>ML784708.1:238132-255062 GCA_009831015.1 Picea engelmannii | reverse complement strand
ATTTGGCTTCCTCCTTGAACCAAACTTCCTTTTATTCTTGAAGTTCTTGAATCTTGTTGTGAAGGCTTGATCATCGTACTTCTTTTGAGGTTTCTCTTTTGCATTGATCCTTGATTCTTCTTGAGCACAACAAGTCCAAAGTTGTTCAAATGCCGGGTACTCCTTCCTTGTGTTCATGCTTGCGGAAAATGCATCCCATGCCTTGGGAAGACCATTGAGTACTGTGTTCACCAATTCCTTTCTGAAGTGATCTCTTCAATAGCTTGTAGTTGATCTCTTAGCTGGGAGATCCTTACAAAGTAGGATGTTATGCTATCGTCATCATTCATCTCCATGTCACGAAGTTCATTCTTCAGACTCATAACTTGTCCAATGTTTCTGACTGAGAAGAGATTAGTTAGGGCATCATACATCTTCTTCGATGAGTCAATATGGGAGATGTAGGGTATCAAGTGGTCTTTTATGGAATCCACTATGATACTCATGGCATTGATGTCAACGTCTTTGAACTTCTCCATAGCTGCAACATTCTGCGGTTCCTTCTCTTCTCCTTCTTTGAACTCTGGCTTCACAATCTTTCCTTTCACAATGTCCAACACTTTATTCTTAGCAAGGATGAGTTCAATCCTTGTCTTCCATGCTCTGAAGTTGGAGGCTCCTTCTAGCTTTTTCTCAGACTTCATAGAGTTTGTCATGGCTTGCTTGACTTGGTCAAACCCTAGATTTGACCAGAAATCCAAACTTCACGTCTTGGCCTTCTGAGTGTACCAGGAGATGCATTGGGCTATGGCGCACTGATCTATCCGGTGATTAGGTCAATCTCATCACTTAAGGTGCCTCAACAAGAGGTTTAGGGTTTCTGCAACTGCTACTGTTGGTAACCCTAGCTGCAGTGCTTTTGGAAGCTGCTCCTGCTAGTAACCCTAGCGGAAATTCCTCAACGAGCTCAATATCTAGCGGCTATGTTTCCTTCCAGCGTTTTAGGCTGACTGAAGGGGTGTGGGCCCATAACCTGTTAGAATATATAAGATGGTGTGCTCGTTTTACCACGACGATACCCTCATCTCCCAATCACAGGCCGAAGCCTCCCTCCAAGCACCTTAACCTTGACCTGAGAATTCCTCCGGAAGCAAACCCTAGGCTAGATAGCCAAACAAAGAGCAGTGCATCATAGCGCAACACAAAAAAAGCTGATCAGATAGTCCAAACCCTAGCCAAGAGATATCCAAGCCAAATATTGAAACTTGTTGCTGCTGTAGTTGCACCTGCAACCCTCCTCCAAACCTGTGCACCAGTTGCTACTGCAGTGCACACCAACTGGGAAAACTGCAGTCCTGAGATGTGACAAATGAGAAACTGGCGCCCTGTATTTATAGTAATCCTGCCAGTTTACTGGGGCCAACTTCTCCTTCTGGGTAGGTGTCTGTTCAGTATATTATTATTAATTTTGGCTGACTTCTTCTCTTGGAGGCTAATAGCCTAATATAAATTATATTCTTGAGCCGACAAGGCTTCTAGGGTTATTAGACAATTCATTAGGGTTTCTCTTGCTTCTTGAAGTCTTCTATTCTCGTCAGGTTCACATGTAGAGGTAAATACCTCCCGCAGCTACCATAATATTAACAAACACATCATCCAAATTAGGTGTAAGTGACCCAAAGTTGTCATCAATCGAGAGGCATGCACATAATTTCAATGCAACATAAAATGTGAGTCACTTCAAAAGTAAATGTCATTAGGTAGATCAAATTAAGCATCATATTCAAATTTCACAATAACTCATAGAATTCATACAATTTTCCAAGTTTAGGTATGGGAGAGCCATCACTAGCCCCTATTACATGTGCCAGTACCTGAAAAGAGAAGTATTTCCAAAGAAACCTATCAAGGATCATGTGTAGTGATAGATGGTATAGTTTGGGGGTAACTACGTAAGTTGTAGTGCATATTCCTGTGAAGTTATGTAAGATACTCATTCACATGAGTGCCTTTGGAATGAGGGAGTGCTTATGCATTGAGTTTCCCTTTCCTCGACACTATGTATTTTCACCCCTTATTTTCCTTTTACTTTGTTTATTCAACCTCTTTTTTCTTTCGAATTTTGTTTTACTTCATTTAGTCCCTTTTAGATATGCATTCATTACATATGAATCGGGGTGATGGCCTCATAGCGAGGGGGCATTGATCGTGCTTTGTTTCCTTTGTTTTTTTCTATTCTTTTTCTTTTCATTTGCTTTGAATTTTGATTCTTTCCATCATTCTCTTTTCTTTCTTTTATATCTATCTGCATCAACATCGAGCATTCAAGCTCCTTCTCATAGGATTATAAAGCATGAACCTATATGTGTGACATATGACAACCAACCCAAGAGAAGGACACAAAAATCAGGAAGGATGGAAAATGTTAAGTATGGGTTAGGATATAAACATGTTACACCTCTTAAAGCCCCCCAATAGTAGAACTATATCCAAGAGTGAAAACTCTTATATAGAAAATGATGATGATCACCAAGGTGAAACAAGGCAAAATGCACAAATTTAGAGCATCATGATCCATTATGCGACTCAACCAATGGCCACTACTTTCATGACAAATACATAAGGAATTAACACTTAATATGAAGCAATGAAACAAGGTACCTCATTTATGTTGATAACTAAAACCATTAAATTTCAGTGAGTTGAGTAAAAATGTGGTAAGCATCATTGATCAATTGTCTATGGAGAACCATGGGACTTGTATATGGAACTATTGTCTATGGTAAGGTTCATAGGAGAAAAAATATCTTCTAGTTACCCCTAGATGTGAGGGGGTAACATCTGGCTCCAACATGGGGACATGTGCTCTCCGTAGAGCACATGAGAACCTAAACAATCTCTAGAACTCCAAGACTTGCACTTTGTATCAATATGAAAGAATCCTACTACATCTCACCACAAAACCATTAACAAAAACGAGACAAGGCGATACGATCCCATGAGTATATGGAAAATATAAATGAAATGAAAAAAAAACCTTTATTTCAAATACATTTTTTTTAGATAAGACTAAATCAAAATGAAACTAACTATAAATTCATAAAGTCAAGCGATAATTGAAAACAAGTAAGAAAGGAAGAACACTCAATATGCATAAAGGAAACACACAACATGACCTACAATTATCCTAGCTAATATTACAATTATAAAATCAAGTGTCAGTTACAAAGTAAATCTTGAGAATCTGTTCATTAACCGACAAAGGCTTGCTAGGTAGAAAGAATTGACTCCATCCTTTCTCTCAATTTTATAAGGACCAAGCCAAAGACCATCAAACTTCTTGTACATAACTAGCTTTTCCTTTTGTTTATCCCACATGAGTACAAGATCCCCCTCTTCAAGATATCTCTGTTTCACTTTCTGATCAAATGTTCCTTCGATTTTATTTTGATTTCTCACCATTTAATCAAAATAATTCTTTCTAGATTAATCCAAATCTACAAGTTGATTGTTAAGTTTTGAGATATTATTAGGTTTCTTTTCAATTTATTGGATAACAATAGCATAGGTAGGATCACTAAGAGAAACACAATCACAAGATACACAACATTTATCCTAGGAAACCCTCATGGGGGAGAAAACCCAACAAAAACTTCCTTAATATAGATAGCTAATACAATGCCAAGACAATAAACCAAATCACTAGAGAATATCCAACATTGAGCAATGTGCCTCTCTCTTCCTTCTTCTCCCAACTACAGCTACCAAACTTGTACATTGGATGAGTGAATGAGTGAGTGATCAAATGATGCATTGGATTCCTTTATTTATACAAACTGGCAGGTGCTGGAAAGGTGTCTCTTCACTGGGTAGGGTTGACTTGTCTTCTTAGTGGTTAAAACCACTTTAATTAGCTTGGGGGTCAACTTCTCAATTTGCATAATATATTTAGGGTTTGACCAATCCACAAAAGGAGATTTGGTCAATTATAATGCCTGACATGATCAATCCACAAAAGGGGATTGACCTAATGAATAATGACTCAAAATAAATAGAATACTCTTTGCAGTTACAATATTTCAACACTCCCCCTTAACAAGAAGGGTATTCTACAACATCATCAGGAGAGAGAGAGGGTAGCAACATCAACAACATCTGGAACACTGAATGGCATATCTATAAATCATCAGAAGTTTTTCTCATCATCATCGTTCACATCATGGAGCTAGAGTAACATACTCATCCTAATCAACATGAGGCTAAAGTAATATCATCAACGTCTTTAGCATGATTCTAAAGTAACATCATCATCTTCAGCATTAAAGATGAAATAACATCATCATCATCATCTTCAAAAAGAAGTTGAAGTGGCATCATCATCATCTGCATCAACATGGATTAGTATAACACTAATACATCATCATCATCAATAAGAACAAAAGGATGATACAACATAAACAATAACAGTATCACAGCACGAAGGCTGGAGCGTCATCAACATCAACACTAGGTTGGAAATATTCAGCATGAAGCTGACATTTCAACAACATCAACACAAAGCTGGAAATCTTCATCACGAGGCTAGCATCAACAACATCAACACGAAGCTGGAAATCTTCAGCACTAGGCTGGCATCAACAACATCATCACGAAGATGGAAATATTCAACACTAGGTTGGCATCAACAACATCAACATGGAGCTGGAAATATTAAGCATGAGGTTGGCATCAACAACATCCACACGAAGATGGAAATCTTCAGTACTAGGCTGGCATCAACAACATCTTGTGGTACTCTGACAGATCCAAAGGATTTGCCTAGGAATCAAATGATTCCCTAAGATATAAAATCCTAACAGAGCTACCACTACTGACCATAGCTAGCATATACATGCACAAGTACTCTGACAACCTGTCCTTTCGAACCTTCGAGATCTGTCTAGGGATGATCAGTCCCCTAGGTTATAAAATCCTAACTGAGCTACCCGCTATTGGTTAGGATACCATAGTATCATCAACACTACTCCCTCTTTCGAGGGAGATCCTTTTAGACTATACCAAACTTGTCTCGAAAGTATTTAAACTTTACACGAGACAAAGGCTTGGTCTACAACTTGCTCATATGTGCCATCATATTGGAGCTTTATAGCTCCTCTCTACATCATATCATGAATGAAATGATATCGAATCTCTATGTGCTTCGACTTGTCATGGAACACATCATCTTTATACAACTTTGGTTATCACATAGGATCACGGTGGCTTCCATCTCCAGATCAAATAGATTTGTCAACAACATCCGAAGCCATATGGATTCACTAATGGAGGAACATGCAACATTGTATTCCTCTTCTGCTGTGTTGGGAGTAATGCTGGATTGCTTCCTAATCTTCCATGAGATCATGGCTGACCCCAGACTGAAACAACATCCTGAAGTTCTCTTTCTGTCAGAGACAGTTCCAGCTCAATCTGAATCAGTATATATATACAATCTGAAGTCATGATCTCTAGTATAACAGAGACCAAAATCCAACGTACCCTTAAGGTATCTCATCATATGTTTTGCAACAACAACGTGAACACATCTGGGTTCTACCAGATATCGACTCAAGGAAAAACATATATCTGGCCTGGTATTCATCAGATACATCACCGAACCAATAATCTGTCTGTATAGAGTAGCATCAACCAATTCTGATGAGGTATCTACCATAAGCTTCAAATTCATTTCCATGGGTGTGTACATGGATTTACATTTCAACATGTCAAACCTCTTCATTATTTTAACTGCATACTTCCCTTGGTTAAGGAATATCTTATCTATGCTCTGCCAAACTTCAAGACCTAAGAGATAATGCATTAGGTCTTCCATCAAACTTTGTAGTGAGCTTCTTCTGCAATCTGTGATGATATTTTCTTCATCTTGTCAAGAATACATCATCTACATATAGTATCAACAATATAACTGGCTCATCATTCATAACTTTGAAGTAAAGGTTAGAATCAACTTTACTCTTGGTAAAGCCCAAGATCTTCAGGAAACTGTCAAGTTTTCCATATCAAGCTCTAGGAGCTTGCTTCAGCCTGTACAGGTCCTTCTTCAACTTGCAGACCCGAGTCTTTCTATCTTCAACTTCAAATCACAATTTCCACATCACTTTGTACCAATCTGGTACATTTTCTCAATTGCAACTCAATCTGCATAATCATGTGCTAGCTCTATGTGATTTCTACAACGAACTATCTATTTCATTGTCTGGGAGTGTGTCCTCTACTCTTTCTGCAATTGTTCCTTCTGGAACTAGGACTCTTCACCTGCAACTGCTCTAAAGCTGAGAATGGTTTCTCCATTCTCACCATGATTGCTGAAATATGAGAGTAACTCCTCTACTCCATCATGGCAACAACTTCATCTGAAACTGAGAGTGGCTCAATAAATGATACTAAAGGTAGCTCTTCTCATGGAGGTAACTCTATCTTTTATCGTAGTCATGTCTCCATGACCCAACTAATGTAATGCACCAACTGCCACTCAATTTTAAATATGGGGATTTCTCCCCCTGCATCTCATACTATATATGAATCATGGTTGTTCTGGTTGTCTTCATAAATACTTGAACTATTTCTTCAATTACTGGAGTAAGTGTCTCGTCATTGTATTCTCCCTCTTGTTGGGAGAATCCTCTGGACACACATCAAGATTTGTACATTTGCAACATGCTTGATCTGTTTAAATCAATCTTGGAAGTCAATACTAACTTCTCTTCTAGTCTCACAGAAGAATCCATATCCTAGTCTTTCTGACTGGATTCCTTCTATGTTACTGGAACAAGGGAATCTTCCAAGATATTTCATATTTCCTAGGAGTCTCTGAAGCTATGATCTAGTCTTCTCATGGCATCTGTCTCCTAGTCCTGGAAGTTGTTTCTTCATCTAATCCTTTCTGAGATCATGCTTACTCTCGATTTCTTCTGAGTCTACAAGGACTTCATCATCTCTTATGGGGAATACTTAGTGTTGAATACCAAGTCTAAATATGAAAAGCTGAGTCAGACTTCAAGTGAATTTTTCTTCATGTCAAGGTGGCTTCATTATCTTTTGAACAAGTCTATTGTGAGTTCTTGTTCTAATGTTCGATCATCTTTGGAGCCTTCTGATCCTTACAATCAATCTCCATATGAGATACTCTGGATCTCAAAAGATAACTTCTTCTTCACCTTCTTTGGTACATGAATGTATATGGTCATGTACATAGTCTTTTTCATGTCTCATCTCATTTGTTGCCTTCTGTAACCTTCACTATAGCTTCCTCGGGGTTATCTCTAGTGAACTGAAACAAGGTCAACAAAACAACAAGAAAGAATAATAATCTTTTGATAATAGTAACAAAACAATAGCATGAATAGTCGTCATAGTATCCCCTTTAGAGATATCACTTGTGACCTTCCTAAAACAAAGATCAAAAGTAAGAAATACAATATGAAATGAGATCAACACTCTTCTAGTGTTGTGATCAAACATTCATCCATGGCAACCGGGAACCAACACAAGAAGTTTCTCCTAGAGGAGATGTTAGTTGTATCTGGTAAATTATTACATTAATCATTTATCTCAATATGCTCACATGCTAGCAAGTATAATACTTTTCAAAGACTGCTACCTCAACTATAGTGTTAGCTTGTAAAGGGGTAGTTATCAACTTTGTCATGTGCAACTTTGAATCTTATTAACTTAATTAATCAAACCTGGAACCTGGAGTCTTGTCCTCAAGAATGAGTGTGTTTCTTTTCTTCCAAGTCTCCTTCACTCAAGATGACAAGTGATTTCTTCAACCTGTCTTTTGTACTAAGACAATATGCTATCTTGACAGAAAGTTGGGTTAGAGAATAAACTCTATGATCTCAACTTTAATCCATCTAATACCTTGACTTTGATTTTGACCAAAGGTTAGTATGATGGTCATAGCTTCAATATGCAACCTATATCAAAATAATATCATAACAAATAGATGTATATCATAATAATCAAACCTGGGTTGCATTGTTCCTCTAAATGTGTTGGATCTTGAGATCCTTCTGGATCTATGGGAAGAGATACCTTCTCCTGCAAATACCCTTTAAAGATTATCAATTTAAACATATGTGAATACATACCTCTGATAGTATTTGCAGGTACTGAAACCATCTGGTAGAAACAACAATAATTACCAACTCTTAAAAACTTCAAGGATGAATGGAACTGGTATGACAATTGATACTTCAACTGATACTGCAACAACAATTGATATTGCAACTGATTTTGAAACTTCAACTTAGGTCTTTATGAGGAAACCCTATTTTTTCAAACTTTAAATTTTGAAATTATGATCTAGGGACTAGATGCACTGAGCTGAGGCAAGTAAGATGGTGTAGTTAGATTTATGAAAATCCAAATTTCACCCCTTGAAACTGAGCTTGCATAAATATGGACTGGTACTTTTGGTACTGGTTTTGGTTTCCTGGTTTTTTGGTACTTCTGGTTTTCTGGTATTTCTAGTTTTTTGGTGCTTTTGGTTTTCTGGTACTTCTAGTTTTCTGGTACCAATGAAAACTAGGGTTTCACTTTCTGAGAGTTCTATCCACTGAAAAAGTGCGCTCAAGGTGTCAAAGAGTTCCCTAGGCTAGGGCACACTTTTCTAGATGGTTTTAGGAAAAAAATCCTCTCCAATAAAAGGCCCTAATTTTCTTGTATGAAAACAATGACGTTTTTCTTTATCCAATGAAAGATGCTCTCTTCAGCTTAGCTCTGATACCATGTTAAGTTTTGAGCTATTATTAGGTTTCTTTTCAATTTACTAGATAACAATAACATATGTAGGATCACTGAGAGAAACACAATCAGAAGATACACAACATTTATCCTGGGAAACCCTCATGGGGGAGAAAACCCAACAAAAACTTCCTTAATATAGATATCCAATACAATGCCAAGACAATAAACCAAAACACTAGAGAATATCTAGCACTGAGCAATGTGCCTCTCTCTTCCTTCTTCTCCCAACTGTAGCTGCCAAACTTGCGCACTGGATGAGTGAATGAGTGAGTGATCAAATGAGGCGCTGACTTCCTTTATTTATACAAACTAGTAGGTGTTGGAAATGTGTCTCTTCACTGGACAGGGCCGACTTGTCTTCTTAGTGGTTAAAACCACTTTAATTAGCCTGGGGACCAACTTCTTAATTTGCATAATATATTTAGGGTTTGACCAATCCACAAAAAGGGATTTGGTCAATTACAATGCCCAACATGATCAATCCACAAAAGGGGATTGATCTAATGAATAATGACTCAAAATAAATAGAATACTCTTTGTAGTTACAATATTTCAACATTGATCAATTATTCCTTCCAAGGCCCCTTTGATCTATTGTGAATTGTCGCATAAGATGAAATACAAGAATTTGAAGGTTAATAGGCAATTTTTCTTCCATTCCATACACGAATTTAAAAAGGATTTTCTCAGTGGAAGTCTTAGTCATGATATGGTATGCCCATAGTGCATATTTAATCTTTTTGTCCCAATTATTTTTATTTTTCACCCACAGTCTTCCTAATGATATTCATGAGGTTCTTATTATTAGATTCAACTAATCCATTCCCTTGTGGGTAATAATTAGAAGAGTGAGACCACACAATTACATAGTTGAAGTAAAATTTTCCATAGCCAATGAACTAAAAGCCTTTGCATTACTAGTAGTGATTTTGGCTAGGTAACCAAATATTATGAATATTTGATCTTCAAGCAAAATTCCTTATAACTTCTTTAGTTTCCTTCTTTGTTGGCATGGCTTCTACCCACCTAGTGAAATAGTCTGTAGCAGTCAAGATCCATCTGTATCCATTACCAAAATTCTCTTTAAATTCACTGATAAAATCCAAACCCCATTGTTGAAAAGGTTCTTCAACAATAACCGATTTCGAAGGTAAAGCGGCCAATCGTTGCTTCCCTGAGAAAAATCATCATGCTTGACAAGTCCTAACATAACAATGAGTGTCAGTGAAAAACGTAGGCTAACAATAACCTTCCCTTAAGATTTTATGTGTTGTGGTACAAGTTGCAAAGTGACCCCCACAATATCATGAATGGAATTCCTCAATGAACTTGTTGGATTCTTCATTACTGACACATATGAGGATTATTCCATCAAGGTTTCTTCAACCAAGAACATCTTGGGTCAAACAAAATCTCATTCATTTCAATCTTAAAGTTCTTCTCTTATGATCAACTAAATGGTTAGGACATGATAGATTCTTCAAGTAATAAATGATATCCAAATACCACTTATCATTTTCCAATTCACTCAAGACAACATTCACTTGATCATTTTCACCTAATCCCAAGGTTTTCTCATTTCCCTTAGTCAACATCTTAGCTAAGCCTTGCCCCTTTATTATCTTAGTTGTTTTAGTGTATAAGTCATAATCTTGAACCACTAAATATACTAGGGTACACGCTTGCTTCTTAGTAATGGTGGACTTTAACTCAACATCCCTAAGGTTTTTATTCGTGAAGGTAGTAGGTTGTTCATTATCATCATTTCTATTTGGTAAAATCACATCATTGAGAGTATCTTCGGATGCAAACAAGAAAATGATAAGGTTTTGAGAATATTTAGGGCTAACAAGGACCAGTGTTGAAGTGATGACTTGTTTAATGTCTTTGAAATATTTCCTATTGCAATTGCCCTCTTCCTTCATTGGCACTATTGAATTCGTAAAAACACACACATTGCCAAACCCTTCTTCGTCACATATCAACTCATTCAAAGGGAATTTAGGATCTTCTACTTGGTATCTCACAATGGGATGTCTATAAAGAGTGACAAAGGTTCCTTCACAAGTTGGGATGGTTGCATAAGATAGATCCATTTGAATGCTATCCCCAAGGTTGTAACCCATTTTATAAAAAAATTCATTCCTTGGGCACCAGACACATCTATAACTACAACATACATTAAGAAAGAGATATATATGGATATGACAAACATTAAAATATTTAATTATACCATAAAATTTGATCGCTCTTGAGTTAATATTGCATGCATTCCTATATGGTCTTGTGGTTTTCAAACCCAATTGGTTCATGACCTTTAAAGACATCACATTGGTGGAAGCCTTGAAATCTAACATACACTTATGAAGGAGGTTTTTCACTACCAAGGTGATAACGAAAGGTCCATTCCCTCCATTCTTTCTATCATAATTCATGGTTTTCAATACAAAGGAGGGTCCTCGGGTTCATCTTCAACACTCCATAACTTTTTTATCTTATCCATTTGTGAGGGGATCTTGATTAATTCAGTGAGAGGAATAGGAACAATGAATTTAGCCAAAACATTCATGACATCAACATTCCCATACACATCATCATTCTTATGTGATATTGGTGGAGGAGTGGGATTGGTATCTAATGGTAAAGGGTATCTAGTCCATTTTCTAGCAAGTGGTTCAGAGTCATTGGGTTGTGAAGCTTCAATTTCTTTGTTTCTTCTAGTGTATTGCAAGTACTTCTCTTTCTTGAGCTTATTCTTAGACTTCATCCATGGCATTCAACATATCCAACCTAACTATCCTAGAAGCATCATAAATCTTTTGCTTAATTAGTTACATTTTCTCACGAGTGATAGTATGGGTTACTTGAGGTATGACATAGATAGGACCCAAATATTCAACAAGATTCACATGTTCATAACTACTAGTATCTTCATTTTCTTCATACTCTTGGTTTCAAGGGAAATATCATTCCCTATGTGACTCATTGCAAGGAAAACACCAAGGGATTCTTCCTTGGTTAACCATATCATAAGGGGTAAGGGTATTAGGGAATATTTTCTTAGGAGGAGGCCTATTTCTATTCCACCCCTAGTTTCCTCTAGGTTGATGATTGTTATTGTATTGAGGTCTAGTAGGAAACTTTGGAGGTTGAATGGTTTCCTCTTCCAAGATAGTTATCCTATTTAGGAGAGTGGCTTGGGTTTTCATGATTTCAATTGTCATTTGGTAAATTTTTTGATTTCAATCCAGTATAAGATCTTGAGTAGGATCAACATTAGTCATGGCCCTAGGCTTGGTCTCAACCTTATCCCAAGGTGCATTAAAGGGTTCTACCTTGGAAGCCAACATATTTTCTTCGATTTTACTAGCCCATTCCTGAGCTTCCTCAAGGGTGTTTGGGAACTTGTCTCTTAGCATGAAACCAAATTTCCCATCAAAAGAATTGGTATGTTGTAAAAGGACGGCATTGTCTCTTGGCTTAAGATTATTAGATATCTGTTCGACCAATTTGCCAAGCCTTTCATCAAATTCCATTACACTTTTGGTATCCTTCTTTTTAATCGCATGGAATCAGGTTAGCATTAATCTACCATCTTTTCTTATTTCCCATCTTTTCAAAAAGGCATTGTGAAAGGCTTGTCAAGACTTAATGTTTTTCTCAAGAAAACTGTTATACCATGATCTTTCATTTTCTTCCAAAGATATGGAAAAAAGTTTCATAATGACATCCTCTTGTTCATTTGGGATATGATGATGACCAAGAGCACTATAAAATGAGGACAAGTTCTCTTCAACAGTAATGTCGTTGTTTCCAGAAAACTTAGATAACCACTTATCAAATATATTAGGCATATTATGAGGGTGACCCTGAATTCCAAACATGTTTAGGGCCTTGTAGGAATTTGTATCTGATGGCTACAAAACAATTGGAGTTACTCTTGGAGAATTAGTGAAAAGAGTTTTTATCATAGGATAATTAGGATCTCATGTTCTATAGACCTTTACAGGATCAACATATCAATGGAAAGGTCTTTGGTTGGAACTTCCAACTCTTGGGTTTTCTTGTTGTGGAGTTGCGAAATGAGCACACTAGGTCAAACTTTGGTGTATATTCATCAATAAAGGTTGAAGCATAGAATTTGGATTTCCAACGAGAATAAGTTAAATTTCCTTGACAACAGTGCCATAATGTTATCACACAATCATGCACCCTAGTGTAGAGCCTTCACAAGCTACAAAGATTAGTGGAACATTAGAAGAGTTTCCACTCTCACCTAAACAATGACTTCCCTCATTTTAGTAAATAATGGATCCAACACAAAAAAGGATTTCCTAGTAGCCTCTAGGGTTCCTAAGACAAGATGGGATCAAGTCTAAGGTCACCTATATAGCTTATTGCCAATAACATTAAACAAACAAGTATGGATTAAGTGGTTACTCAATGTAAATTCTAGATTTTAGTTTAATATGGTTTTAGGGATATTTAGAGGGGCTTATCAAGCTATTATCCAATGCAAAATGATCCCAAACATTACAAATTTGAAAATTACTAGTAGTTGTTGTAAAACTTGCATAAAAGATAAAAAAAAAATTGCAGCAACAGACAAATTACACCAACTTTTAATTTTATCCTTGTAAATAAGCTGTAAATGATAGGGATAAAATAATGGATAGATCTAGGGTTTACACAAATTGTAAAATCTAAAAATTTAAAGGTATGTAATAGCTAAGAATACCAAGAAAACCATCCCTAATATGGCTGTAATAGAATTCAACAAGACTATTTATGGAAATTAAATGATTTTTAGGTGAAGTACATGTACAGAAATCAAGACTAGGATTTAAGATGGCTGAAAATGCATATAATTTGTTATAAAACCCTAGATTTACCCTAAAATAGAAAATAACAATAAAATTTTAATTTTTAAATTGATTAGATGGGAGAAGACTAGTGCCTACTATTTTTGGGGGGGCATACCAGGTAAACTAAGGACTCCCTTGAGAATATGTGAGTATAACTAGGGTGATAGTTAGGGTTGTCTACTACAAACCCTAACAAATCCACTTAGTGCCTTGCAAATTCCAAGATAGTTCAAGGGAAGATACTTGACTAATAATCTTCCAAGGATTATGAAGATGAGATTTGTTCAAGAGATACACGAAGAGTGTGCACCACCAACACTAGAGAAGTACATATTCATTTTAAAATCATTCATAAACAACATCCATAAGATCAAGTGAGACCACTTACTCAAGAAATTGATTCATCTTCAAAACCCTAGCCAAGAGCATCCACGAAATTTTAAAACAAATCCACAAGACATCATCCTTAAGAAGTCGCTCTAGTTATCCATCCACAGAAAATATAGAATAGAAGAAGTAGACAAGTAATGTTCTCCACAAGTTCTATAAATGATTCCAAATGAGAAGTGCTTCTCTTATTTATACAAGAGATCTAGCACCATTCTCATTAAAACATCATTAAAATAAAAATATTTTCCTAGCTTTAAACCCGAAGAAAATACAAAAATGTATTTACCTCTTTAAAATCCTTAGAGATAAGGTCAAAATACATAAAATATCCATGATACAAGGGTGGATGAGTCAAAATAACCCCAAAGATGCTCCAAAGATGAAGTAAAAATGCTCAAATGCTTATATGTCCTCAATAATTGCATGCTCAAAGACACACATGTGGCACGTGTGATCTCCCAAGAGTGGATGACTCACTCAAATGATGTCAAAAGTCATGTGTAGGGGCTCCAAAGTGAAACGTCCCCCCAAAGGGTGCAATGTTTCATCCTCCAAGTGCAAAATCATCTCCAAAAGGTGCAACATCCTCTCCCAAAGGGTGAAATGACCTCAAAGGTATCCCAATCTCCAAATAAGTGGGACAAACTCAATAAAAAGTAGGACAACCTCCATAAATCCCTCCAAAGAGACAAGGTTCAATCCAAGTCACATCCATGCCATGTACATTGTTCGAAGTAGGCACAAGTGACCTAAAGTAGTCGTCAATCCGAAGGGATGCACATAAGTCCAACATAACATAAGAAGTGACTCATGTCAAATGTAAATGCCATTAGGTAGATCACATTAAGCATCATCTTCAAACTTCAAAATAACTCATAGAATTCATACAATTTGCCAAGTTTAGGTATGGGAGGGTCATTATTGACCCGTATTACATGTGCCAATACTCGAGAAGAGAGGTATTTCCCAAGAAACCTATCAATGAGCATGTATAGTGATAGATGATATGATTTGGGGGGTAACTTCATGAGTTGTAGTGCATGGTCATGTGAGGTTATGTAAAATATTCATCCATATGAGCACCTTTGGAATGAGGGAGTGCTTTTGCATTGAGTTTCCCTTTCCTTAGCACTATGTCTTTCCACCCCTTATTTTCCTTTTTCTTTGTTCATTCAATTCTTTTGGATTTCGACCTTTGTGTTACTTCATTTATTCATTTTTAGATATGCATTCATTAAATAGGACTTGGGGTGATATCCTGATAATAAGGGGACATTTCTCATGCTTTGCTTCCTTTGGTTTTTTATATTCTTTTTGTTTTCCTTTACTTCACATTTTGATTTTTTGCATCTTTCTCTTTTCTTTCTTTTATATCTAGATACATCTTTCTCTTTTCTTTCTTTTATATCTAGATACATCAACCTTGAGAATTCAAGATTTTTCTTCTCATGGGATTATGAAGCACGAACCTATATGTGTGACATATGAAAACCAACCCAAGGGTGGGACAACAAAAATTGATAATGATGGAAAATACTAAGTATGGGTTAGGATATGGACATACTACACCTCTCAAATCCCCTCGATAGTACAACTCTACCCAAAAGTGATAACACTTATCTAAGAGATGATGATGACCAATAAGGTGAAACAATGAAAAAATCACAAATTTAGAGCATCATGATCCATTATACACTCAACCAAATGGTCACTACTTTCATGAAAAACACATAAGGAATTAACACTTAATATGAAGTAATGAAACAAGGTATCTCATGTATGTTGAGCACTGTAATCATCAAATGAGAGTGATGTTGGCACCCTAAGGGTTCGAATACTACGCGCCCCACAAGTTAGCATTGTGCGTGTGCCCAAGAAGATGCATTGCACGGTGCCAAGTTTCAACGCCTGCACCAACCAAGGATCTACTACACGTGCCAACCCATTTCGTACTGGGTGCAAGAACTTGAAGATATCGCATGCATGACAAATCCTCAAAAATGTTCAGTAACCATTGTAATTATTTTTGTAACAACCTGAATGATCATGGTCAAGGTTAAGGGTGAGTTGACAAGTTTGTTATGATTTCCACACTCCACTAGACTTAAGGGGAATGCATGTGGTTATGTATGAGTTGGGTTTTTGTTCACTAAGAATGATTGATAGTGTAGTAGTGATCAGATCGAATAATTGTAGACAAGTTAGATCTCCAATTGGGTTTTGTATCTGTTATGGATATGTTTAGAGATATTGTGTGTGAAAATATGAGAGAAAAAAGGAGATTTGAGTGCATGGTGCATCTTAATTTTGCAATGAATGCATCCTGAAAAGGCTTTGACCTCTGTGTATGGAATTGTATCTGAATGTATTTGAGTTTAATGAATAAATCCTGAAGCATAGTTGTCTTTTCATATAATGAGTTAATGATTTGAATGTATTTTGGCTTTGTATTATGCTGCATAGTAATATCATGATAGTTATCAATGATTTCATAGTTATATATGTTGAATTTTAAAATGATAATCTAGTTTACAACTGCAGTAAGCTAACTAAGATCTCAAGAAGATTAACCATACATAGATTACACAATGGGTATGCTAATTTGACCATAGGTTATGCTCTTGATTACCACCCAACCACAGGCATCCTCAAGTGCCACCCCCGAGCAAAGAAGAAGACCTGCTACAGAATGATATCCAAGAGAAAGTCACCCAAACACATAGATATATGTTGTTACAAATGTGCCCAATCTATTGTCTCAGAAATGCCTCAGATCAGGACGGATTTTGTTGCCTCAGAAGTGTTAGGAGGGCGAGTTGTGTGTCCAAACAAATGAGGATAGGGTGCACTTATATATATATATATATATATATATATATATATAT
>ML784708.1:212705-238082 GCA_009831015.1 Picea engelmannii | reverse complement strand
AGGTCCAATATAATGAGGGGAAGTGTCTTTTCACATAGGGTCTACTTGTACAAATTGCATACAAGCTAATTTATATCATAATATAAATTAGTCTTTACTTAATAGGCCGACTTTTACCCTTGTCTCTCAGCACAAGTGATTTGGGGTTTTCTCTTCTCAAGATATCATTCGTAGGAGGTGTCTTGGAGGTGAATACCTCTCGCAGCTACCAAAAACATCAACACTCCCTCTTAGCTAGGGAAGTATTCTCAATGATGTTTAGTCCTGGTCCTCATAGCCCCACGAGATATACTATGGTCCTTCGACCACGGCATGGTCTTGCAGACCATGTTATTGGTAGCATCTCCTCGTCACACATTGATACTCTAATGTGGACCTTTTCCATCTTCTAGAGCCTCATTACCACTATAATGATACTAGGGTCTCATCACCACTTAGTGTGACATTGTCAAGGGCCTCATCACTGCATGACATACCTCATCAAGGAACAATGGTCCTTAAGGGTTGTTGGGAACCAACCTAGATGAATGTTCTCCCAACTTGTTAAGGTTGTTGGGCACCAACCCAGGTGAACATTCTCCCAACCATATGACCATTAGGTCTCCAAGGGTTGTTGGGCACCAAACCAAATTGATATTCCCAACCCCTAAGGGTTGCTAGCCAGTGGAATATCCTCCCAACTGCTTGGATACCTCAACCACTTGAGCTTGACCTCAAGGGTACGTCACACATGGCTCATCCCATGTGGACCTCCAGAGGATCCTCCTTCTAGAAACACTAGGGTTTATCCCATAGTGTGATGTCATGGGTCCACTTCCCATGACATGTTCTCTAGTGCTCAACCAGTAGGAACATCACTCTCACAGATCAACTCGACTAAGTCCATAGGAGTACAAACTGGAGAGCCATCTCAAGTCAACTCAAATCAATCCAGAGGAGTATGACAGGAGACAGAATACAACTCAACTCAACTCATTCCAGAGGAGTATGACTCATCTCATAGATCAACTCAACTAAGTCCATAGGAGTATGATCTCACCTATCACATAGGCTTCCTCATAGATAAACTCAACTCAATCCAAAGGAGTACGATATGGAGAATGTCTTAGGAAGTTGAAATCATCAACCCTCCCTCTCAATGAGCGAGGCATCATGCCAAGTCTCTCACGAAAGTACTCGAACTTATTCCTGATAAGAAGCTTCGTGAGATCATCTGCAATTTGGTCTTCTGTAGGAAAGTATTGCACCTTTATTGTCTCTCTCTGCATCATGTCTCAAATATAATGATATCATTAACCAATCAAGTCTGCAAATAGCTTGCGAACCCACACTGCTTCACGAACTGCCATCCATAATACTATATGTTTATGTGGTACTCACGATGTAGACATATCTCAGGCCATATCCATCAATCCTTGTATACCAAGTTTGAGGTGCCTGAATAAGTCCATACATGGCCTTCTTCGATTTGCACGCATGAGACTCCTTCTCATGTATCACGAAACCAATTGGTTGCTCGATGTACACTTCTTTCTCAATCTCTTCATTGAGAAAGGTTGTCTTCTCATCAACCTGATGTAATATCCATCCCATGGCTACTGCAAGGGAAATGCTTGTCTGGTTGGAAATATATCGAGAAATAGGAGAAAATGTCTCCTCATAATCTGTTCCCTCCACATGAGACAAACCTTTGGCAAGAAATATTGTTTTGTGCTTCTCGATGCTCCTGTAAGCTATACGTTTGATCTTTATAGATCCACTTGGAAGTCACCACAGACTTCCCTTACGGTCTCGAAACAGTATCCCACACATCATTCTTCACGATGGAATAATACTACTCCATAATGGATTCTCTCCATATCTTTTAACTGGATGCTTCCTCACAACATGAAGGCTCAAGAATCAATGATGTGGTTCATAACTGCAACATATCCCGAATGTCTCTGTGGTCTCTGGATTTCTTGGAATGTACCACGAGAGCTGCATGTCCTTCTGCCTCCTACAGATTTTGATGATCCCACGCAAGTGTCTTCCGACCTACTGCAATATATCTAGGAATATCAACTGGATCATTTGGATCGACAGACTCAACTATCTCCCTCTGAAATGTTGAAGGGTGAAGGGGGAGAATTCATCATCTCCTCCTGCCTATGACTGCCAATCTCCATGTGAGATCCTCTAGATCTCCATAACTCTATCTTCTCTTCAAATGAAATAGTTGTCATGGGTCCACACAAATTCGATTGCATAAGATCCCCTTGGATTTGTTGTCACTTCTTGGAAAGGACCCCACAAGCTCTACGAATTCCATCATGCTTTACATGAAGATCTGGAAGACCTGACACCATCTTCCCCAGGGCGGGAAGAGCTCTGTCATGTAAATGAGGAAGTCTCCTATGTTATCACTTGCTCAACTGATGGAATCACGTGATAAGATTTGGACTGGTAAAACTGTTAATCTGTACAAACTCTGGTCAGATTGCTTCATGTCTCAAACCAAAGATTATCCAATGAGTTTCTTTCTGCAATTGTCACTATAGCTTCTCATAGAGATATCACTAGTGCCATGCCTTCGAGGTAACTTTCCCGAAACAAGAAAACAAGAACAACAACATTTCCATGGAAACCTCCATGGAATTTAGCAATATAACCTTCTCAGAATAGACAACAAAACAAGAATATCTCCTTGAGGGGAGATAAACATATACATCTCTAGTATCATGTGGTTAGTATATAACTCCAATAGATCAAAAACACAATATTGCAATGGTGCCATAACAACTAGAGGCATATCAAAACAATCAAACCTAGAGGGTGCATTGTTCCTTTGAATGCATTGGATATGAGGTCCCCCTTGGATCTATGATTGCTGCTTGGAAAAGGGTCCCTACTCCTGCAAACACGCTTATGATAATGATACAATTTAAAAAATATATACAAGTGCATACCTCTAAAATTGCAGCATTCTTCGGTTCTGGTGCAACTTCATCTATAAATGAGTATCCTCATAAATGCTCAAGTATACTGATGAACCTCGTGTTGATTTTTCTCTTGAAACTGGTCCTTGAAGTTGTCCAAACTTAGTCTAACTGTTGTTCGAAATTCTGTCCAAACTCATCCCAAAAGACTTCTTGAAGACTCGGCCTCTATATCTGCTTAGACTTGTTGCTAGTATGCCCACAAAACTATCTCTGCTCAGACCTGTTGCTCATATTCCCACAAAACTATCTATGCTAAGACTTGTTGCTAGTATGCCCACAAAACAGGGCTTGGACCTGCACCTAATCTCTCAAACTGTGGCTCAAACCTGTGATAAGACAACCCACAAAACTGGGCTTAAGGCGTCCTCAAACTGTCCAGACCTACAGCTGATACTTTCCTCAGACTTTCCCATAAAGTATCATGGACCTGCATTCAATTCAGCCTCGGGAAACTCAGACCTACACCTCTGATTCAGATTTCAAGAGAGAGGGTTTCCTCAGAAAGATTTTGGCCTGCAATCTCAGAAAATTTCAGCCTCCCAGCCTCAGAAAAAAATGACCTACTTGTGCAATGGTATATCTTCAAGACTTTCTCTCATACCATGTTGAATTTTAAAATTATAAGCTAGTTTACAATTATAGTAAGCTAACTAGGATCTCAAGAAGATTAACCATACACAGATTACACAATGGGTCTACTCATTTGACCATAGGTAATGTTGTTCATTACCACCCAACCATAGGCATCCTCAAGTGCCACCCCCGGGAAGAGAAGGAGACCTACTACAGAATGATATCCAAGAGAAAGTCACCCAAACACATAGATATATATTGTTACAAATGTGCCAAATCTGTTGTCTCATAAATGCCTTAGATCAAGCCAAATTTTTTTGCCTCAGATTAGTACTCATGTGGCTGCCTCATAAGTGTTAGGAGGGCGAATTGTGTGTCCAAAAAAATGAGGATAGGGTGCAATTATATATATAGGTCCAATATAATGAGGGGAAGTGTATTTTCACATAGGAACGACTTGTACAAATTGCATACAAGATAATTTATATCATAATATAAATTAGTCTTTACTTAATAGGCCGACTTGTACCCTTATCTCTCAACACAAGTGATTTGGGGTTTTCTCTTCTGAAGATATCATTCGTAGGAGGTCTCTTGGAGGTGAATACCTCCCACAGCTACCAAAAATATCAACAATATAGGGAATGTTTCTTGTATGTTCCCTTCATGGTGTCTCAGGTGAGACCTTATTCAGTCTTTGGATATTGAATATGCCAACACATATCAGGTACTTGTTGGAAAAGACTCACGAACCCTAGGTTTGAAACCCCCCGAACAAGCCAACAATTGGTTCCACTGTTAGGACATGAAGGTTTTGTTCTATATGTTGAAGGAAGGAAATGAGGTGGAAACCTTCCAAGAAGGAGATACAAGATTGGCTCTCTAAGAAGGAAGACACGTTTACATGATGAGAGACCAAGAACCTATAGATCAACCTTGAACATTGGAATCAAAGGTACATCTATACATATTAGATGAAATTTTCTTTGTTGAGTTTCATTGTTTACTGCATAAGTGGATAAAGAGACTAACATATATTAATTATGTATGGGGCACCCAAGAATCACTGGTATGGGACCAAGATGCGATCAATAGGTTGATATCTGTGGATAATAAGTGGGCTAGAACTATTGATTTATGATTTCAGCATGTGAAAGAAGGGTATATTATTGAGTTTGTTATTGAATGTAGTGAGTCTTTTAGTAGTGTTGATAGAAAATTTGCAATTGGCTCTGAAAGGAGGTTATCGAAAGAAATTGCTCTGTGGATCAAGATGTTGTTCACAGAAAAGGGCCTAATATGCATGGATCCCAATAGGCTGGTTGAGTAAACCCCCCTGTTGTGTGGACTGGGGGGGATGGAAAGAAGGGGGAAGAATAAAATATGAATGAGAAAAGTGGATCCAAAAGAAGGGATCCAGAAGAAGAAGAGATGTGGTGAGAAGAGAATGAATCCAAAAGAGTAGAGGAGAAAATGAGTTGAGAGATACATAAGAAGAATCAAGCTAAGGAGACAAATCGAGAAAAGAAGAAAAAAAATAAAGAAATGGGTAACGAATGGGTAAACATATCTTAGATAAAAAAAAGAGAACCTGCTTTAGAAGGGTATGCAGAAGAAATATTTTCACTAGAGAGAAGCGTAAAAGAAGAAAAACCATCTAAGAGACGTAACATTCAGAGAGAGGTATCAAGAGACGATACTAGTAGTGGGAGAAGGATCGAGGAAAACAAAGTTAGATCCCATTGGTGATACCAGGAGAACACTTTCGAGCATATGTTTTTACGAAACCTCCCCGAAGAATTTATCCCTTAGTTGTTTATAGAGGAGGTTGTTAGTGGAGATGGGTGGCCGAAGGTTTTTGCGAAGGTTTTTTTACCAGTGCACATTTAAGGTACATATGCACCGTTGCGCACCTAAAACATACCACACCGGTGCTTAAATTCTCAAACACATCGTTATTGTTCATATCAGAGGTTGTTAGTGGATGCAAGCGGTCAAAGGATTTTGTAGAGATTTTTTTTCGTGTGTCTTTACGGTACATACACATCGGTGAACAAATAAAACATAATTCATCGTGCTTATATGTTCAAATGCACCATCATAAGTTATAAAAAAAATAACAAGCACCGATCAAAGCACACTGGTGCCATTGAATCTTACGAACCGATGCATAAAATTGTCCTTTCGCGCACTACGGTAAGGTAAATAAAAAAAATACCAAATTGATTTTCGTTGTGACACCTCATCCCGTGCTTCTAATCTCTCAAGCAAGCACATATACTCACTCTATTTTCAAGGATTCCCTGTTTTCGGTGCTCCTCAACGAGTTGGATAGCTCCACTGGTAAATTCCACACATTTCCAAATTTTGGAATTTACAATGAATTTTCATTTTCTCTCAATGGTGGAACCATGCTTCCTTGGGACGTAAGAGTCCAAGTAATTTTTTTATTACCTTCCCATTTGCATTTTCATCCGTTTAAATTTTGAATTTATCTTGAAATTTGGGACTTTTTTCAAAAAAATATTTATGACTCCATGCGGTGTGTTGTTTTGATTCAAATTGCCTCGAAGTAGTGCATCCTATGTTAACTTCACAATAAGCACCAAAAGCGGTGCATATAATTTTTACCGTACTTACCTAGTACATCCTTTTAAATTCCCTGCACTCGGTGCATTATAAAAGACAATTTCCAGTAAACAACATGCCCATGCTTTTCGAACACATAAGCATTGGTGTGTTCCATTTAACCAAGTGCGCCACTTAGAATACGACATATACAATTTAACTTAGCAGTGCAACCATTTTAAACAAATGCACAGATGCCATTAAAATAACTGCACTAGAACATATATTGATCGATTTGGCATAGGGGGGCATTTCCTTTGATGCCCCGCATCTTCTGCTCTACGCTTCACAAAACACCACTAAACAAAATGGCAGTGCTTCAATAACATGGTAGCACTGGAGCATTCATAGTAACACATCGTACCGCTTAATTTGCAATAAATAAATATAATGGAGTAGTGCACATAGTGCCAACAAAAACAGTGATGCATTATACTAGACAACGCACCACTAAACATCATGTTAGTGCTCTAGAAATTATATTTCACTGGTGCATTCGGTTAGTGAAAGTGTACTGTCGTGTTTACATTCCATAAAAATTGGGGTGGTGGTGCATTTATGTTAACCAAATGCACTAGTGTTGTTAAAAGAATCCAATCGAAAAAATATTGAGTGACTAATGTTGCATAGTAGGGTGTCTCGGTGGATTTTCCATTAATGGTGCTCTCGACAACAAAATACACCATTAAACAAAACACCAGTGCTCCAATAACATGGTAGCATCGGTGCATTTATATTAACACATCACACCGCTTAAGTTGCAATAAAAAATTTAACCTGCTAGTGCGCCTAGGTCTAAACAACGCATCGGTGTTGCAAAGAGAATGACACTAGGCTGATTTTTCACAAATTATCAATGCAATGTGTCTTATGGTAAGCACCACTAAGATCCTAGGCAATGCACCAATTGAGATAAGCACACCGATGCATTCTATTAATCGAATTCACAACCCATTTTTTGATACAAATTTTTTTCTCTACGATGCATCAAATAAATACAATGCATCGGTGATGTGTATTACAAACAACAAGCAAAAACACATTAATTTACCATGTCGGTTCATTTTATAGGATGCCTTGATATCATTGTGTTATAAGAAAAAGACACTGGTATCAACACATACAAAACTAAAATGGAGTGTTGGTGTGTTAGATTTGTTAAATTATGAGCTTGATTTCTTATGCGGATTAATTCTTTTATTTTCTTCAACACTTTGATTCCATCTTAATACACTTCAACAATACCAAATCATAATCAAATTGCAATAACTATGTAGATAAGTAAGCATGCACATCAACAACACATATACCTTGGGAAAACCCTGTACAGGGAGAAAAACCCCAGCAAACGATATTCCTTTATTGCATTAAGAATGTAAGATCACTTACAAATATCCACCATGAATGTTCGGCTCTTAAAGAGCTTGCCAAGATGACTTTGCCTGACAAAGACCTAAAAGACCTTGTTGAAATACACCTCTGATATGTTGCCTCTATTGTTGATATACAACACTGATATGTTTCTTTGGTACGTTGTCTCTTTATTACTGATATACTCCTCTATTGCTTCTCCCTTAACCTACATATCAAAATTGTGTTGAAGAGAGGGGTTGACCTCTGCTTCTATAGGCTAAAGAGGAGAAGAGGAGAGGCTCGAAATAGTAACTTGTTTGCATGCTTTAATCATAACTCAGCTTCATACGTTAGTTCGAACTAGACTTGAGATTGGTATACTCTTGTTCGAAAATAGAACTAGAATTGAGACTTCGGTTACAACTCAGCATTACTCTTTAGTTCGAAAATAGAACTAGACTTGAGATTGGTATACTTTAGTTTGAAAATAGAACTAGACTTGAGACTTCAGTTACAACTCAACATTACACTTTAGTTCTAAAATAGAACTAGACTTAAGACTTTAGTGACAACTCAACATTACACTTTAGTTCTAAAATAGAACTAGACTTAAGAATTTAGTTACAACTCAACATTACACTTTAGTTCTAAAATAGAACTAGACTTAAGACTTCAGTTACAACTCAACATTACACTTTAGTTTTAAAATAGAACTAGACTTAAGAATTCAGTGACAACTCAACATTACACTTTAGTTCTAAAATAGAACTAGACTTAAGACTTCAATTACAACTCAACATTACACTTTAGTTCTAAAATAGAAATTAGACTTAAGACTTCAGTTACAACTCAACATTACAATGCAATTCAAAATTCTCTTCATGGTGGATAATGTTACACGTGCCAACAGACTAGATCAATACATTTATATCATTTGCAATATTAGGAATATCGTTTGTTTCTAGCTCATAGGAATTTTATATTCAACCTGACTTTTGCTAGATGCCTTGACTTTTTCTCATGGCTCACAACGTTTGACTAGGCTCACAGAGGTTGTACATTCCCCCTGACTTTTACACTAGTCTGTCTATGCTCATAGAGGTTGTACTTTCCCTTGACTTTTGCACTAGACTATCTATGCTCACAGAGGTTGTACGTTCCCCTTAAATTTTGCATTAGACTCACATAGCATCTCGTTCATCCTAACTTTTGGTTTGACTCATAGATTTTGTACGTTCCCCCTAGCTTTTGTCAACACCTCACAAGACTGATTGATTCTCCAAATCTCCCTAGCTAGCCTCAGGGTGGCCCATATGGCCTCTCATTGGAGAATGACTGTTGATGCTGCCAAATTTAACACTCCCTCTCAGTGAGGGAGTCATTCTTAGCCACACCAAGCTTGCCTCTCAGTTGCACAAACTGTCTAGAGGTCAGAGGCTTGGTTAAGATATTAGCTACCTGCTCGCTTGTGGCTATGTACTGTAACTTTATAGTTTTTCTCTGGACCAAGTCTTGTATGTAGTGGTACCTCATGTCAATATGTTTTGACCTGCCGTGAAATATCAGGCTCTCTGTCAATTTTATGCAACTTTGATTATCACAGTGAACCATCGTCGTCTTGAGCTTGTCACCAAACAACTCAGAAACCAATTTTTTGAGCCATACTGCTTCCTTGCTAGCATCACTTGTTGCAATGTACTCACCTTCTGTTGTACTCTGTGCAATGGATCCCTGTTTCCGACTTGATCAAGAAATCATAGAAGATCCTACACTGAAGCAGTATCCAAAAGTACTCTTCTGATCCACTGGGCTTCCTGCCCAATCATCATCTGCATACCCATGCAGAAATAAACCACCACTGGATGTATATCTCAGACCATAAGTAATGGTCCCTCTGAGATATCTCAAGATGTGCTTTGCTGCCACCCAGTGTCTCTGTCTCGGTTCAGTCATGAATTGACTCATTGCAATCAATGCATAGCATATATCTAGCCTAGAATGGATCATGTACATCAATGATCCAATCAGCTGCCTATACATGGTGGGATCCACAATATCTAAACCTGTATAAAAATCATGCAGCTTCCTTAGGTTGGTAATCATCAGAGTAGACATGGATTTTCAATCCATCATACCAAACCTCTTTCGTACATCCACTGTGTATTTTCCTTGTGCCAGAAATATCTCACCCTGTCTTTTCCATACTTCCAATCCTAGGAAGTAATGCATCAAGCCTAAGTCTTTCATCTCGAATTATGAGGTTAGCTCCCTCTTACACCAGGCTATTAGCCCTTCATCTCTTGTTAGAAAGAGATCATCAACAAATAGGATTAGTATAACAAGTTGGTTACCTCTTACCTTGAAGTACATATTTGCATCAACATCACTTTTTTGAAAGCCCAGGCTTTTAAGAAAGCCATCAATCCTGTCATACCAAACTATGGGAGCCTGCTTAAGACCATACAAGGCCTTCCTTAGCTTGCATACATGAGTTCCTTTGTTATGCAGTACAAAACCATCTGGTTGTTCCACAAAGACCTCATGCTCAATATTTCCATTCAAGAATGTTGTTTTTACATCCATCTGATGTAGCTTCCAACCAAGAACAAGAGATAAAGCAATAATAGTTCGAATGGAGGTATACCTGGCTACAGTGGAAAAAGCCTCTTCGTAGTCGATTCCTTCTTTCTGAGTGAAGCCTCTGGCTACAAATCTTTCTTTGAACTTTTCCACAATTCCATCAGTTGCATGTTTGATCTTATAGATCCATTTGGAAGAAACCACTGATTTGTCTTTTGGCCTCGGCACAATGTCCCAAACATTCTTCTTTATAATAGACATGTATCCCTCAAGCATGGAATCCTTCCATACTTGTAATTTATCTGCTTCTTCATATGAAGAAGGTTCAACATCACTAATGCTTCTCATTAGTGCAACATAGCCTCCAAACTTATGAGGCCTCTTCCTTTCCCTAAAAGTTCCTTTGGGAGCAACTATCCTTTCTGCTTCCTGCACTATTTCTTTAAGCCACCCTGGCTTCCTTTTCACTGGAGGTTCTTCAAGAGTTCTTTCTAACACTTTAGTATGTTTTAGGGGCTCATTACTTGTCCCTTCACGAGGTTCCTCCCTCTGATTATCATACTCTTCATTTTTAGAAGAGGGTGAATCTGGTTGAATTGCTTTTGATTCCTACTGAAGCTCTATGGATCTCTTAAATGTGGCTTCCTCATGGCAAGTCACATCTCTGCTTACCTCTATTTTCCTCTAACCTGGTACATAAATCCTGTAAGCCTTGGAGTTCTCACTATGCCCCACAAAAACCCCTTTCTTTCTTGAGGGTTCTATCTTTGTCCTCTTTTGCTTAGGGACATGAATATACACAGGACACCCAAATATCCTTAGATTCCCTACTTCAAGTTTGATCCTTAAGAAGACCTCTTCAGGAGTCTTGTCCTTCAAGATAGCATGTGGACACATGTTCTGAATATACACGGTAATGGAGGTAGCTTCTTCCCATAAAGAATTTGGTATATCCTGGTCAAACATCATTTCTTTCGCTGCCTCACAAATTGTCCTTTTTTTCCTCTTAGCAACTCCATTTTGCCAAGGGTTATATGGCACGATCAATTGTCTCTTGATTCTTGCTAACTTGCATAAATCCTCAAACTGGAGAGATTCAAAATCTCCTCCATTGTTTGTTCTAAGGATTCTGATGTGTTTCCCTATCTGCTTTTCAATAAAGGCTTTACACTCTTTGAATTTATCAAATGTGTCACTTTTAGCTTTAAGGAAATATATCCAACATTTTCTCGAGTAATCATCAATAAAAATGACATAATACAAACAACCACTGAGTGAGGGAGATGACATAGGACCACATACATCATAATGAACCAGATCTAAGATGCCCCGAGCTATGTTGTCACTGCTAGGAAATGCTTTCTGTATATTTTCACCTAGCATGCATCCCTTACAAATTTTATTTTTACTAAGAGAAATAAAGGGCATGCCACATACCATGTTCTGTAGATATGAAAGAGCTTTGTAATGAAGATGTCCAAGTCTTATGTGCCACAACTCACTAGAGCTAGTCGCATCATGAGCCAATGCCTGAATTGACTATCCTAACACGACGTACAATCCTCCATTGTGAGTTCCAATGGGTTTTGTTGTACGTAAGTGGCTACCTTTAGCCCATAGTAGTGCCTTCCCGTCCTTGAAGATCACCCAATATCCTTTGTCATCAAGGGTTGCAACTGATAGTAGATTCTTCTTGAGCCCTGGAACATATAATACTTCATCAACATGAAGTCTAGCCCCATATTCTAATCTGAAGGAGATAGAGCCTACTCCCTCTATCTTGTAATATTTGTCATCCCCAAGCCCAACCTACTCTGCAAAATATTTTGACTCGAAATATGAGAGGATCTCCTTGTACCCTGTCATGTGCTTTGATGCACCATTGTCTACTAACCAAATTTTTGGCCCCGTGAAAACTGAACTAGATAAGGAAGAAACCAAGTAATATTATTTTCTATTTTCTTTCTCATTAGAAGGACTTCTCTGATTTCTTTTGGATTCATCATCCTCGACAGTTGAGGCATGATGTTTCTCTTTCCTTGGATATCTATTTCTAAACCAACAATATTTAGCAAAATGACCCAACTTATTACAACTAAAGAATTTAATCTTAGATGTATCAATATTCTTTCTTTTGAATGTACCTTTGGTGTTTGGATTCCTCTAAGAGACTTTCTGGAAAGTGCCTTTCTTCTTTCCCTTGAATCTTGATGCTAAAGCTAAGTGCTCTTATTTTCGTTGGCTTGCTCTCGGTAGCTGTGCGACTCTCCTCTTGGAGGAAATCATGCCATAACCTCTCAAACGTGGGCTGAACTCTCTCCCACTTATACTGGATAAGAAGGTCTCCCATGAAGAAGGAAGGCTGTAAAAAATGTCCTGCACTAAATCATCATCCTCCACTGTCACCCCTATGACCAAAAGTTGATCTCTGATCTGGGCTATCCTGGAAAAAAAAGATGCCATTGATTCAACTTTCTCAATCTTCAAATACTTAAGCTTGTGCTTAAGTGTCCTCTTCTGACTTGGAGCCTGTTTCTCATACAAATTCATCAAGGTATCCATACAATCCTTGGAAGTCATTAACAAAGTCATTGCAGGCATTATACTGTCTTTGACTGAGTCAAAGATGATTTGCTTGGCCTTTGCTCGACTCTTCCTGAAGGTTGTTCTTCCTTCATTATTCATGGGTTCCTCCACAACTATGGTCACATACTGCTCAAGATCATTCTCCTGCAAGATATTTGTTATCCAGAGCTTCCACACATTGAAGTTGGCAAGTCCTTCGAGCCTATCCTCGACCCTGACTGAAATGGAGGATGCCATGCACCTCACACTGGAAACTTAATCAAGCTCGCTTGGATCTGTGTGTACCTACTGCTGCACTTCAACACGCTTAACACACCCTAAGCTATGATACCATGTTAAATTATGAGCTTGATTTCTTATGCGGATTAATTCTTTTATTTTCTTCAGCACTTTGATTCCAGCTTAATACACTTCAACAATAACAAATCATAATCAAATAGCAATAACTATGTAGATAAGTAAGCATGCACATTAACAACACATAGGAAAACCCTGTACATGGAGAAAAACCCCAACAAACGATATTCCTTTATTGCATTAATAATGTAAGATCACTTATAAATATTCACCATGAATGTTCTTCTCTTAAAGAGCTTGCCAAGATGACTCTGACCTGACAAATACCTAAAAGACCTTGCTGAAATACACCTATGATATGCTGCCTCTATTGTTGATATACAACATTGATATGTTGCTTTGGTATGCTGCCTCTTTATCACTGATTTACTCCTCTATTGCTTCTACCTTAACCTGCATATCAAAATTGTGTTGAAGAGAGGGGTCGACCTTTTCTTATATAGGCTGAAGAGGAGAAGAGGAGAGGCTCAAAATAGTAACTTGTTTGCATGCTTTAATCATAACTCAAATTCATACTTTAGTTCGAACTAGACTTGAGACTGGTATACTCTTGTTCGAAAATAGAACTAGACTTGAGACTTCAGTTACAACTCAACATTACTCTTTAGTTCGAAAATAGAACTAGACTTGAGACTGGTATACTTTAGTTCGAAAATAGAACTAGACTTGAGACTTCAGTTACAACTCAACATTACACTTTCGTTCTAAAATAGAACTAGACTTAAGACTTTAGTTACAACTCAACATTACACTTTAGTTCTAAAATAGAACTAGACTTAAGACTTCAGTTACAACTCAACATTACAAGGCAATTCAAAATTCTCTTCATGGTGGATAATGTTACACATGCCAACGCACTAGATCAATACATTTATATCATTTGCAATATTAGGAATATTGTGTGTTTCTAGATCATAGGAATTTTATATTCAACCTAACTTTTTCTAGATGCCTTGACTTTTGCTCATGGCTCACAAGGTTTGACTAGGATCACAGAGGTTCTACATTCCCCCTGACTTTTGCACTAGTTTTTCTATGCTCACAGAGGTTGTGTGTTCCCCCTGACTTTTTCACTAGACTATCTATGCTTATAGAGGTTGTACGTTCCCCCTGACTTTTTCATTAGACTCACATAACATCTCGTTTGTCCTGACTTTCGGTTTGACTCACAGAGGTTGTATGTTCCCCCTGGCTTTTGTCAATACCTCACAAGACTGGTTGATTCTCCAAATCTCCCTAGCTAGCCTCAAGGTGGCCCATATGGCCTCTCATTGGAGAATGACTGTCGATGATGCCAAATTTAACAAGATTCACCAAAATGCACCGTTTCGGTTAATTAAGTTACACTAGGAGAAATATTTAGAAAATTATCATTGCAGTGCGTCTTTTAAAACGCACCCGTTATCGGTTTGTCATAAAACAAAACACACTATTAAGAAGCGTTTGGTGCTTGAAGGAACATAGAGTATCGATGATTTTCATATAACAAAGTGAATTTCTTGGTTTATCATTAAACAATTATGATGCAACATTGTGTTTCGTAGAACCATCCGCCCCGAGTTACACATGTCATATGTGAAATGGCATCAAGGTTTGTTTGTATGACAACCCTTAACTGATGTACTATATATCACAACACGCCACTATAAATATCAGTGCTCAACTAACAATGACGCACCTGTGCATTAAATTTAACACATCGTTGTTTGGTGCCTTATGTATGATATGGAGCATTGGTAGAGGTGCATATGAAGTTATTAATAACACCAGTTACTTTTTCACATTTTGTTTGCAAACAAAAAATAATTTTAGTTTTTGATAAATACAAATTAGTTATATATGTTTGTGTTTTATATTTTAAATTTGTTACACACACACACACACACACACACACACATATATATATGTTCGTAAAATGAATTTTGTATGAAGCATATACAACATCGATGTCGAGCTCAGTAGCAACAACAACTAGAAGAAAAAAATATTAGTTCACAAAATACATATGTAAACCTCCGCAATTAAATTTTGTGGAGGTTTTGCTTTACGGAGGCAAAAAAATAGGTCACTTTTTGATGCCTCTCATAATTTAGCGCATGGACTCGATCCCCTGCCACTTCCTCAGTGCTCTACCTCGCATCTCCTCCTCCATGGGCTGCTCAACTTTCTCCAAGATAACATCCTCGTCGTTCCTATAGCCATAATATGATCTGACATCAATTTGCTTGTAAATCACATACCTGCACCTCCTCTTCTTCGCCTCTAGGGGGATTATCGAATACCTCTTTGAGGATGGGGAGGAATTTTGTAGCCCTAGAGTATCTGTAACTAGAATCCTTTCTGGTGGAACTGGGCACATCAACTTCGTTCCCTTCCAAGTCCATCATCTTGGCCCCTACTTTGGCATAATTAGGATTGCCAAGCTCTACGATTTGATCTTCCCAATGTTCCTTTTCTCTATTCAACAAGAAAGGACCCTAGTGGATGTCTTAATTATAACACTGTGTCAAACTCAAGAATGACCTATGGTCCATATTGTATATTTAATAGAAGTTAATAAGTACATTCGGAAAAACAACTGATGATCCATAAGCTTTGCCATCATGCCTTATCGCTAAATATTAAGCATTGTCTTGGCCTCGGCCTTCTCCTCCATGAAATCCTCACCTGTTTACTTAATGAGAAGCTCATGTTTTTGTCTTCTCCATAACCATGCACTCGATCGCTTTCTCATCCAGAAGGGGCACATGGGAAACAAACTCTTTCTCTCTTTGTTGTTGGTTTCCCTTGTCCTGGTCTCCCATTTCTTCATCCACATCCTCATCTTCCTTGAATAGTACTAGCTTAATGGAAATGACATCCCCACTCTTGATCATCAACCTGGCCTCCCTTTAGATAGACTTTGTCCTCTGCCACTCCCTCAATGCTTTGGTCTGCATCTCCTCCTTCGTGGGTTGCTTGACTTTCTCCAAGATATAGTTCTAGTCATCCTATCTCCATAATAAATGGCGTCAATTCACTTGTAAATTGTATACCTAGACCTCTTGTTCTTCACCTCGGGGAGCTTATCGAATATCTCTTTAACGTCGAGGAGGAATTTCACATCCCCAGTTGTACAATTGGTTGTTGGAAGATTGTAACATGCATGGATCTTCCATCAATCAATTGTACAAGTGTGGTTGGGAAATTCCTCCCAACTTCAAAGAGATATCCGATAAGCCCCTTGAGGTGAAGAAGAGGAGGTCTAGGTATGTGTTGATAGGTGGAAAATTTTCCTCCTGCAATAGGGGATAACTACTCGATCACAAGCCCCAATTAGACCCATTTTCATTTGGAATGGTATTTTCCAATTGATATGTGGGCTCAACTTGCCACTCAAGATATTTTCTCTTTGGAAAAGAGACTTGATTGTTTAATATTTGATCTAACATAACCTAGTTTTACAAAAAAGAAAATTGATCTACTAATCCTATCTCAAATGAGAGGAAAAACTATTTAATAGTGTAGATAAGAATGATAGATTTTTAAGACTTAGAAAGAATTAATTATCTTAAGAACATTTAAGCGCAATGACAATTGTTACTAAAAATAGATAACAATAATTACATCTACACTAAGCTGATAGCCAAAGAGACAGTTCAAAAATTTGGAAAAAAAAAATCAGTATGAGACATTAGTCTTATAAATCAGTTCCCAAGGTGATATTAGCTAATTCACATCCTACAAGAAACTATCTTGTCGTTTATGAAATTCTATCTATGTTGGCTAATAGGAAAATAATATAAAAAAATAAAGAATTATAAATGGTAAGCCTCTTAGAAAAAATTCATAAAGGACTCATCATTTATTTAATCACATACATTAATTTTCACAAATCATAAAAATAATAATGGAAATGATGTTCTTTTACTTGATACCTAGTTAGTTGACATAATGTATGATCATGAAAGTAGCTTTCATGACACTGGAATGAGAGAATTAACAAATTCTTAACATAAATGCAACACCATCAATTCCACTTCACTCAACACATAATGACAACAAATTGGAGTTTTCAAAGGATTTGATTATAACTAATAAAAATAACACGATCCAAATATAAGTTTAAAATAACACAAGAGAAAATAGGTATGTAAGAAGAGTTTGAATAAAAATACCAAATCTACATTCAATAATTGGTTCCCTTGTTAGAAAGAATTTAAAAGCATATGGAAAGAGAAATCTTACTTTTTGATGTCCAAAATTCCTCCCCTTTCAAATGTAATAAAATTCGGATATGATAGAGGAAAATTAGGCTAAGGTTCCCTTCACATGTTACATATTTTTGGATCAAAAAAGCGAAGTCTTTCCCGGGATCTTTCAACCAAACCCTAGGTACTCCTATAACCCAATTGGGTTTTTGTCTATTTATCAGAAGGAAAGGAGTCCAGGCTCTTAAATCAATCGAATTATTTTTAAACCACTTCTCTCCAGTCAAAGGAAGTCATAAAATTTGAGAGACAAAGTTCTCAGAGAGGTGAATGATTAAGTTACCTACCTGGGCACACTCCCCATCGAAGGTCTGAGCAAAAGCCTTTGTCATGTCTTTATTGTGCCTTGAAAATTTCTCGAAGAATTGCCTCCAACCCTTTATGTCCAATATTACATTGCATTCAAGATGAATGCAAACCAATTCTACTCCATGGGGTTCGAAATTGACCGCCATGCTTTACTGTAAACATGTTCTTGTATATGACTATGTCTTTTAATTATCTTTGTTCTCATAAATTTCGTCTCCTGTGTCTCCTACAATCCTGTTTTATTAGGAATTGTCTACCTTTGATCTCAATTATTGATTTCATGGTCCATATCAACAAGGTGGCGGAAGTAAAACTCGGGTTAATCAAATGTTTATCCAAGTGTAATAAACAGGTCGTAATGAATTTATGAGTCATTACCAATTAAGGTACACGATATGTGTTATAATTGCAAGTAGAGGGAACTAAGTCTTTGAAATGTAGAGATAAAGTATATCGAATGTAGGTGAGGTTATGGTAAGAAGAGATCTCATAGTAATGCTAGTTTTCAAATCATAAAAGTAACTATTTAATATTTTAATTTCTTTTTTAACAATTAAAAATACCATCATTATATTATATGTTTACTTTAACCTTTGACTATGCTCATGAATGTTTCCTTTTGAATTTCAATGCAGTTGATCCTTTTACTCAATGATTTTGATAGGTTTAATCCTTCTGTTTGAATAGGATGATTCTATCTCCTGAAGACCTTATGATCAAACAAGGTTGTGTAAGATAAAAATCATGATAGAAAATTTATGTATAAATAATGTATTTACAAGCTTGAAAATCTGGTTTTATTTCTTTATCATCAGTAATTACAAGATTTCATCAAATCTTGTAATTGTTGATTTAGCAGTCTATATTGAATTAGAGATAGCACCAACTCAGTTTTGAAATAACTTAAAGATTGCATTTAGTAAAATATGCAATAATTTTCTTTATTATGACATTATGAGAACTTGATCTTATTTGTTTTTTACTAGATTTTCAAAAGATAATGATGAAACTAAGATTTAATGGACCATCTAATGATAAAGCCAAAATTTCAAAAAGAATTACATTATGTTTATTAAGGAAAATTGGATAATGGAGGGGGGTTGTTGTATCAATCACAACAATATGCGATTTACAAGAGAATTGACGCTAGTTATTATGATGACAGGGATGATGAGAACAGTATCTTGGAAGAAGTCGAGTGACCCACAGAGGAGGAGATGCGGGACATAGTGTTGAGGGAGTGGTAGATGATCGATTCTATCTAGAGGGAGGTCAAGTTGACGATCAAGAGGGGGGAGGTTGTTTCCATTAAGTTGGTCATATTCGAGGAATATGAGGATGTAGTGGAAGAAATGGGAGAGTAGGACAAGGGAAACCAATAATAGAGAGAGCGAGAGTTTGTTTCCCATGTGCCCCTTCTGGATGAGAAACCGATCGAGTGCATGATTATGGAGAAGATGAAACATGAGATTTTTAGTAAGTACATGGGTGAGGATCTCATGGAAGAGCAGCTCGATGCCAAGACAATGCTTAATATTTAGCGATAAGGCATGTTGACAATGCTTATGGATCATTGATTGTTTTTCCAAATGCGATTCTTAAATTCTATTAAATATACAATATGGAACTTAGGTCATTCTTGAGGTTGACATAGTGTTATAATTAAGACATTCACCAGGTTCCTTTCTTGATGAACATGGAAAAGGGGCAATGGGAAGCTCTGATCATAGAGCTTGGAAGTCCTAATTATGCCAAGTGGGGACCAAGATGATAGACTTGTAAGGGAACAAAGTTGATGTGCTCGGTGCCACCGACAAGGACCTGGTTATAGACACTTCGGGGCTACAAAATTCCTCCCCATCCTAAAAGAGATATTCGATAAGCCCCCTTGAGGAGAAGAGATGAGGTGTATGTATGTGATTTACAAGCAAATTGACGCCAGTTCATACTATGGCTACATGACTTACGAGAATGGTATCTTGGAGAAATTCTAGTGGCTCACGGAGGAGGATATACGAAGCAATGTTGAAAATTTAGTTATGCAACTAATCGTTACAGTTCTCTTTTAGTTATTACGATTATTCATCTCATTAGCTGCATTTACAAGATCATTGAAAGAGAGACAATCACAGAAACAAAAATGGACACATATTTTATCTTGGGAAACCTTATAGGGGAAGAAAACCCAACAAATTATTTATGTATAGATTCTTCAACCAAGAACAATGCCAAGCCAGAAAAACAGATAAACCCTTGTTGCGTCTCCCTCTCTTTATCCAAGACTTGCGTACTCTTTTCTCTCTCTTGTGCTTGAGTGAGTGAGTGTGTCAATGAGGCATCTAGCCTCTCTTATTTATACACAATGACATGCCCTCTTTTGACATTAGGGCCGACTTTACATATTACACTTTATTTTCTTTACATTAGCCACAATAGGGGTCGACTTGATTAAATTGACTTTACAATGACTTTTAGGGTTTTATATTGTCTTCAATGGGGTCGACCTTACAAGTACAATTTTTCATTTCCCTTTTAGGGTTTCTACATGATCAAATACAATAATGAGTACAATAAGAATATCTTCCACAACTACATATTCTTCAACACTCCCTCTTATCTAGGAAGGTATTCTTCAGGAACAATCTGCTTCTGCATGTCTGTACACTTCGACCATTGTCTTGTTGAATTTCACGAATCTACACATCATAAGAAGTTCTGGACTTTCACTGGAGTAGTGTACCATCCTTTGTTGCAGTAGCCTACCGACTTCTGCTAGGGTAACATGCTAGCCTACATTGGAGTAGCATACCAACCTGTGTTGGGGTAATGTACCGGCCTGCGTTGGAGTAGCATACCAACCTGTGTTGGGGTAACATACCAACCTACGTTGGAGTAGCATACTAACCTACGCTAGGGTAATGTACCAGCCTGTTTGGAGTAGCATACCAACCTATGCTAGGGTAAAATACTATCCTGCGTTGAAGTAGTATACCAACCTGCGCTGGGGTAATATACCAACCTACATTGGACTAGCATACCAACTTGCGTTGGGGTGGCTTCCATTACTGGGGATCACATCACTTCCCGCTACTGGGGAACACATCACTTCTCGCTATTGGGGAACACATAAATTCTCACTACTAGAGAAAAAAAAAGTACTTCTCACTACTGGAGAAATCCATCTGGACCACTCCAAGCTTGTCCCTAATAAAGGCTTGGTCAACATATTTGCTACATGTTTGTCGATAACAATATATTGGAGCTTCATTATGCCCTTCTCTACCATGTCCCGAACATAATGGTATTTTATCTTGACATGCATGGACTTATCATAGACACTTGGACAACTTTACACAACTCTAGATTTCACACCAGATACAAGTCACTTCTTGATTCGAGATCAAGCTTGTCGGCAATTTTCGAAGCCACACTTCTTCATTGTTGGATGAACATGTTGTTATATACTCGGTCTCAACTTTATTGAGCACCATACTAGATTTGTTTCTACTAAACTTTGAGGTCATGACTGATCTCAAGATAAAACATCTGATCCAAATTGAATATGCACAAGCATGCAATCTAGTCTCACAATTTGTATTACAAGGGAGTCCATAGTCCATTGTATCCTCCGAGTACCTCATAATAGGGTGAATAGGTCTTAGCTCAATCATATACTATGTTCACCAGAAAACACATATATGTCCTCGTGTTCATCAAATATATCAACGAACCAAATTTTCACATCAAATTGTACCAAATTGGTACTCTTTCTCAACTGCAACTCAATTTGCTCAATCATGTTCTGTCTCTATGTGTTTTCCGCAAAGCACTATATGTCTCATTGCCTGAGATTAAGTCCTCTACTCTCTATGAAACTATTCCTTCTGGGTCTGGGACTCTACACCTATAGATGCTCTCTCTAAAATTGAGAATGATTGCTCCATTCTCACTGTCATTGTTGAACTATGAGGGTAGCTTCTCTACTCTATCACGACAACTAAGAGTGGCTCAATAACTGACACTGAAGGTAGATTTTCCTCTTCCTTGGGGGTAACTCAATTTTCTACTGCAATCATGTCTCCATGGACCAACTCATGTACTGCACCATCTGGCATTGGAAGTAACTCAATCTCAAATACATGGACTGTCATACCTTCTCCCTCTGAATATCATACTACATTTCCCTCTTTTAGTGGATCATGGTTGTTCTATAGTTGATCTAATTGGTTGTATTCACGAGCACCAGAACTATTTCTTCAATTTTGGTATTATCATTCCTGGAGGTGTACTGCTCCTCACATGAACAAATTGGCCTCCTTTGAGCCTTGAACTCCTCTGAGTCCACAATATCCTCAGAAAATCTATAAGATATACTTGGTGTTGGTTACCAATTATTAATATGAAAAACTGAGTCAGGCTTCAAACAAATTCTGCTTCCTATCAAGGTGGCCTCACTGTCCACTGACCAGGTCTTCTCATCATAAAACTGCAAGACACTGTGAGCCATACATGATGTTGATGCATGACATTGATGAGATTTTGTACCTGGGACAATATCTTTTATAATTTTAATGTGCTCGTTTCACCATAGAAAATATTACATTATTGTCTCCCAACCATAGGCACACATGCCATCCCCGAGCACATAAACTATTTCTTGACTCAAAACCTATCTGAAGGGTTCCCAAAACTAGGGAGGGATACCCCAATTATCCAATTAACTTGTTGGGATCCTCTATCAGGAAAAAAACCCAACTACAACAATAATGAATGAATGAATTTAAATGAGACCTTGTTGGATTATCGTACCATGGATAATCATCCAACAAGCTAGGACAAACTGTTGGGTTCCCAAACTAAGAAAATGACCCAACTTACAAGTATATGCTAAGATCACAACTTCCTTGGACTTAGTGAATAAGGAGATACATTCTTGGAAAATTGTGCAAATAGATAGAGTTCTCGTTCCATGGATAACAAGACTAAATGCATAATGCCATTAAACTTAAAACTAAAATCAAATATGAAGGGTGCATACCTAGAGTGTACATTGTTAGACTGCTTGCTTGATTTGAACGATGTTTGGATGAATAATGATACTTCTTCATAATTTTCACTTGGCCCTCATGACATGAGAAATTATACAAAAGTTCTCCAGCTTTTTTAGCACTTGAAGTCTAATGAGGGAATAAAATAAATACCGCTATTAATATCACTTGATATAGATCACGTTCTTCGGAAGCACTAAGTCCTATATCACAAAAGATATGGTTCATTAGAATCATCTTCTTTTGTTCTTTTCTGATCAGGTTCATCTTCTTCTGCGATATGCGCATGATGTCTTTTAAACTTCCTGTTTCTATTATGATCTTTTGCTTGGGGACAATTTCTTACAATGTGTCCCATTTTCTAGCAAATAAAGCATATGAAGCTTGATAAATCTTTATGAGGTTCTTGTCCTTTATAAGGATTCTGAGACTTCTTGTGAGAGTGAACTTCTTTCTTGTTCTTTCCTTTTCTTGCGTGAGCTATTAGTGATTGATCTTAAGTTCTTTCTATATTTTCTTTTTTTGCCTCTAATATGGCTTCTTCTTGAGTATAGTCTTCCCACAATCTGTTGAACTTAGTTAACTTCCTTCTAGAGAATATTCCTTGAATGAAGGATTCCCAAGAATTTGGGAGACCATTCAATGTGGCCATCGTTAACTCAACTTCTTCAACTGAGTCTCCAATGGCTTCAAGTTGTTCTTTAATCTGGTAAACCCTTGTGAAGTAAGATTTTATGGTTTTTGTATCTTGCGTCTTCACATTCTTGAGTTGTGTCCTCAAGTTCATTTTCTGATTGATTTTCTTGCCTTCAAACAGACGTGATAAGGCATCCATCATTTGCTTTGGGGTTTTAATGTTGAAACATGAGGAATCAAGTGGTTGTTGATGGAGTCAGAAATGATCCTTTTTTCTTTGATTAGATCCTTCTAATATTTGGCTTTGGCCTCATCTCCCTCTGGCTCTTCAATGTCTTTCTCAACAAAACTAATAAGGTCATTTTCTTCTAGAATGAGCATTACTCTGTACTTACATGCTCTGAAGTCATCGTCTCCTTTAAGTTATTCATCAAGCTTAGTACTGTTGATATTATGGTAGCTGCGGGAGGTATTTGCCTCCACGTGTAAACCTGGCAAGGATAGAATACTCTAGGAAGTAAGAAGAAACCCTAATGAGTTGGCTAATAACCCTAGAAGACTTGTCGGCTCAAGAAGATAATTTATATTAGGTTATTAGCCTCCAAGAGAAGAAGTCGGCCAACAATAATAATATATACTGAACAGACAGATACCCAGAATGAGAAGTCGGCCCTGGCAGTTAGCCAGAATTAGTATAAATACAGGGGGCCAATTCTCATTCTGGCAGGCAGTCTCAGAATTGTAGTGCCCAGTCTTATGCGCATTGCAGTGCCCAGCCTTGTGCACAGGTTTGAGGAGAGCTGCCATTGCAGCTGCTGCAGCTAGCAGATCATGTTTGTCTTGGACTATCTCTTGGCTAGGGTTTGGACTATCTGATCAACTCTTGTTGGTGCGCTATCCTTGGGGAAATGTGCGCTACCCTTTGTTTGGCTATCTAGACTAGGGTTTTCTTTCGAAATGATTCTTTGTCAAGGTTGAGGTGCTCGAAGGGTCGCTTCGGCCTATGGTTGGGTGACAAGGGTATTGTCAATGGTAAAACGAGCACACATCTTTCATATTCTAACAGGTTATGGGCCCACACCTCCTTCATTCAGTCTAAACGTTGGAAGGAAACATAGTCACTAGGATATTGAGCTCGTTGAGGAACTGCTGCTAGGGTTACTAGCAGAAGCAGCTTCCAAGACACTATCGCTAGGGTTACTAGTAGGAGCAGTTGCAGAAACCCTAATCCTCTTGTTGAGGCACCTTAAGTGAATGGATTGACCTAATCTCTGGATAGATCAGTGGGCTCTAGCCTAGAACATTTCCTGATACTCTCAGCAAGCCAAGACGTGAAGTCTGAGTTCGTGGTCAAATCTAGGGTTTGACCAAGTCAAAGAAGCCATGACTTGTTCTATGAAGTTAGAGAAGAAGTTAGATGGAGCCTCTAACTTCAGAACGTGGAAGACAAGGATTGACCTCATCCTTGCCAAAGAATAAAGTGTTGGATATCGTGAAAGGAAAGATCGTGAAACCAAAGTTTGAAGAAGGGAAAGAGAAGGAACCGCAAAATGTTGCAGCTATGGAGAACTTCAAAGACGATGACATTAATGCTATGAGTATCATAGTGGAATCCATAAAAGACCACTTGATACCCTACATCTCTCATCTTGACTCATCGAAGAAGAGGTACAATGCCCTAACAAACCTCTTCTCAGTTAGAAACATTGGACAAATAATGAGTCTGAATAATGAGCTTCGTGACATGAAGATGAATGATGATGATAGCATAACATCATACTTTGTGAGAATTTATCAGTTAAGAGATCAACTACAAGATATTGAAGAGATCATCTCAGAGAAGGAGTTGGTAAACATAGTACTCAATGGTCTTCCCAATATGTGGGATGCATTTTCCGCAAGCATGAACACAAGAAAGGAGTATCCGACATTGGAAGAACTTTGGACTTGTTGTGCTCAAGAAGAATCAAGGATCAGTGCAAAAGAGAAACCCCAAAAGAAGTATGATGATCAAGCCTTCACAACAAGATTCAAGAACTTCAAGAACAAAAGGAAGTTTGGTTCAAGGAGGAAGCC
>ML784708.1:191442-211516 GCA_009831015.1 Picea engelmannii | reverse complement strand
ATTTTGGTAAAGCTTCTATCCAAGATGAAAGAGTTTTCATACTCAAGCTGGAGCTCATGGAGACGACTTCCTTATTGAAAAAGGAAGAGATGACTCCCAGGTTGGGAGGGAGCACTGAAAATATTATTGAGGACATTCATTTTAAAGATTGAAAAATAGTCCATCTTGGATAGATGCTTTCTTGTTCGGAAAGTGGATTGAGATTTCTGACGGACAACGATTTCCCATTGTGGTTAACATGGGAAATGGTCTAGATTGATGATGTATCATAGACAATGAATTCCAATTGTGGTTAACATGGGGAGTGGTCTAGGGAAATCTCTGTCCTTGAGGGTTACTTAAGAAGAATGGATCGCCTCGTCGGACAATGATTTCTCATTGTGGTTAACATGAGGAATGGTCTATTTTGGAGGTTGATACAGGACAGTCTTTTCCTCTTGTGGTTAACAGAGGAAATGGTCTGGATAGTCATTCCTTAGGGTTTATACATTCTCTCTAGGGTGCACTTCGATTAGTGGAGGAATGGTCGAGTGTGGGGAATGGTCCAGGCTCAACAATCAGGAACAGACATTCCTTAGGGTTTATACATTCTCTCCAGGGTGCACTTTGATTAGTGTAGGAAGAATGGCCCAGGGTGGGGAATGGTCCATGTTCATAAGAAATGACAGTTATTCTTCCTTGCTTGAGAAGAATAGTCCAGATATCTTTTAGATCTCACGGATGTGAGTGAAAGATTGGCCCAGATGATTTAGTTTATATCATAACATTGTTTCTGTGCAGGTTGGTATCAGATGATTGTTATGAAGACTGTATGACAGTAGATGTATACTAGTGTGGTGGATGTGTTCCATTGTTCGTGACTATACGTTGTTGATCAAGTACTTGTGTGTTACTTGGTGTGGTAGTGTACCACTGGATTGTAGTTATGTACTACTATGGATAGACACAGTTGTGTTCTATTTTGTTTTGATTGCCTTGAAGACTATCAACAATTTATTGGAAATAATTATTAGCCAGATGAATGATGAACAAAGATTTTCCATACAGAAAATGGTTCATAACATTTACTCTTCTAGATTAGAAGAATGGCTCTTGTATCACTCTGTGGAGTGAGCATCATGTCTGATTACTCAGATAGAGTATGGTTTCGAGAGATGATGCAACTGATGATGATGATGGTGCTCATGATCTAGTCATGATCTAGTCTATATAACTATATTGATGCTACCGGGTGAATGGTATGTTTTGTGCTCAAGACCATTACCTGTAATACCTCCCTAGCTAAGAGGGAGTGTTGATATTATGGTAGCCGCGGGAGGTATTTACCTCCACGTGTAAACCTAACAAGGATAGAATACTCCGGGAAGCAAGAAGAAACCCTAAGGAGTTGGCTAATAACCCTAGAAGACTTGTCGGCTCAAGAAGATAATTTATATTAGGTTATTAGCCTCCAAGAGAAGAAGTCGGCCAAAAATAATAATATATACTGAACAGACATATACCCAGAATGAGAAGTCGGCCCAGGCAGTTAGCCAGAATTAGTATAAATACAGGGGGCCACTTCTCATTCTGGCAGACAGTCTCAGAATTATAGTGCCCAGTCTTGTGCGCATTGCAGTGCCCAGTCTTGTGCGCAGGTTTGAGGAGAGAAGCCATTGCAGCTACTGCAGCTAGAAGATCAGGTTTGGCTTGGACTATCTCTTGGTTAGGGTTTGGACTATCTGATCAGCTCTTGTTGGTGCAATATCCTTGGGGAAATGTGCGCTACCCTTTGTTTGGATATCTAGCCTAGGGTTTTCTTCCAGAATGATTCTCTGTCAAAGTTAAGGTGCTCAGAGGGTGGCTTCGACCTATGGTTGGGTGACAAGGGTATTGTCAATGGTAAAATGCGCACACATCTTTCATATGCTAACAGGTTATGGGCCCACACCTCCTTCATTCAGTCTAAATGCTGGAAGGAAACATAGCCGCTAGGATATTGAGTTCGTTGAGGAACTGTCGCTAGGGTTACTAACATAAGCAACTTCCAAGACTATTAATGCCATACAATGTTTAATTATTCTTCAAGGTGAATTGTTTAATTTCCAACAAGATACAATATGTTGATTAAACATGTTTACAAAGAAAAATTACTTTATAAAATGTTATTTTCTCATTTATTTTATTGAAAACATTATAATAATTGTTCAGAATTAAATTTATAATTGTTATATTTAAAAGAAAATATTATTATCATAATTATTAAATATGAAAACAAAATCATTAATAATAATGAATTTTAAATATGAATTTAAAAAACAATTATAATTATTAATATGAAAACAAAATCATTAATAATAATGAATTTTAATATACACAAATTTCTTTAAATGACTTTATGATTTTTTTCTCCACCACCAAATTTATTATGAATCTCCTCATAAGGAAATGTAATTATTTGATTTCATCATGAATAAATTAATTAATTTGTTAAGGTTAAAATAATATTCAATTAAATTGATTTTATATTAATATTTAAAAATATATAAAATATTTATCAAACTCAATAAATAAAATAAGAAAAGATCCATGTGTAGATGTTATAGGGAACTTAGTCCCCATGTTTGATATAATTATTGTAACATGCAACCAACCACTTTATAAAATAAATGTCGAATTAAACAATACATTTACATTAGCTCCATTGAAAATCCAAAAACACAATTACTCAATCATTTTTTTCTTATGCCCCAAGGGGACATATAAAGATAGACCCAATGCAAGATGTTTTTAATGAGGAGTTAGTGGTCTATGAAAGTTATAGTTTATTAACAACTCATAACTAGGAGACAAATTACGTATTGCATGCACAACAACAAATTTGGATGCTTTCTTTTTCATAAAGAACTATTTGTCATTGGAGTGTTCCTCAAAGGAACACTTTGTACTAAATAATGATTCCCTACAACTATTTATGAACCTTGCGATTTTCCCATGAGTTCGTGGATGACCATCGATATATAACAGGTTTTTCCTATTAAAGTTTCTAGAAGCATAACCATTCATGCACATACTATACATGGAAATGCTATGTTTGTATTTGACAATATTCAAGTAATTAGAACGACTATAAAGAGGACCAAAAGATGGCATACGTGCCACTAATTGTTTGGAAGCAACAAACACATGCGAATGGATAAACATCCCAAGATTTGCAACATCTATTTTAGACTTGACAATCATATAACTATTACCACAAAAATAGCATGTGGTTCCAACATCGAGCAAGTACCATACAAAGCTCGGTTGTAATAGGTTTGATATTTACTTTGTAGATAGATAGGAAGAGGGAAGTCATCGCTACCTTCCAACAATTGAACAAACTTTGGTGTGTACTTGGAAATTTTTGTTCTTAGCTCATACAACTTTTTGGATCTCCTAATTGTGATGTTTTGGGTAGTATTTACATCATACTTTGGCTCACTATAAGAACTCACTTTATAGAAAAGTGCACTAGGGTGCATATATCCGCGAAAAGCATCGATTGGTTGAAAAAATAAATAGTATTTATTTTCATATCATATGCATATGGGTTAGCGATGCACAATGACTAATAGTACGTACTGGTGTGTATATATGTTTTACACCTGGGGATGTTTTGTTTAATGACACACCAAAATACTAGATTGTATAAAAATTCATAATTTCTATTTATGATGATTCCTAATTTTTTTATTATACAAGATGGATGATAGAAGTTCAAAGAAAACATTTTATTGCAACGAACACAATGGCATCACATCCCAAGAAGATAGGTAGGAAAGTTATTTAAGGTTTATTAAAAATTTAATATATTTGAATATTTGTAAGTTTAAATTAATGATGTGTATTGATTAATGTGTGTCATGCAGAGAAAAAACTTGAAGAAACTCGATAATATTCTTCACAATCTGAGTGAAAAAGAGCATACAAACTTTATGGAAATGTTGCAAAGAGAGGAAACAGGTGGATCGAAAGGTAATCAAATTAAGTGTTTCTTTGAATTTTTACTAAAAAATGAATTTCTTAACATTAATCGCTAACAAGTTTTAAACACTCGATTTCACATTTTTTTAATGTTATGCAGGGATTGATAACGAGGGAATGGAGTCTCATCTTAAGATGACACAACTTCTTAAGGATGTAAATGATGATGACAACTTGGTCATCATTTCATTTAGAGTGGTGCTTGAAGTTAATGAGAAGGGAAAATTGTTTTACAAAGATTTGAGGGATATAGTGGAAATAACGTATAGATATAATTTCCACTTATAATACAAAAATCAATCTAGTGACTCCAAGAATTAGGTTATACGTACACTACGAGAAACATTTTTGGATCCATGGTCAATGAAACTTGTGGGACTTTCAATAGAAAAAACTTAAAATAACAAAAAAGAATAATATAAAATGTATTATTACTAAACATGTTTTCTATAATAATGTACAATAAGTACCAAATTAATTTGTTTTTCTATATTTACTTTCATGTCCATTAAAAAACAATTATTGTTCTTTTTTTTCTTCAGGAAGATTATGAAAATTCAAAGCGACAAACGATGATAAATCCAATACATGTCGGGAGGGATGTCCAAAAAAGTGTACATGGAGATAATTACATCACAGGGGATGCATCCCAACAACAACGTGCATTAAAGGCATGTGATCATTGATTTATTTTTGTATGTACATAAAATTTATTTATCATATTAAATACTAATTTTTAATTGTTTTGTTGTAAAAAATAAAATAAAAATGGAACCCAATCAACACATAAGACATGAGGACAAGGAAGAAAATGGTTGATCACAATGTTTGAGTACCTACATTTTTTACATTACTTAAATTTTCATATTTTTTGTGATCTTTATATTTAATTAATTAATTTACACTCATCCATGGATGTATTCTAATAGGTGTTATTATACAAAGGAGAGCCAATCAAACAATTGATCAACATTGGGTTAAGTGAGGGTTGTGAGTATATGTTGAAGTATCAATGTTTAACTGAAAAATTTGTAAGTAGCTATGTTGTTTAACTTCCCTTTTTTTATAATTAATGGAACAATAAGAAACCTTTATATTAATTATATTGACTATGCTTTGTCATGACGTATTAAACATGCATGAAACAAAGTATGGAGAGGAGTCAACCGAAGACCTTTTGTCACACAACATGAGGCAAAACTTCGAAAACATATGTATGGTTTATGAACCACTCATTTCTATGGTATGTTTTTTGATCTACACAATCATGTATATTCTACTATATTATAAATGTAGAATTACTTATTACATTTCGTTTCTATGTTTGTAGATGGAACATGAACAATTGGAATGTGAAACACAAGTTGAGAAAGAAAAAATATGTTTAAAAAACCAAAGTACAATATCTCCTACAACTAATCAAGAAATGAGGGATGCACATAGCTCGAGCAATGACACTGGTTCATAATGGAAATCATTATAATTGAATGTTACTGCAAGTTGTATGTTTTGGAATATCTGTTTGTAAAAATCGAGGATTTTGCTTAATGTAGTGGACATAATGTCCCAATTGCTTGACGACATGTTACCAATAACTATAACAATTACATATTGGTTCCATTTTGATTATTATGGACATTTACGTTGTCCCATCTTGTATGACCATGAGTCTCTTATTCATATATAATATAAATAGTTTCTTATTTTATTGCATTGTCAAATGTTGCAAAATGTTGCATTGTTGATTGATTAATATGTGAATAATTTACATTGTTGCAAATAACTAATTAATTAATATTTGAATGATTTACATTGTTGCAAATAAATGATTAATTAATATGTGAATGATTTACATTGTTGCAAATAACATAGGTGTAATCCGTTGGATAAGACATTGATGCAATCATTATATCAAAATGCAATAACAAAAATATAAAAACAATATTATTATAAAAAATATTTGTTAAGAAAAAATAATCAAAACATATACTTATCGATGTGTTCTTATGGACTCTCAAAATGGTGTGTGAAATAATATAGAAAGCAATGTTTTTTAAGGAGATATATGCACTTGTGCATTTTAAGCATATTGAAAAAACAATACATATTAATTATATTGGGGTACCGGTGCATATAACGAGTGATAATATATATCATTTTAGAATTTTACGGTGGGCATGCGATAAATACACACTGGTTGTTTAAATATAATAACAACACAAATGATTTAAATAAAATAAGCGCATCATTTCTTTATATGTAATAAAATCATGGGTGCTTCAGAACAAAGAATTACGTCGACATCTCACCTCAAATATTCAAAATTTTAGTACCTTTCTGTGCATATGGTAATATAGGCACTGACATAGACGATTTATAAAAACACCAAGATGAACATAAAATAAAATCACAGTGGTGTTGCATACAACAAAATGGGAATTCGGGGCATAATAACTATAAACGCACCAGTGCATTTTCGTTTTATATGTAAATGCGCCGGGGAATTAATGTAATGGGGAACCAACGCGTTTTCATTTTATGTAAGCACTAGGGAATTTTATGTAATGGCGCACTGATGCCTTTTCATTTTATGTATGCATTAATCATTTATGTAATGGTGCATTGGTGCATTTTTTGTTTTACGTACGCACTGAGGCATTTTATGTATGGTCACATTGGTGCATTTTTTGGTTAGGTATGCACCAGGGAATTTTATGTAATAGTGCACCAGTGCATTTTGAAAATAGAAACATTGAAAAAAAAATATCCGTTACAACCTCTGCCCACTCAATTTTTTTTAGTTATATGGAACATTCGTTAAAACATCTGCTAAAACCTCCACATCCAATAAATGAGGTTGTAGCAAAGGTTTTTTTGAAAAAATTTCCAAATTTTGTAATACTAAAAACTTTTGCTAGAAGGTGTTCTCCTTGTAGTGTGGCTAGTGAGAAATGTGGTCACATCAGAGGAATATGGGGCACTGATCAGTAGTGCTGACTAAATAGATGACAATGATGGAGCCCTCTGAGAAGGGATAGAGGCCTTAGAAATTATGAACATTCTTGCATGGATAGAGATAGGGAGCTCTTATGGATCCCTCACCATAGAAGATGAGAGAGTATGGAGAAACCCCCTCTTTGAACCACTCTGATTATGCATTTTTCATCAAGAAGAAAGAATCGAAGAACAAACAGAGGTAAGAGAAGCAGAAGAATGGATATTAGAAGAGATGAGCGAAGGATAAGTCGAATCAATAATACTTTGCAAATGGAAGCATCAATATTAGTAACAACAAGCAATATTCATTTAGAAGGACACAGTTCTAGATCGAGTATGGAAAACCAATATTCAATGCTCAAACTTCCTGCATTTCATGTGATGGGAAGGGACGATGTGGAACAACACTATTTCATGTGTGTAGCTATATGTTCTGTGAAGAGAGTCACAAATTAGGCATCCAATATTTCACAGCTAGAAACCACATTCAGAGATAGAGCTATCACATAGTACATGAAGTACAAGTCTACCTTTCTAGTGGGAAAAACAAGGTCCTTGATGGAGATAAAGAGAGATATACTTAGGGAATTCTATAAGCCTAAGTCAAAATCACAATGTATAATTGAGATCAAAGAAATCAAGTAGCAAGTTGGAGAAACTGTGTGGGATTATGACTAGTGGTTCAATATTTTGTTGGATAGACTGATGTTTCATATCCTATATGTTCAACATAGATAATGGTTCATTACAAAACTCCTCCCCCATATTCAAGTCTCCCTCACCCAACAAAAGGTGACGACCCATGTAGAGGTTGTGGAAATAACAATGCAGTTAGAAGCCACCGAGAGTTGGTGAAACATAAACAAGAATGGTGAAGGTACAGTCTCAACTCGCGACCATCACTATTTAACTTCAATATATGCCGAAGGTTAAAGTGGTGCACAAGAATATATGGTGTAATACATGCCATGTTGAAGGTCACCATAGAAACGAGTGTCCTATGTTGGGAAATTACATAGCGATGGGTGAGACAAATCCATTTCTAACAAGAAAACAAATAGAGTGGTGTGAGATCTATCGACAATGGGGTCATACACCTCCCCATTTCCCCACATTAAAAAATTATCAAAAGACCACACACACTCCATTCTGTGCGTTTTGAAAATCCATGAGACATGATGTGAACAACAGTTGGTCACTGCAACTAATGTAAGAACACACAATATTCTTTACGTGTCTAAGAAGAACACAAGGGTGGAGACCGAAGAGGATTGGATAGAGGAGGCTACCAAGGAGGCCAACGAAGAGGATATGGAAGAGAATGAGGAAGAGGATATGGTGGTGGTGGAGGAAGACCGCCTAGCTATTTTAATAGTGGAAAAATAAGCCACTTATCACGATTTTGTATCAAACTGCATGCACTCTATGGATATTGACATAGTGTAGACCATGTCATAGAGGATTGCCTAGATATTTTGGCCAAATGGGAAGAGAAGAAGGGACATTGAAATATGATTACTGTGGAGACACGTGAAAACTAGTAGTCAAAAGAAGAAGTGGACATATGGGTGATAACTTGAGGAGGCATTTGTATGGGAGCCAACCTAGAATAAGGAGAAATTTTAGGTCAAAATGTAGAAGGAAATATCAGAAAAGCGATGCAAGCACCTCCTAAATTTGACGTCGCATAGAAAAATAAATTCATGCATGAAGCCCGGGAGAAATGGAGGAATATAACATGTAGGAATAAGTGAGGTGCATAGCACAGAGGGTGTTGGAGGAAGCATGCTTTCATGAGGAACTATAGCGCATAAAAAAAAAGGCATTGGAAGAATCCCTCTTAAGTGAGGAAGCACAACATGCAATACAAAAGGCACTAGAATAAGAACACATACACAAGGAGTTATGACGCATGGCACAAGAGGAAATGTAGCATAAAACTTACACCAAGAGTGAATCAGAAAACCAAGTGACTTATTGCATTGTTTCCTTAAGATGTTGGGTAACCCTGTAGTTGCAAATAAACTCACCAACATGTTTAAAATACGCATGGAAGAAGGGGAGAACAATATTGTGATTTCTACCCCACTACTGGAACGCGATGCAAACCATGTAAGCATAAGGAAGAACATGGGAAAATAATTTAAGATGATACCTGATATTGGAAGCTATAATATGGATGGTTTCATGTTGGACCTGGGATTCGATGTGAACATACTGCCAAAGAAATCATGGGAGTGATGGATAAACCAAACTTGGTGTGGTCCTCGATTCAACTTAGGCTTTCCAACCATTATAAAATATATCCTATTGGCAGGATGGAGAAAGTGGAAGTGAACATTGATGGGGTGAAGAGTAAAGAATAATTAGTGGTGTTTGGGATCATGGATGACTCAGAACCCTATCCATCTCTACTTGGTATTGATTGGGAATTTGATAACAATTTCATATTGAAACCAAAGAAGCGACATATGTCCTTTGAGAAAGAAACCTTGCGCGTTATTGCACCATTGGACCCAAATTATGGCAATAGATATAATGAGACTGTGAATGAGGACACACAGAGTTCAATCATAAAAAATATATACAATATTACAGGGCGCAAGGAGGATTACATGAACCCGATATTCAGTGGTGAACTGATTTGGATAAGTTCTCACTCTTATGGCATAGATTCAGAGGATGCTATGGAAATATGGCAGAACAAGATGTATGAAATATCAACCTGACGATGCACCCAAATCACCAAAGTTGTGTGTTGGATCGGATTAGATTTGTGAGATGTATCTAGGTTTGATGGAACAAGATCAATAGACACATTCTTTGCACAAATGACAGAGTTGGTGCCTGAGACCCTAAGGATACAAGCCATGGATGTAGTAGTCAAAGGAGCACATATTCTCTAGTGGATGATGCACCACACAAATCTATAGGCATGGGAACAAGTGGTAGAATATATCAAAGCTAGGTTCCATCCTACGACCAAATTTGAATTAATGAATTGGTACAAGGGTACTGAAGACCCTTAGGAGAACATTTTCTTCTGTGAAAGGAAGTGGAAAACCAAGAATATTCCTAGCACACAATGGGTCCATAGGTTTTTCCATACCATGGATATGGTACCTAGAAGTTGGTACATCTAGGAGGAAACAAGAAGACAAATAGGGGAATGGGGGAGAGTAAGAAGGTAGTTATATGCAACATTCAAATTCACGTTAGAAATCTGGGCGCAGAGGGAGGAGCTCTTAAGAATTAAGAATTTCATATTCCATCAAAAATCTAGAGACACTGTGTAGAAATTATCCTGTGCATATCATAAGCCAATGGAGAAACTAAAAAAGCTTGTCTATTGTTGGAAGGTCGATAGTGATGATGTGTAGGGAAAATACCCCAGGGGGGGTATCGATCAACAAGACCAAGGGAGAGTGAAAATTTCAAGTAAAGGCCTCTAGTAGCACTGCATTGGATTATGGGCACCCATTAAGAACAAAGAAACATAATATATTCATGGAATAAGTATTGAATATGGACATAATTGGTGACTATTGGGACTAGTAAACGATAACGCAAGTGGTAGACTTGTTGAAATAATATGAATACCTCTTTCCAAGGAGATTCTAAGAAATGAAGGGAATTGTAGGATCCCTCGACAGAATTAAGATTCAGTGAAATCCAGATGCTAAGCTAGTAAAGAGGAGACCATATCGCCTGAACCTAAAGTACAAAGAGAAAGCGCGCAAAGAATTGGATTGAATACTTGAGGAAAGGATCATTGTCCCCGTGGAGGAATTAGATTGGATTATCCCAACAGTGGTGCAATAAAATAAGACATGTGACTTAAGAATTTGTGTAGACTTGTGAAACTTGAATTCGTCTTGTGTACATGATCCATTCCCAACACTATTTATAGATGAAGTGTTTGAAAATATGGGTGGGAACAAGGCTTGCTCATTCACAGATAGCTTCTCAAGATATCACTAGGTGAAAATCATGGAAGAATACTAAGACAAGACAACATTTATGAAAAAATGGGACTCATTTTATTACATGGTAATGCCCTTTGACTTGAAGAATGCACCTGCAATATTTTTTGGAATTGTGGTTGCAACTTTTAAGGACTTCATCCATAAGTTTATGGAGGTGTGCTTAGATGATTGTGTTGCATTCATCCCACTGAAAGAGAATATGCAGGAACTATGATTGATGTTGGATATATGTTGATAGTTTCATATTTGATTAAACTTGAAAAAGTGCATCTTTTATACATCGTTCAGTATGTTGTTGGGACATGTGGTATGCAAGGAAGGATGATTAGTAGATCAAACAAATATTGTTGTGACAATGGATATGTTGGATACCACATATGTTAGAGATATACACACCACTTTGGGGCACATAGGTTATTATAGAAAATCCATACAGAGTTGCACAAAGGTTGTTGCATCATTAGAGAAGATATTGTGCAAACAAAAAGTATATTTGGACTAAAAAATGGCATAAGGTGTTGGACACATTGAAGGAGAAATTGGTGATTGTTTTGATCTTGGTATTTCTATATTGGACCAGGATATTCCAGATACATGTGGACATTTTTAATTATTTGGGTTGGATGTCATTGATGTCAACTCTTGAAGAAAGTCTGGTAGAGAATTCTGGTAGCACAAAGGTTTAGGTAATGGACCCAAGTTTGTTTGATGTATAATGGTATGAGTTTTTATATATTTGAAGGTAAGACTATTATATATGGATAGTACATGTCATTCCATTTCCAGTGGTATGTGGAACGTCACATAACTCCTCACAGTTAGAGAGTTATGGCCATGTGAAGTGGGAGAGCCCTCATGAGTCATCTAGAAGCCCCAAAAGGTCAAAGTAATCAAAGTGATTGCAAAGAAAAAATTATTTAAATAATAAAGTTAAGGGATAAATTACTAAGTGGACAAGTGGTTAGAAGTGGGTTAGCCCTAAAATAAGGAAAGTGGTTTAAGAGATTTTAGAAGGTAAATAATAAATTGAAATGATGAGTGTACTATAAGTCAAAGTGGATACAAAAGAAATTATTTAAATATTAAATTTAATGGATAAATTACTAAGTGGACAAGTGGTTAGAAGTGGGTTAGCCCTAAAATAAGGAAAGTGGGTTAAGATGATTAAAAGGTAACCCCTTGAAGAAGGTACATAAAAGTATAAATAAGAGGCAAAAGTCTCTCATTCAAATAACACTTGAGAATATTGAATATCTACAAGTGACTGAGGTAACCAAAGGATATATATAAGGCGAATTTCATAGGGAAGGTGAAGTAAAGAAGGCCAAAATTCAAGGGAGGATAAATTCTTTTGATGATGTTTTCTATGGTATGTTATTTACATGTCATCTCACCATTTTCACAATAACTTTTTTTTATAGAATGATTTAGACCGTGAAATATTAATTCCATTGAGGAAACATATCCAAGTAGTTGTGAAAAAAATTTCAACTTGTGGGTCGTTGTATTTTTGGAGTTAAACTCCGTGGAAAATAGGGTTTGTGGCTAGTCCTGAAACTAGTCTAAAACAAGTGTTTCAGGCAAAAATGTCATAACTTATTCATAACAGATCCAAATTCAGTAAGACAAAATGTATTGGTTAGAGTACAATATGTAGTATTTGTTGTACCAGTTTTATATCCATACAACAAATATTATGTGTGGGGCATGCTCTATAAGTTCTCTCTCTAGAATAAGCTAGCATTCAACAAGGTATGACATTTTTGCTATAACTCCTTTTCTGAGAGGTTCCAAGTAGTGAAACCTGGAGGAATTGCATAAAAGAAATTGAAGAACATTATGTACTACTTTCGGATCTTTATTCATTACAGGTACATAGTTTTGATTATTTCAAGTTAGGGTTGTTGACTAATCCAAAATTAGTCATGTGAGACTAAAGTAAAGTTTGATGAAAATGATAGTCTCTTGTTGTTAAAGTTAATGAAGGTTTGTAGCTATGTGATCATATACACCAGGTCTATTACAGAGCTACAAATCAGATTTGGATGAAGAAATTGATGAGGACTTTTGGTTGAGGTACATGTTGGGTACATGGTCGAGACAAGTAGTTGATGAGTTCACACATACATGAGGTGTATAGTTGATGGTGTTGATACATCTTGATGAATTATATTTTATGTGTATTTGATGCATGATTGGTACATATTTGGTGCATGGTTGATGCACTCATTGATGGTATAGGTTGGTGCATGGTTGATGCAATCACTGATGGTACAGGTTGAGGTGCAGGTTGGTTTATGGTTGATTTACTTGGTTATGGTACATGTTGATTACAGGTTGTTTGGTATAGGTTGTTACAGGTTGATTGGTACAGGTTTACAACAGTATATCTTACAGTGATAGTGTGACAGTGGTTCCATCATTCTACTTCTACAACAGGGCGGTTGGATGGGGCAAGGACAGGTGGTTGTAGCCACCTTCCGATTATAGACAAAGAACATAGGGGGTTGTAGTCTCCTTCTGATTGTATCCAGAGAATTGGGGAGTTGGAGCTTCCCTTAGGTTGTAACCTAAGAAACTAGGGGGTTGGAGTCTCCTTCCAGTTGTAGCTGGAAAACAAAAGGAAGTTGGTGCTTCCAATGAATGTAATTCTTAAAGACATATAAGAAAAAGCATTATGTGGTTTTCTCCCACTTTGGGTTTCCACGTAAAACACCGGTGTTCTTTGTATGTGTATGATTGCTCATTTGTTCATTGTTTATTTACTCTGCAACTATTGGATGATAATGTTACATTGATCATAAAGAAATATAACACTTTCATATTATGGTTTAAAAGAATTATTTCTCCATTACTGATTCACCCCCCCTCTCGGTAATCCAACAATTGGTATCAGATTCGGTTCCTTCAGGAAACAATTTAACCACTGGAAGAAGATCATGGATTATTTTGAGAATGGAGTACCATTTTTCAATGGTCAGAATGGTTTAAAGTATGATATGTGTAGTGGAAGGACAAAAGTATTTTTACAGGCACAGGGGTATTATATTTGGCTATCAGTTGTTACAAGATATGATAGTTCAAAAAGGGAAAAGATTGTAGCCAAGAAGGAATTGAAGAAGAATAAAAAAATAGCAATGGATTTCATCTAGGAAGGATTATCTAATCCGATAAGAGAAAATGTTGGTAAATCTTCATCAACCAAAGAAATCTGGGATAAGTTACATGATATATATTCTTCACCCATCACAGATTCAGAAAATGCCAAAGAATATGCATATACATATCAAGAAGAAATGTGTTCACCATGTCAAACATATTCAAAAGATGAAGAGTACATAATCAACAGAGGTATGTTTTTTTTCTTTAATTGTGAAAAACGCGGACATCTTGAAATAGAATGCCATGAAGGAAATGAGACAGAAAAACTAATTGAAAAAAAAGACAATTATGAAGTAGAATTGATTAGTGCTTTAGATGAACTAAGAAAAGAAAGAGAAGAAAACAAGTCACTCAAGAAATAATTGATGAAAAAAAAGGAAAGTGTTCACATTTTTTAAGAATCCCAACAGGTTATCAAGAACTTACGAACTCATCTAGAAGAAGCCAGAAAGATCAAAGATAATCTTGAATATCAAAAAAATTATTTAGCAGCCAACATAGCAACACAGAAGGAAGAAGCAGAAATGAGAGAGAATATATTGACATATCATCTTAAGGAAATAACTATCGATCTAAACCAACATGAAGCAGAGTTTGGTCAAAGAGAAAGGACTTGAAGAAGAAACAATCACATTAAAAATCCATCTTGAGGTAGAGTTTGGTCAAGAAGCGAAAGGACTTGAAGAAGAAATAATCAAATTAAAATTCTATCTTGAAGAAGTAAAAAGAACAAAAGAAGTCATGAAGTCTCAGATAATGAATAAAGAAGAAGAGGTTGAAAAGCTTGAAGAAGAAGTTGTCGCATTGAGAAGTAAAATCGTCAATCTCAACAACAACGTTGAAGAGACAGAAACATCCACATCAGTTATACACAATGAAGATAAGCACTCTAGGTTTCTAGAAAATAAGAATGAAGAAAATAGAAAGAGTTATGCAGAAGTACTCAAAGGAAGGAATCATGGTCAACCAGAATCTAAGAAAACTATCAAAGATACATATTTAAGAAGACCATCCATGTTCAAGCCACAAATTAGCTTCAATCATGATCATGATCAGTCAAGGAAGAAATTCAGAAGGACTACACCACAAAGAACATCATTCACTCCCAGGTATGCAAATTTCTTTTATGGTCATTTTTTTTATTATACTAATTTTGGACATAAGATTGCAGACTGCGGGGATTATAAAAGAAATATTCAAGAAGAAATGCCTATGTGGCCCCACGTAACATTGAATGTTATAAATGTCATAACTATGGACACATAGCTAGTGATTGTATAATTCGGTCAATACTTCCATGAAAGAGAAGACTGATATCAGATATAAGAAAGTATGGATAATAAAACAAGAAGAACAATTGAACAAAGACTAGGTGTCAGATATCGCAAGATTGGCAATAAAACAAGATGAATAAAATTCTACAGAGAAAAAGAAATATGGCAGATACAAAAAGGTTTGGAAAATAACTGAAAGAAAAGAAGGATAGGTAAATAAGGAACAGGTTCAAGAGATTGTATTTTCAAGCATTGTAATGAAATATGAATCCACAGATAGAAATAAAAAATTCAAAGCTCAGAGAGATGATGAATCTACCAATGAAGATGATGATGAATACACATCAGAGCAGGAATTGTTATGAGCCATTTGGCTTAGAGACTCCCAAGTAATATGAATATTAGACAGGGGGAGTCTATGCGATAGTTGTGATAGACCAAAGTACCATCTTTCAAGCAACTTGTAGAGTCTGAGAAGACAGATCCAGAGCATTCAGTTAGCAGAAGTACAATTTGATAGATTAATCAGTTGTAGTAGTGAAGACTTCATGATAGTATAGTGATAAATGGGTCAACATTATGGATAGTTGTGCAGTAGAGTCTTGGAAAGTATGGAAAGAGATGGATACATAAGAACACTTAGCAGGTTTGGATAGATATATGACAATGGACGAGATCATGGATTCATAGATTGGTTTAGAGAGTGGTTTAGAGACAAATGAACATTATCATAATGAATGATAATTACACAAGAAATGGATCGAACAATGCTAATGGATTCCAAATTGAAAGATATTTGTTTTGGACACATGCAGTGCAAACAACAGTTCACATTCAAAACAGAGTAATGCTTAGAAACAACAATGACAAAAATCCCTATGAGCTATGGAAAGGAAGACCAACAAATGTGAAGCACTTTAGAGTATTTGGAAGCAAATGCTACATCAAAAGAGAAGATTCCAGAATGGGAAAGTTTGACTCTCATGTGGAAAAATGAGTACGTGTTGGTTACTCATGTACAAGGAAAGCATACACGTGTTACAATCTGAGGCTGAACAAAGTTTTGGAAAGAATCAATATAACAATTGATGAAACAAGTGGATGAGAATTAAAGGAAGAAGAAAATGAACCAGTGGAAAAACTTTACGAAGAAGAATAAAAAGATGAAGAAGAAGTAGAAGAGGAAGATGAATAAGATCAGACAAAAGTAGAAGAGAAAGTTCAACAAGTGCCTCCAAAGACACCTAGAAAATGAGTATAGAATAATCATCCTTCATACCAGATTATCGGAAACAATGATGCAGGAGTTGAGACTAGAAGAAGAATCCATTCACAAGAACAAATGCACCTAGCACTCTTATCTACGATGGAACCAAACAGTTTTGAAGAGGCCAACAATGATGAATTATGGAATAAGGCCATGAATGAAGAATTGGATCAAATAAAGAATAATGACACTTGGGAATTGGTTCCAAGACCAAGGAATAAGAATGTGATTGGCACAAAATGGGTTTTTAGAAATAAATTGAATGAAGATGGACATGTTACAAGGAACAAAGCTAGATTGGTATGTAAAGGATATGCACAACTTGAAGGAATCGATTTTGAAGAGACATTTTCCCCAGTTGCCAGAATGGAAGCAATTTGATTTCTCTTAGCTTATGCATGCTCCAAGAATATTGAAGTGTATCAAATGGATGTGAAATCAAATTTTCTGAACGGGGAACTTGAAGAAAAAGTCCACATTGAACAATCAGAAGGATTTCAATTGTCAGAGAATGCAAATTATGTGTGTAAATTGAAGAAGGCCTTGTATGGTCTAAAATCGACTCCTAGAGCATGGTACTCTAGACTGGATAAATATCTACAACAGGTAAGGTTCAGAAAAGGAAGTGTAGACAACAACCTCTACATCAAGGTAAATCAATATAGTATTTTATTAATTGAAGTTTATGTCAATGATATTATTTTTGGAATCAATGATGATAGGTTAAGCTAGAAATTTGCAAAGGATATGCAGAATGAATTTGAAATGTCATTACTCGGAGAACTATCCTTCTTTCTGGGTCTACATCAAAGCAACCAAGGAATTTTTATTTCTCAAACTAAGTATATCAGAGAAATGCTAAAGAGGTTTGGAATGGAAGATTGCAAACCAATTACCACTCCTATGCAAACCAGTTGCAAGTTGAGAAAAGATGATGATTCAAAGTTTACAGACTAGAGACAATATAGGTCAATGATTGGTAGCTTACTATATGTGACAACATCCAAAATAGATGTAATGCAGGAAGTTGGATAGGTGGAACGATTTCAAGCAACACCAAAGGAATCACATGTCTTAGCAGTGAAGAGGATTTTCAGATATCTCAAAGGAATAGAAGAGTTTGGATTATGGTATCTAAAAGGAAATGATCTATCACTTATTTCCTACACATATGTAGATTGGGTAGGTTGCATTGAAGACCGATGAAGCACCAGTGGAGCAACATTCTACTTGGGTGAGTGTTTAGTATATTGGCTAAGAAAGAAACAATCATCAGTATCTTTATCTACAGTCGAATAAGAGTATATTGCAACAACAAGATGTTGTACACAGTTTCTATGGATGAAGCAAACTATGACAGATATATAGTTTGAGTATGATGAGCCCATTCCAATCTAATGTGATAATACAAGTGCCATTAGTATCTCAAAGAACCCGGTGATGCACTCCAAGATGAAGCACATTCCAATAAAATATCACTTTCTACGGGAATGGGTTGCAGAGAAGAACATCAGAGTTGAATATGTGGGAACAAAAGAACAAGTGGCATACATATTTACAAAACTGCTTCCACGGGAAGCCTTTGAGTATCTTCACCAGAGATTCAGAGTAATTTCTACTCCAAAATGAATGCTTTTGAATGATTATCTTATATGTCTTATATTTACACGAGGAAGCACCATAAAGAGGACATTTCAGGTTGGGAGATTAGTTTCAGGAAGAGTTCGGTTAGGGGGAGCAACCCCGAATGGAAAGATACATTTTCCATTGATGACAAAGGGGGAGAGATTTATCATATGCAAAGGTAAATGCTTGGAGAAAGAGCACATAGGCATGGTTCCGGGGGGAGCAATGGTCACAGGGGGAGTATGAGTGATATGACTTCAGTATTTCATCAGAGTGTTTCCATCAATGCCAAAGGGGGAGATTGTTGATTATTTGGGTCGGTTTTCATTGATTTCAACCCTTGAAGAAAGTCTGGTAGTGAATTCCGGTAGCACAAAGGTTTGGATAATGGATCCAAGTTTTTTTTTATGTATAATGGTATGAGTTTTAATATATTTGAAGGTAAGACTATTTTATATGGATAGTACATGTCATTCCATTTCCATTGGTATGTGGAATGTCACATAACTCCTCATGGTTAGAGGGTTATGTCTATGTGAAGTTGGAGAACCCTCATGAGTCATCTAGAAGCCCCAAAAGGTCAAAGTAGTCAAAGTGGTTGCAAAGAAGAAATTATTTATATAGTAAAGTGAAGTGATGAGTGTACTATAAGTCAAAGTGGATACAAAATAAATTATTTAAATAATAAATTTAATGGAGAAATTACTAAGTGGACAAGTGGTTAGAAGTGAGTTAGACCTAAAATAAGGAAAGTGGTTTAAGAGATTTTAGAAGGTAAATAATAAGGTGAAGTGATGAATTTACTATAATTCAAAGTGGATACACAAGAAATTATTTAAATAATAAATTTAATGGAGAAATTACTAAGTGGTTAAGTGGTTAGAAGTGGGTTAGCCCTAAAATAAGGAAAGTGGGTTAAGATGATTAAAAGGTAACCCCTTGAGGAAGCTACATAAAAGTATAAATAAGAGGCAAAGGTCTCTCATTAAAATCACACTTGAGAATATTGAATATCTATAAGTGGTCGAGGTAACCAAAGGATATCTAAGGAGAATTTCAGAGGGAAGGTGAAGTAAAGAAGGCCGAAATTAAAGGGAGGATAAATTCTTTTGATGATGCTTTCTAAGGTATGTTATTTACAGGTCATCTCACCATTTTCGCAATAACATTTTTTATAGAATGATTCAGACCACAAAATTTGGAGGTCGTTGAGGAAAAATGTCCAAGTAATTGTGATAAAAATTTCATCTTGTGGGTCATTTTATTTTTGGAGTTACACTTCGTGGAAAATAGGGTTTGTGGCTAGTCCTGAAACTAGTCTCAAACAAGTGTTTTGGGTAAAAAAGTCATAACTTCTTCATAACCGATCCAAATTCAGTAAGACAAAATGTATTGGTTAGATTTCTTTCTGTAGTATTCGATGTACCAGTTTTAGATTCATACAATGAATATTTTGTGGGTATCACTCTCTACAAATTCACTCTTTAGAATAAGACATAATTCAACAAGGTATGCCATTTTTACTATAACTCCTTTTCTGAGAGGTTCCAAGTAGTGAAACCCAGAGGAATTGCATAAAAGACATTGAATAACATTGTGTACTATTTTCATATCTTTATTCATTACAGGTACATAGTTATAATTATTTCAAGTTAGGGTTTTTGACTAATCCAAAATTAGTCATGTGAGACTAAAGTAAAGTTTGATGAAAATGCTAGTCTCTTGTTGTTAAAGTTAAGGAAGGTTTGCAGGTATGT
>ML784708.1:155879-191392 GCA_009831015.1 Picea engelmannii | reverse complement strand
TAGTCATGTGAGACTAAAGTAAAGTTTGATGAAAATGCTAGTCTCTTGTTGTTAAAGTTAAGGAAGGTTTGCAGGTATGTGATCATATACACTAGGTCTATTACAAAGTTACAAATCAGATTTGGATGATGAAATTGATGAGGTCTTTTGGTTGAGGTACATGTTGGGTACATGGTTGAGACAAGTAGTTGATGAGTTGGCACATACACAAGGTGTATAGTTGATGGTGTTGGTACACCTTGATGATTCATAGTTTATGTATATTTGATGTATGATTGGTACATATTTGGTGCATGGTTGATGCACTCATTGATGGTACAGGTTGAGGTACAGGTTGGTGCATGGTTGGTGCATGGTTGATGCATTCGTTGATGGTACAGGTTGAGGTACAAGTTGGTGTATGGTTGATGCACTTGTTTATGGTACAGGTTGATTATAGGTTGTTTGGTACAGGTTGTTATAGGTTGTTTGGTGCAGGTTGATTGGTACATGTTTACAACAGTATATCTCATAGTGATAGTGTGACATTGGTTCCATCATTCTACTTCTACGATAGGGTGGTTGGATGGGCCAAGGACAGGTGGTTGTAGCTGGAGAACATAGGGGGTTGTAGCCTCCTTTTGGTTGTATCCAGGGAATTGGGGAGTTGGAGCTTCCCTCAAGTTGTATCCTGAGAAACTAGGGGGTTGGAGCCTCCTTCCAGTTGTAGTTGGAAAACAAAAGGAAGTTGGTGCTTCCAATGAATGTAATTCTTAAAGACATATAAGAAAAAACATTATGTGGTTTTCTCTCTCTTTGGGTTTCCACGTAAAACAATGGTGTTATGTGTATGTGTATGATTTATCATTTGCTCATTGTTTATTTACTATGAAACTATTGGATAATAATGGTACATTGATCATAAATAAATATAACACTTGCATATTATGGTTTAAAAGCATTATTTCTCTATTACTGATTCACCCCCCCTTTTAGTAATCCAATAGACATGTCATCTATTGCACCAGACAATATTCTTGTGTAGCCTGGAGAAGAGAGGATTAATCACTCCATCTATTTTTCTAGTATAAAACTATCAAACTATAAAAATAATTACACAACCATGGAGTGCAAGGTTTTGGCTATGGCACATGCCCTACAAAATTTTCAACATTACTTAATCGGTACTCCATTTAATTATTTTTCTGACCATTCGACACTCACATACTTTATCAATAAGTTAGTGTTGGGGGGGATAATATTTAGATGGATTTTGATTTTCTAGAAATTTGATTTTGAAGTAGTCATCAAGCCCGACAAACACAATGTTGGGTTGGACCATCTTTCGAGGATAGAGTTAGGGGAAGCATGCCACAATTTAGATGATGACCTCCTTAACACAAAAATATTTTTATTTGAAGTAATGAAAGATAAAATCATAGAGAATGAAACACAACTCATAGTAGGTCACATACTGAAAGTATATACTCAGACACACCGCAGACAACTGGTGACTTGTAGCGTCGACTACCAATTGATCGTTGCACATTTGTACAAACTTGGTGTAGATAGGATCTTGTGAAAGTGTGTGTTAGAACATGAGCATGACATGTTCCTCTACGAGGTAGATGAAGGTATTGCAGGAGGACACAACACTAGAAATGCCATTGCACAGAAAGTGTTACATGCAGGGTTGTGGTGGCCATTAGTATTTGAAGATGTTAAGGGATATTGCAAGTGCTGTGACATTTACCAAAGGATCGAGAAGCCTTGCAGATGAGATGAACTGTCATTGTTCCTAGTCACACTAATAAATATATTTGACAAATGGACTATTGATTTCATGGGATCCTTCAACCCCCCTACATGCAGGATGAGCATGCGATACATTATAATTTCCACAACATACTTGATGCAGTGGTCAGAATTCACGCCATTAAATATTGTACCAAAAAGACAGACATATACTTCATATTTGAGAATTCGATACCAAGGTTTGGCTTCCCAAAGGTGTTAATGAGTGATTAGGATGTGAGTTTTTTGAATGACATGATCTGTATGTTCACTCAGGAATTTATGATCCATCACCAAAAGAGTACACCACAACACCCACAAGCCAACGACATAGTTGAAGCCTTCAACAAGATGTTAGAGCATGCACTGACTAAGGTTTGTAATGTGTAACACAATGACTAGGATCAATGAATTTCAGTAGTAATATGGGTTTATAGAATAATGTGTAAATGATTGAGTAAGCATACACCCTTCAGGTTGGTCTATGGTAAATAAGTCGTGATGCCCTTAGAATTTGTGGTACCAAATTTTCAAATTTCTCTCGCGACATAGATGTCATATGAACAATCCATTCAGAAGAGATTAGATGAGCTAATGAAACTCAAATAAGACCGACTCATTGTGGGTCATATCCAATTGGTCAAAAAATAGAGATAGAAGTCCTGACATGACCGCAACATTTGACACAAAATTATACAACCCAGTTCTTTGGTATTACTATATGATAGTAAGTTTCTTAAGAAACTTGGTAAACTATGCATGCACTGTTTAGGACCATTTAGATTGGTATACCTCAATGATGTAGGGGAAACAAAGTTAGCCACACTACAGGGTCAACCCCTCAAAGGCCCGATTAACAGTAGCAAACTAAAGGCGTATTATGGCCCACGGGGGTTGAGTGCACCCTAAATAGACAAACAAGTTTACAATTAGTATAGTGCAGGGCATAGGTAGGTAAGTATCAAGGCATGTATATTACACATTAAATAATAGAATAGGACAAGGTTAGATAATATGGAAGATAGGATAGGGTGCTACATATTGCAAATATTTCACATATTCAACCAACAATGTGAATAAATTACAGACATACATGCTACAAGATAGGACAACAGGTTCTCATAGGTGGGGTATGAGACACATTGTGATTAATAGAAATGAAGGGTCAATAAATCATATTTATCCAAGTGACACAGGTATGAGGGGTGCCAATAGTTATGGAAACACGTCCCATAAGGCACATTGAAAGTATGGTGGTATGGTACGGTTAGAGACACATCATCTCTAGACACCAAGGGAATCAACAATAATCATCCCAACAAATATACCCAATCTTCCTAAAATCCTACCTAGCAGAGAAAAGGGTTATGTGGGAAAATCAATCCATGACTATTTATAACCCCCATGGTTAGTTTCTATTCACTTTGTTAGGAGTTCGACCAATACACATAGAGAGTCTCAATAGTAGAGTGCAGATCATCAACATAATAAAGGCTAGATTGGAGGAGCGAGTAGTATTGGGAATTCAGATTCAACCGAGAATTCCTCAAAAAAATGGCTACTTATAATAGGCGAGAGGTACAAGCTCAACTCTATACCATAGAGGAATCCCAACAACCAACAATTGAACTCCCATGAGAATTTCATATTCAGGTTCGTCTCCTAGGGAGGGGACCCAACCTGTAGTTCACTAAATGCAACGATTAGGATGCCAAATAGTTCTTTGAATTGTTCTTGGAAAAATATGCAGAGGTAACCTAGGATCTAGTGATCCCACTACCATGGATCAACACGATTTCTCAATTAGTCAGTTTGACACCTCAAAGAGACAGGAAGAAGACAAAGGCTATGCACGATAGAAAGATCACCCTAACTACTGACCTAGAGGTCACTAGGGCGATATTTCCAAGTCATGCAGGAAGGAATTGGCTTAGATGGCACAAGTGGTTTTAGACCATATGATCAAAGACAACTATTCTTAGAAAGTATAGACCAAGATTGACAAGAGAGAGGTCTATATATCGAAGAGTAAGGGTCAAATTCAAATCTAAAATCCACAGGATTGGTTACAAATTCCAGGGATTGTGCATGGATACACCACCAACCAAGATCAATAGATGTGTACCTAAATAGAGATTGTTGGAGACATCCCACTAAGTCCAACTAGTGTTTCTCACACCTTCACTTAGGAGCTATCGACGAAGCAATGGCGTTGGATTGAGTAAGGGAAAACTAATAGTGTTGGGGGCATGTTGGCACCCTAAGGGTTCAAACACTGCACACATGCCATAATTCAACACTGTGCGTGCATCCAAGAATATGCACCATGTGATGCAAAGTTTCAACATCTATGCCAAACTAGGATCTACTGCGCGTTCCAACCCATTTTGTATTGTGTGCAAGGAATTGAAGAGACTGCATTCAAGATGAATCCTCAAATATATTTAGTAACGATTGTAACTAGTTTTGTAACAGCCTGACTGATCATGATCAAGGTTAAGGTTGATTTGGCAAGTTTTCTATGATTTCCACACTCCACTAGACTTAATGGGAATGCATGTATGGGTTAGGTTTTTTTTCACTAAGAGTGATTGATAGAGTAGTAGTGATTAGATGGAAAAATTGTAGATGAGTTAGAGCTCCAATTGGGTTTTGTATTAGTTATGGTTATGTTTAGATATATTATGTGTGAAAATGTGAGAGAGAAAAGATATCTTAGTGCATGACATGTCTGAGTTTTGTTACGAATGCATCCTAAAAAGGCTTTAACCTCTATGTATGGAATTATATAGGAATGTTTTTGATCAGTTTAATGAATAAATCCTGAAGCATAGTTGTCTCTGCATATTATGAGTTAATGATCTAAATGTCTATTGAATCTTTATTATGTTGCGTAGTAATCTCATGATAGTTATGAATGATTGCATACTTATATAGTGATTTTTTGTTGTATGTTCCCTTCCTTCGCACCTTGCATGAAACCTACGGTCTCTATGATTCTAATTGCATCTTGGGTGATACCTTATTTAGTCTTTGAAGATTGAATATGTTGTCTCTTATGGGGTACTTGTTGGCCAAGCCTCACAAACCCTGGGTTTGAAACCCACCGAAAAACCCAACACGTGAGCTGGGTAAAAATGTGGGAAGCATCATTTAATAACTATCTATGGAGATCCATGGGTCTCATCTGTGGAAATTTTGTCTATGGTAAGGATCATAAGAGAAAACATCTCATCTAGTTACCCGTAGATGTGAGGGGGTAACACATCCAACACACACACACACACACACACACATTATTCCAAGGAAAATCTCTATTATAAGATGACTAGATCACTGAATGATGAAACCCTAAATGTGATTGAGTAAAATAACTTTGCACAAAGGAATATACTCATAATAACGCAAATGATATTAAAAAATACTTGAGTGGCTATTACAATGAATTTCACCTTCTTATATATGATTACTCACTAAGCAAGTCCTTTCCACATAAATGTGGGATATATTTCTTTACACAAAAAAATATTTACCAAAAAAACGGTGAAAAGTCATAAAGTGACTTTTTAATTATAAAATGTAAGTCTTGTATTACAATACCCCTCTTAAGGCTTACATTACTAAAAAAAAACTCATTGAAAGAAAACACACGATGACTGAACACAAAAGCAACAAAAGTCACATTCTTCATAAGATTCTCTTTGAAAATAGTTATTGGACTAGATAGATCTCCATCAAGATTCCTCATAACCATCTTAATGGTTTAGCTCCCAAGATGAGTTCTCAAGTTCCTATATTCCACCTCCCCAAACTCCCAAATTAGGAATCTCCTAAATTATTGAACAACCACCCATGTTGAGCTACATCCACTATGACCCATATAGTTGTTTTATGAACCTCATAAGGGAAATTCACTAGATTCACAAACTCCTAAACTATATGGGAAACCATCCATGCTGAGCTTCATCCACATTACATCCATTTTCTTCAAAGTGCGGGCTTCTTAAAATACAAAATATGATTTTTCTTTAGTAAATTCATTACCATTGTCAACATCTAGTGGATCTTCATCAATGACTAAACTAGCTACATTTGGTTTGTCTTTGAGATTTTCCCTGAGAACATCACTATATCATATTTTATGGTTCTTTAACATGTGACCCATTTTCTTGCAATAACAATACTCACTCTCCCTTTGTATTTATCTGATCATATACAATTGTTTCTCGAGTATAATGAAATCTTAGGTTGAGGATCACCTTCTATATATCATATAATTGTTCTCTTTTCTTCAACCAAAATATCTGAATTCATATCTTCTAGAGTTTGAGAAGAAATTTGACAAAGAATTAAAAATGGCATTGATATATTTAGAAGGAAAATTGCTTAACAAAATGGCTTTGGCATCCTCTTTGTCTACTATAGCATTAACTTCTGCTACTTGTCTAATGAGAGATATTAGATTGTTTATGTGGCTAAACATAGTGAGTTTTCCAGCCATATTGAATTTGAATAATTGAAACCGTAGAGAAAACTTTGCATTTATTTCTTTTTCTCATCGGTTTCCACTAAAATGAAAATCTGTGTATACCCTCTTAAAAAATTGAGAGATAACCTTGCGTGAAAAAAAACAAAATATTTGAAAAGTAATAGGAAACCCTAAGGAACAAATCTATATTTCTACTATGTGCCCTTTGAAATTGGAATTAGGATTCCTTTTGTTGGAAACTAAATGAAATAACTAAAAAAATTCACAGTAGTACATGTGAATGCTTTGTTTGTTTGGATTCAAAGTAATAGTAATTTTACCTCTAATACATTAGTTTCTACACTTAGATTGTGGAAATATGTATAAAAAATGGTAGATCACAACCTTCTTGTATGTACATGTCGTCAAATAGGTACTAAAACATTTCCACCATTAACATCCAACCTTATATCAAATCAATTTAAGATCAAATCAAATTTTGATCTTCCCACTCTAATACCGTATTATAAAATAGGATAGATCATTGAATGACAAACCCCATATATGATTTAGCCACATAAATTAGCACAAAGGAGGATACTCACAATAAAAAATTATGATATTATAAAAATACTTGAGTGGATATAAAAATGGAGTTCACCTTCTTATATAGGGTTACTCATTAAGCAAGTTATTTCCAACAATATTGTTAGGAAACCCAAGTGATGTTTCCCCACATTCATGGATGCCATTCTTTGTAAACCCATTGAAATAGAATATTGTTCTTAACCTAAGGGGATTCAATCCATGCACCTTGATCCAGGTGGATATCGGTGGCCACCCACTTTTTCCAACTCGCTCAAAACAAATTTCTGGCAATTTTGGCAATTTACTATTTTTAGCAGTTTTTAACTTTCGGGGCCATTTTGAGGGCCTAAATGATTTTTTTTGGGATATAGCTTCTCAATTATAGCTAAAGGCTCTAATTGAGCCCCCAAAATTAATCTCCTCGACGATACCTTTCCAACGAGCTATAGTGCGCCCCAAACGAAGATCGTATGCCAAAGTTACGCCCCTGGGAAGTTGATACACCAAACTACCCAAAATGAGGTCCACAAAACTATTGGATTTTCATCTTCCGGGGTTAGGGTTTTGGATTTTCTTTATAAAAATGCCTTTGGAGCCTCATTGTAAAATCATCTTCTCACGAATGCAAGTAGCCGTCACATCTCTTCTCAGAGATAAGCTGCCACCATTCTAGAGAGTCTTTCACTCTGTATTTTTACAGTCTTTGTACATTTTCGCTCCTTAATAGAAAATTGTGTATTATTGTATCTCTATGTTTATGGTTGCATCTCTGATACATTTTTGTTAAATTATTGGATATCGAAGATATATCTATACATTTATTTATTATATCTTCGCTCTCATTTCGTGCTGAAAATAATTCGGATCAGTGGTATCAGAGAAGGCTACTCTTGATCATTTTTTTTAGTGCATGTCCTCATCGAGGTTCAGGTATAGAAATTTCGGTCTTGAGCTTGTCTCTATTGAATAAAATCACTCTCGCATGCCCAAGAAACCCTCCATGGCAGAAGAAAAGAAAAACAACAGAGTAAACGATTCTATCAATATGTTGCTTGAGCAAGCTCTCACGTGACAGAGGGACGAAATGATAGAGAATTTTTTCCACATCCTTCAACACCCATCGATAGCAACAAGCACATCTTCATCAAACAACCACTTTGGAAGCACCTCTCCTTTCAAGGTACAGATTAATTTTTATATTCCCGTATTTGAAGGTTAGATAGATGCGGATGCCCTAGACAAATGGTTAAATATGCTAGAATGTTATTTCTTTGTTCACCATTTTTTCGACAGGGAAAAGATCACCTTCACACTCCTTAAATATCTCCCCCATGTCAAACATTGGTGGGAAACTTACTAGGAGCAAAGTTCCACATAAGAGTTTGGAATATATGGGGTCGATCCCACTTGGGATTTTTTTGTAGATGTGGTAAAGGAACAATATTACCCTGTTGGAAACTATGAGAACCAGTATATGAGATGAACCGCACTATGACAAGAGAGGGGCCAAGAAGTTACAGATTTCACCAATACCTTCCATACCTTACGCACCAAGCTGGGTATCAAAGACTCCGAACGAAATTTGGTCCTGAAATACCGTGGGGCTCTACACAAATACATCCAAACTGAAATGGATTTTATGGACATTTCATCACTCGGTGTTGCTTATCGATATGTTGTTAAAATAGAGCAGAAATTTAAGCACCAGAAAAAACAAGAATTCTGGTCTGCAAATCAGCAACAACCAAAGTATGATAAAGACGACCCTAACAAACAGTCTCCTGAAAACCAGTCCAAGCCATAGGAAAATAAGGGTCATGGGAAGACAAAGAAGGACACCAGAAAATGGTGCGATTTCCACAAAATCCCCTGAAACAACATTGATGAATTTCTCTTAAAACAATCATTGGTGGCCAAAATCAAAGACAAGGAGCCAAACCCTAATTCAAAATCTGATTCAGAAAATATTGACAGAAGATAGATCATCAACGCAGACCCCACTGCTATTGTCGCGACCGCAACAATTCAACCAGAAAAACCAAGAGATCATGAAGAGGGAATAGACTTTTTCATTCACACATGTGGGTGAAGGGGACCCCGCTTCATTTTATTGTTGATAGAGGAAGCCAGAAGAACCTCATATCAGTAGAGGTCATCACAAATTTTTGATTGTTGATAACACCACACCCACAACCATACAACATCGGGTGGCTTCGCCAGGGAGGAGATCTTCGTGTCATCCAACCATGTTGATTGTCATACAACATCCATCCCTTCAATTATGGGTTATTATGGATGTCTGTGATGTTCTCTTGGGTCATCCATATATGTGGAAGTGCCATGCTATCTATGAGTCGTGACCCCGTAGTGTCATTTTTACTCTGGGGGGTCATCTCTACAGGATACCAGAGGTGGTTCTAATTATTGTCCCACCTAAACAATGCCCCAAGGTAGTATCTCATACTACAAAATTCATCTTCTTCAGAATATGTTCAAAAGGTGAACAGAAGGATACTGCAACCATTCTAGCCTTGGCCCAAACACCTTCTATCCAAAAGAAGCAGGTTGACAAGATTGCAACAAAGTGTAAAGAATCCTTCTGCACATAGACATCTCATGTATCCAGACTGGTTAAAAATGTCCAACCCTTCCAACCACAGGTTCATGAAAACCCTTCAAAAAGCTAAGCAGTGCAACTTCTCCAACAAGGCAAGTAGCTCATCAAGATGCAGATTCAACAAACTCTTTTCCCTCACCCCCGGGCACTCAAAGAAATGGAGGCCATTTCTTCCTAAGGAGGAAGGATTGATCTAGGTGGATATCAGTGGCCACCCACCTTTTCCAATTCCCTCAAAACAGTTTTATGGAAATTTTGGAAATTTACTATTTTTAGCAGTTTTTAACTTTTGGGGTCATTTTGAAGGCCTAAATGAAGGTTTTTTTGGATCGAGCTTCTCAACGATAGCCAAAGGCTTGATTGATCCCCCAAAATTAATCTCCTCGACGATAACTTTCCAACGAGCTATCGTGCACCCCAAACAGAGATCGTATGCCAAAGTTACGCCCTCGGGAAGTTGATACACCAAACTACCCAAAACGGGGTCCACAAAACTGTTGGTTTTTCATCTTCTGGGGTTATGGTTTTGGATTTTATTTATAAAAAAGGCTTTTCAGCCTCATTGGAAAATTATCTTTTCACGGATGTGAGTCGCCGTCACATCTCTTCTCAGAGATAAGTTGCCACCATTCGAGCGAGTCTTTCACTCTGTAGTTTTACAGTCTTTGTACATTTTCGCTCATTAATATAAAATTGTGTATTACTGTATCTTCGTGTTTATGGTTGCATCTCTGATACATTTCTGTTATATTATTGGATATCCAATACATTGTTTTATTATATATCCACTCTCATTTCGTGCCAAAAATAATCCGGATCACACCCACTGACACAAAACTAGCCAAATACCACTACAAGGAAAACACCAATTAGCAAAGGTTTTAGAAAAATCGCTTCTCCCTTCTCTATTTATAGTTGAGGCAGGTGAGTAGATATTTTAGTGGATGTTTTTTTGTTGGTGCACCTAAACTAGCATGGCACATTCATACACTTTAATAGCACATGTATTGGTTCCTTTACACACACACACACACACACACACACACACACACACACCACATATAACAATTAAAAAACATTGCTTCCCACAGTCAATTTTTTTAAAATGCATTGAAAAAAACACCACACGGTGAATACAAAATCTGTACATGCATTGGTGAGTATTAATAACTAAAATGTACTAGTGCATTGCATTTCAAGGCACAATGGTTTTAGTTTCAAACAAAAAACTCGAATATCATAAATTAAAAAAGAAAAGAAAAAACATAGTATGGTGCTTACATAACATATAGATGCATCAGTGCATACAATCCCATGTGCACTACATTAGGACTATCATTTAAAAAAAAAATCTTGTTGGTGTTCCAAATAGTTTTAATTGCACTAGTGTGTAACTGACCTACCATGTGCACTGATGTATGTTAAAATATTTTATAAAAAAAATATCAGTAGTGTTCCTTATACCTATACACGCAATGTGGTAGGGAAAATAATAAAAATAATAGTAAATTGAATTTTTGTTTAATATTTCATTCAATGGTTGACAACCATACAAACATTGATGCACCCTATCCCCTATGAGTGCCCTATTGTCTCGTGCTACTAAATTTCTATATTTCTCCATTCCTTCTCTTCCACAATAGTTTTTTCTTCTTTTTGGAATTTTGCAAAGAAAATAAAATTTACATTTTTAATCTACGTGACAACCATGCCTCCTCGGTTGAGAAGAGATTAGGTAAAGTGTTTGTTATCCTTTAATTTATATTTTTATCCGTTTACAATTTATATATTTTTTTCTATTTTTTAAAAAATAGTTGTTAGTGTTGTCGTGGGTTTTGATTTGCATCAATTGTCAATGGCTATATAGGCCACACTATTTGGCAGTGATCTAGCACATTCTAAGCATACCGTTGGACAATTATATATGTAACACACAAATTTCCCACACTCTCTACTGTGCTAATACATGTATAGATGCACCATGAGAGATTCCCCTAGTAATATGAGGTGCACTACACATCCTTGGTAAGCACATAGTGATGGTGATGCACATATTATTAAATAAGTGCATTAGAACAATGATTTATGTCAATTTTAATGCACTATAATGTTCGATGCACTGAAAAATTCATGGCATGTCGAAGATGGTTCTTTGAAGTAAACATGGTGCACCAATATTTATATCTCAAAGATTCTAATAATATTTTTGAACTTATCATATTAGTTGGTGCGTGAATTATTTAGTAAAGGAATCGTTATTAATACATTTTTACATTATTACAAATTGGTTGCATTGTACTATTTGGTGTGTTGAAAAACAATATTGCATGTTGAAGATGATTCATTGATATAACTAGTGCGCACCAATATTTATATCGCACAAATTCTGATAATATTTTTAAAACCTATCAAACTATTCGATGCATAAATTGTTTAGTAAGAGAACTTTTTTTCCTCGGAAAAAAAACGTAAATTTTATTTCATCTGAAGAGAATAAATTTACATTCTATAGAAATACATGTGTCCATGTATTTTGATGAGATGAAAGTATCCAAAAATAGGGAACCCTATAGGTGCCAAAAGGATATATAGTCCCCATCCATAGCCTCCAAAAACAAAATCCTCTAAAGTTTTTTTAGTATAAAAAACCCCCTAATGATTGAAAAATAAATACATAACCATAAACTGCCAGTGAAATGGTTCAAATGTACATCATTTAGGAAAGAAGTGCCAAAACCAAATATGAAATATATACATTATAGAAGTCAAAAGGTGTCTTTTGTGTGGGATGGATATTCAATAAAAGGCCTGTGATAAAATTCAAAATGTGCTTCGTCCCCGACCTTCGATATCAATCATTTCCCAAAACCCAACTGAAGGCCTGCTTTAGATAAAGAATCTACCTCCAAGTTGTGCTCCATGTAGACATGACACACACAGAATGTGTCAAAAGTATCCAGAATTATGTAGACATATTCTAAAATATGGTGAAGCTATAAGCTGTGGCACTTCTAAGATTTTCTGGCCCAATTTATGACTTCCATAGAGTCCTCGAAGATCTGAATTGATTTGACATATTTTTCTCCTGCAAAGAGTAAGACTAATTTTAAGTAAATTAGCTCAGCATAGTTATTTGTTCCTTTACCGAGATCCATTTTTAACATGTATAAATGTGTGTCATAAAGGTAAAGTAGAGCCCCCATCCCATCCCAACACCCCCCCGCCCCCCACAAGATTGATTATTATTCTGCGAAGCTCCATCAAAATAGGCCCATGGCCTAGAGGAGTTTATCGTGAAGTCTTGTATATCTCTTATCTCACTCGACTCTTTTTCCCGAGGAAAGTGGGATAGTATACTAAATCCTTGGGCTGCAATAATGTTCGGGGTTGTGGCCTTATCTTGAAAGATGGTTTCATTTCTTGCAATCCAAGCACCCCAAAAAATTATTAACGGTAGAGACTTTATCCTATAGAAAGAGGCATCTTCCACCCATCCTTTCCATGCCTCCTCCATTGATGGTCCAAGCCACTAGCAGTCTTATCCCAATATGCCTGAGCAATCTTGCTAGATATGTTTTACAAATGGGCATAGAAGAAATAAATGTACTACTATTTCCTTTTCTAATTTACATAAAGCACACCGACCCAACACTTCTATTTTCCTGTTCTCCTAGGTTGGGATTTTATTAACTATCAGGCACCACATGAATATCCTAGCTTTGAGTGGACAATGAACTTTCCATAGGCCCTTCCACCACCAAATAGGTTCCAAGAGAAACATATCTATATTTTGTTGTATATAGCCCAGTTTTGGAGTATATATACCAAACATAGCATGTTTCCAAACTAATTCATATTCTTTGTCCATAATGCGAATATGGGCCACCTTGAGAGTGAAAATAAAGTTTTCCCACAAGATCGCCCATACTCCCTCCAAACCTAATTGTCTAGAATCTATCCACTCTCGGCTCTAGATAGAGGTACTTTCCATGTTTTCAATATGATTTAAGTCGAGAAAAACTTGAGTGTGTAACAATTGAATCAAATGTGGTGGAAGAATGTGTTTGTCTCCACTACCCGACAAAGGGTCCGTTGCTCCTATGCAGACATTTTGACCATTTCCTATGCACCAGGAAAATCTATCTCCCACTACAACAAAAGAGTTGATGATCGTAATCCAAATGATGGAGCATATTGATATCATTTTTGTTATGACAGTAATATATAATAATAAATATAAATACGATCTGATTATCTCAAAGAAAAGAGTTGATGATAGTATTCCGAATGATAGAGCATATTGATATCATTTTTGTTATGATTGTAATATATAATAATAAATATAAATATGATCTGATTATATTAGAGACGTGAAAATATGTTTTTGATATGATTATCTGAGAGGATCCATATGGTGTTTGATATATTTCTTCCTTTTGCATAGTCCTGAAAGAACTTTTCTTTTTGTCCCCACTTTCCATCCATATGGCACAGCTCTTGAGTTGCCACTCTGCTTCTCTTGTCTCCAATAGCTTCCTTTTTCTTATTTTCCAGCTGGAGTAGGGCCTCCTTAGATTATGGTGATGAATATCCTCTATCTTCAGATTCATATATATTTTTAAGAGCTTCTTCTATATTGACTAGTTCTTCTTCTTCTCGTTTCCTCTTTTGATGTGCCTAGGTTATTTTAGCTCTTTTTACTTTCTTGATATTGGATGCAAATTGTACAACAACCACCTCCTTGGATCCTAGGTCATAGGGCATCCAATGCCGCTTCACTAAATCAATGAAACTATCCTCCTTTATCCAGGTCGAGTTAAACCTGAAAGGGTCGGTTGGTTTTTTCAACTCCCCAACTGCTTCCAAAAAGATGAGAGAATGGTCCAATTCTCCTTCATTTCCTACCCACTATCTCACTTGAATTGGCATATCCAAAATCTTCTTTGAGACAAGAAAATGGTTAATTATTTTTGCAATTATGTCAGCTCCCACTCTCTTATTTATCCAAGTGAGTCTGAGTTTTTTTGGGGCTAAATATACCAAACCTTTGCTCGCCAATGAATGAAGGAAAAAAGATGATAGAGAATCTGACCTCGATTTGGGACCCCCGAATTCCACTGTCCCCAATGAAAAATTTAGGTCCCCACCTATTATAAGAGCTTCAGAATTGATAAAATATTTGTTTATCAGGGCTTCCCAGAAGATTATTCGATCCTGATAAGGCCCATAGACGTTGAACAATGAGAGATTCATTCCCAGGTCCGTCGAGATTATTTCTACCCCAAGACCCAAATCAAAACCCCAGGTGTTAATAATTTTGATTTTATGGGGTTCCAGCCTAGAGCTAGACCACTAGATCGCCCACGGGAATCCATGCTTGTGAAGTTATAACCCTTGAATAAATGTTCCAGTAAGGCAGACACTTCCGGGCTAGTCCCGGTAGTTTCCTAAAGAAAAATGATATTAGGTTGATTGGACTCGACCAACAACATTTTTTTGGAAGATGTTTTTGATGGGGTCGCCACACCCCTACATCCACTGACCCTCCATCGAGTCTGGGGAATAATCTAGTGATTCCTCCACTGCATCTGTAACTAAACCAACAATGGAGGTATCTCCCTGACGCCTAACAAATTTGGAGTGTGACGTTAGTCCAGGACTGAATTCCCAAACCACAAGCTATCACGGAAAGATCCTGAAGGTGATGTTCTAGGGTTTTGGTAGTCGGCATAGGGTTTTCGCAGGCCATAGTCTGTACTTATATCAGATAAGTTGGAATATCAGTAAGAGCACTTTTACTAGTGTGTTATTACAAATTTGGCACACTAAAGTGGTTGGTGCACTTATGAAATTGTAGCATACCAATGATAGTGCATTTATTTAAAATGGAGACATTCGAGTGGTCAATGCACATGAAATTGTAGTTCATAAATGATGGTGTATTTATTTAAAAGGGGCACACTAATTAATTTTAAACATGTTTAATAAAAAACAAATTGAGTTCAAATTTAAGTTTAATATTGAATTGTAAATGGTAATTTAGTATAGATTGTTTATTTTATAGATATATTGGCCTAATGAGATGAATCAAGGACAACCAAAACAACAAGAAGTCAACCCATATATCTTTGTGCATATATGGGAGGCTTAGGAGAGGGAGAGAGATATATTTCTTCGTCCTAGTACATCTTATAATCATCTACTTTTGAGGGATGTGTTGATCTACTTTCATTGATTAACATTGGTACATACATATCCATCCTTAGTATTTTTTCTTTTCTTCCTATGTTCCTTGTATTTTCTTTACTTAGTCATTTTTCTCTTTGAAATGCAGATTGCGGATTAGGCTACTATCTAGTTACTAGGTCCGCAAACCTGAAAACCCATAAGTCTTTACTTATCCTCTTTTGACAAATCCAACACTTAGTCATTTTTGTGTGTTGCGAAGGAACAATCCATTCTTATCCTGCAAATTTTCATATCCCACAACCCGCAAATGTGTTGCACTCAAAATGAACTTTTTCTACTTTTGTGTCCTCCAAATTGCACTCTCTACCTTTTATACTTAGCTAATTCTTTGGAATGCGGATGCGAGATAGCCCTCCATTCCACTTACCTTTTCCCCTCATGACCGTGTCCCACAACCAACAATCTCGCATTCTCCAGAACAACCCATTCACTTCTGCGACCCACATAATGACATCTTCTCATACTTAGTCTATTTTATCATTGCGGATGCGAGAGACCTCCCTTCTTACTTTTTTGATTCCCCATATCTCATGTCCTACATCCCACAATCCCACATTAACCATATTTCACTTTCTATTTCCCTTTTTGCACCTTCATACTTAACCATTTCCATCTTCCATTACATCACATCAGCATTCCTGATCACATTTTCCCCCCTCTACCATGTCAACTACCAATTGGGTGAATCTAATACCGTTATTAAAGTGGCAAAGATTTCGTAAAGCTTTGTAATAAATTCTAAATCTTACCATGCAAGTCGACAACTTTGAAATAAGATTTATGGTGGTTAATAATCAAGGGAATACATAGTAAATTTAATAAAGGATTAACACTCCATGTTGTAAAAAGGTTATATCGATAGTAGTGCCACCTACTAGTAAGAGAAGAAAGCAATGTAACTATATGTCAAGTATAATAAATGACTTGTATTGTGGAGATACATTTAAAACTCTTGGACCAGAATATCACAAGTTCTAGTGGTCGTAAGATTACAAGTGGTACAAGGCTCTTCCTCCCGCCGAGAAGGAAAGAAACCAAGTTTGGAGCTCAAAAAATAACAATGAATGGCTGTGTTCTTGAGGTGAAGGACTTCAAAGAATTAGTTCTCTGGTGTGCAGACAAATTCAATACAAAAAGAATAATAATTCAAGTTCAGGGTAAGATTCCCATCTCCTTGACTCCTTCGATTTTCACGAGAATGTTGAGACTCCCAAAACCCACCATGTAGTTCAAGAATGAAGAAGTTGATGAATTTCTCAAGGAACATAGAGGAGGAGAAGAGATCCTTGAGAGCTATATCTCCAGCCTGAGAGTTGATAATCGTTCCTCTCAAGTTGAGGTAAGTTCTTCAAAATACCCCTACAAAGAATTCTTCTGTTTTTTTTATCGTATAATTGGACTAGAGTTCACGACCCTGTGCCAAAATTTATTGTTTATAATCTTCACTTTGTTGTTCATGAAGACGTCGTAATTGATTGGGGCCAAATTATTTCAAATGAGATTTCATTTCAACTGTGTGGTTTGAGAAAAAAATGAAAACTCTATATGACTTCTTTTTTGGTATTTTCCATAGCCTACTGCCACATATTCAAAGACTTGTTGAGGACAAGGAATGCTGATTTCAAGGTGGAACTAGTTTCTGTGTAGTATCCATATTTATGTAGAGATAAAGCTCACTAAAACTTCTACGCGGTCTGCAACATTTTTATTTTTTATTTCAAAAAACTAATATTTGGTCCTACTACATAAAGATTGTCACTAGAGGTTTCTTCTTTTCTCACCAAGAAATGAAATTTTGAGACTATGGAGGATTTCAGTTTTTGGAGACTATTCAGTTTCCAAGGGAAACCCTTCTTGCTCCCATTTATGTATAAGATAGACACTTTGTCATCGAAGTGTGCAGATAGTACAAATACTAGGCACACTTATTCAATGAAAAAAGGAAGAAGCAGTTCATTCCATTTCCCTGGAGAGTTGGAGAAATTGTTGTCAAGCATATTTCTCACTTGGATGAATTTGCAAGTCAATTTGACCAACTTATTTTAAAGAAAGATAAATGCATAAAAGGTTTTGACCATAAGGACCTATTTTCTACACACATGTCCTTGGTGGGATACTCTTCTGATTTCTATAATTCTGAATAGTTCAAGGAAGGAGGAGGAGATAATCAAAATCTCCCTGAGGCCTCAATTGAAGAATCCCATAACGATATTAAAGAGCTAGTTAGCACTAATGAATGCTATAGAAAAAAGGGTAGAGAAGCAACAAGAAAAAACCTTAATTCACATAGTGTTTCATAGAGATGTATTGTTGTAAAGACAAAACCTAGAAGTAGCAGCCTAGAACCAAGAAAAAAACCAGTCGAAAATTCAGATGATGGCAGTGATAAAGACCCTACAAAGAAAAGTTTAGAAAAATCTTATGTTGTATATACTCTTGTTAAAATAAATAGAGAAACTCAGAAAATGGGATTGGAGATAGCTAAAATTGAGGAAAGTCCCCAATCTATGGATGTAGATGAAATGATAGAAGAACCCAGTGGGTTAGAGAAAACACTGTTGGAAATTCCGGAAATTGTTGAGGCTCCAGTTACCCAAGAACTAGATATCTTTGAAGAAGAATCTGTCACACTTGATCATGTGGCCTACCATAAAAATTCTAAGAAATTGTTAATAGAGAAAGTTAACATGAAAAATAAGAATGTGTCTGAAAAAGTTACCATTTTATGAGGCAACCGGGGAAGAACTAAAAGAATCCATTTTTTATATTGAGAAAGAAAAATTAATTTTAAAAGAAACCTCTAATTCCAAAACCATTGTTTGTTGAACCTTTAACTGCAATTCAACCTACACTTGCCTTTGAGGACGTCTCAGAAAGTAGTAGCAAATTGAAATGTTCCTTGAGTTTGTTGTTGGTCGTGATAAAATATGCCAGAGATGGAATAAAGAAAAAAAATAGACCTAATCCATGAAATCTAGGAGCTAACACAGAGTTCAACTAGTTTTTCAACAACGATTATGCATTTCATAGAATATCTCCAAAAGGATTTGGAGAATGATGAAGGTTTTTACAAAGAGGACATGGGAACATTTGCAACAAAAGTTTCAAGTATGAGTGACACCCGCATAAGAGAAAATAACCTCCCCTCTAGTATTCGAATGAAGCAAATTAATGCTTGTTAGCTGAAAATGATTAAATGTTTAAGAGAAATGTTGTCTTAATTGGATATTGTTAAAATCAAGAGAGGTGACTTGTTTCTAAGATTTGTGGATCTTACAAAATAATTGGACGGCCCTAATATATTAATGGACACTATACTTATGTCTAAAGAGAAACTATTGGAATAACATGAAGTATTAAAAGTTACACAAGCATGTGAGTTTAGTAACTCAATTGAATTCTTCGAGGATAGGGTAGAAAGGAAGCTTGCTTGATACATTAATAAGAGTGATGACATTGAGGACAAGGTGCACCAATTGATTATTTATTTAAGAGAAAGAAATGGATAATGAATCATTTGAAATAAAATTCAAGCACGAAATAACAGTTGCTACGATGATGGAGTACATAGAAGAATGGTTAAGAAAATAATTGCTCAAGATCACCAAGACATATCAACATGAAGTGGCTACAATAATTATACCACCTCCAACACAAAAAAAAACATCTACAAAAGATGCATCAACAAGAAATTAAAGATGTTTGAAGATTTCCATTCCAGTATGTCAAGTAGCAACCTTATTCTTTCCCTAGCCATCTTTCTTCCTTAGTCATTTTTCATTTTTCCTTTTCTATTCCCAACAACCTGTGAAACCTAAGGCTGACCCTTGACTGCTTTTCATTTTTCTTCTAGGTATCTCTTTCATTTTATGGTCTGCGGGAGCCCCATGCCAGTCCTCTTTGAAGGAAAAATACAATATATTTTATTTGTAACTCAGGACATTATTGCTTATTTATTTAAATACATCTATTATTTTTTGAGGTTCCTAGAGAACTACTTTCGGACATAACATTATTGATTTTTAAAGATTTCAAATTTAAACATGGGATTTCAGATGTTTGTCTATAAGAATATTTATTGGGTTTAATGAAATGATCATTTAAATTTCTTTTTTTATATGTGGTACATATTTACCTTTCCCTTTTGCTGAATAGTGTATTCTAATTTGATGAATGTTGTGATGGAAATGTTGTCCTATGTTACTACATACTCTTATGGTTTATAATCTTGTAACATAGTGTAAATATTTGCTTCTTATAATATACCTGGTCCCTTCTCATGTATTCTTTGTATGTGAATATTTATTTCAAGAATAAGCCCGGTCCTCTCTTAGGCACTTTATTTGTTCTTGTATGTTATTTGAAATAGAGGAATACCATCTCTTTAAAAGCGTAGGGTGATTTATCCTCATGAGGTTGACTTAAAGACTGTAAGACAATATTTTAGATCAACATTTTTGGTGACCATAATGGGAAACTAAACAAAAGGTTGGTTTCGTAGATAAAAAAAAAATAATGGCTCTAGCTAAACCCAACCAACCCCAAATAAAAACTGGATTAATAGATTAAAGGAGTATCTTGCATCAAGTGTATGACCTAACAATCAAAACAATGAGTCATGCGGAACTTGAGAGAACTTGGGAAGTTCTTTCCCAAGAGGAAGAAAGAGTAGTATCCTTGAGACAAAGAATACAATTGTAAATCTAAGAAAATCTAGAATCATACAAGGGTCCATTAACAAGAAGTAAAATTAAGAAGCTTGTGACTCACAAAGTTTCCCAAAGTTTATAATCTGAAACAAGTGAGATACTAATCATGGGTGACCAAGAATAACAAAGAAACAAAATTTCTAATGAATAAAGAGAAAGAAATGACATAGAAATAAACCCAAAGAAGAAGGGCTAGGTCCAACCGACTCAATTTACATGGAGAACAACACACATTGCCAACCTGCCTTAAGGAGTTTTACCTGTCTTTTTAGGTGATGGGATTATGGATCCAAAAATACATATGGATCAATTTTTAAATGTATGTGATATTCATTTGACTGAAAATGATGATGTAATGGTCCAAGTCTTTTTGCAAAATTTGATAGGTCCATCCTATGAATGGTATCTTTCCCTCCCAACTCAATCAATTGGTTCATTTGATGATTTATAAAGCATGTTCATGAATATGTATGAACATCCCATTGCATGTCATACTATGCTTACTCAGTTTACCCAAATCCATTTCAAAAAAGGGGAAAGAATAAGTTATTTTAATTTATGATTCTTTAAGACATTGAATTAAATCCTAGAAGCACAGTGCCCAAATGATCATGTGATATTTGGATGTTATAAGAATTCCATGCCTTCAAATGTGAATTATGCAATTATATCTTCACAAATAAATGATTTGAATGAGACAATCCAAAAGGAAAAATAAATAGAAGAATACATGTTAGAGACTAATGTTGATCCTGAGATTATTTTTGGAAAAGTACAAAAAAAAATGACTAGTTTGTCAATATCACCTCAAGAACCATCTACTTCCAGAAGTTCTAAAAATCAGGAAAATGGAGGAGTAATTCTCTAATGCATTCCCCCTAATGTGAGAAATGATCCCAGAGCTTCCAAAGAAACAAGACAAAATATAGATATGTCCCAAATGAGCAGAACAATTAGAAAAATGCAGAATAAGATAACTAGACTCAAGAGAGGTGAAAATATCATTCCACCAAATCCAAATGAGATCTCCATTACCCGATCAAATAATAAGAAATTATAGATTTGAAGAACATAAACCAAGAGCACACAGAGTTGCAAATCCCAATGTTGTTTTGCTAGAAGAAATTATAGAAGAGGAAACTTTTGATCAAGAAACATGCATTAACCAAGACAAAGTTTTGGAATTGGTACAAATGGATGAAGGTCCATCATCTTTTTATAATATTTATGAATAAGAGGATCCTGAGTATTCACAATATAGTGTTTTTCATACCATAAGACAAGTAAATAAATTCAAGACAAGGGAACAACCTGAAAAATAAAAAGCAAAATCTAATGCTCCAGAAACAATGAAACAATAACCAGTTGTTAATCAAATGAAGACTCCAGTGCAAATGAATTATGATCTGGTTGATTACTTAGATAAGCTATGAATTACTTTACCATTCATAGAGGTAGTCAAGATACCTCAACAAAGAGAAAATATTTTGAATATACCGGATGATACAAATTTAAGAATAGAGAAAATTGTAATGAATACAAGGAAACAATAAAATACTCCATCAGTAAGGCCAAGGGGAAAAGTCCCACCATTTTACATATATTTATAAAATTATGATTTCACACTATACAATTGTCTGGTGGATAGTGGATCCACTAATAATATCATGTCCCTATTAGTGATGGAAGCTCTTCGAACAGAATGTACAAAATACAAGGAAACTTATGAAAACATATATGCCATTGATTCGAGAAAAGTTTCAACTTATGGAGAAATGAAATATTTATGTGCATGAATAAGTGCAACACCTCATATTACAACAGTCTTCACTATCATATTTATTGATTTGCCTCCAACATATGGTGTTTTTTTGGTAAGAGACTGGTGCTCATTAATTGTAGGTATATAATAAATGATGGAAGTTGCATGACGCTTCCAACCAACAATTACGGGCCAATTCTTTAACATTTTATGCAAATATATCTTTGTAGGGTTGTCTAGAAATCACTGTCCAACAAGACAATTCATCATTTACATTTGTTTGCAATCAAAATTTTCTATGTTTGTGTAATGTTTTCTTGACGTTCCCATTGTTTTTGTCATGTGTCGTGTCAAACGATCTTTTATATTGCTAGATGAAACAATTGTTGTTTGTATCGCTCTACGTGCAACACGAACATCTTATTTTCGAGATTTTCTAAAAGCTTTTAATACACTAGTTATATTGTTAAAGACATTCTGTTTCACCTTTGTATCCTTTGTTGACTTTTGAATACCCAATAATGATGTAGCTTCTTTTAACTTTCTTGACTTCATTAGACAAAGTAAAAGTTGATCTTGTACTGTTACTGATTCATCTTTGAAAAAAATATTATACATATTCTTAGTTCGATATCTTATATAATGCTTAGCTTTTTTCTTCCCAAATTTGTCAGTATGAACATTTTCTAATATTTCATCATCAATGTTGATAGATTCTCCTGCATATTTCAATTTAAAATTTATATTAAAAAGCATAACCCGAACACAAATTCACTAAACTATATATACTTGAGTGTTCATCTTGTATTATCTAAATTTATGTACATACCTATAGGGGATTCGTCTTCTGCTTCAATTTCGGTTTCAATGTCTTCTGCTTCAATTTCGATTTCAACGTCTTCTTCGACATTATGAGACAAATCTATTTATGTTTTTTGAAAAACATCAAATTGTAATTACAATCAATTATATTATTTACAATATTTTAAATTTGAATTATGTACTTTCTGAATACAATCCCAATGTGTGTCGTGTGCTCGATCATCATATGTGCATGCATACCTGGTTGAACTTCTTCTTGTTGAAAATATCTATTGACATTATCATCATTTCTTTTTTCAATATTTGTACATTCTCATTTCTTTTTCAAATAAAGCTCTTTCCTTTGTTCGATTTGGCGAGTATCATCTCGAGTGCGATCAAATTTTATTTTGCGTAAACTTTTGTTTCCCATGACTTTTATAGTTATCTGTAAAAGATATGTTCAACAAAGACTTCACCTTGAAAAAATGCTCAACATTTATCTTTCAACATATAAATTGTTATTCAAATAAAAACTTAAACAAGCATCAATTACCTTATTCAACAAAAACCAAAAAGATGATTCGAAACTTTGTTTAAGTTCTCTAGAAAACCATCATATATCGATATCAATCCTCCGATTAATCCTATGGAACAGAGGGAAGAAATAAAGAAAGAAAAGAATACAACTGCAATCAGTAATAGAAATGCTTTGAAATCCCTATCCCCGAGCTCATATTAGTCTGTCCATCTGATGAATTGTGTTAAATGTGTTCGACGTGAAGCCTATTTATACAATTTGGCACGAAATGAAATGATACAACATGTCTTTCCATTTTTTTCCAACTGACGGAATTCCCTCAACAACCTTTCGGCTGAAAGAAGGTTTTTTTGGCCGAAAACATGAAATTGAGACTGAAAACAAAAACCAAAGAATTTCCCCAAGCTTAACTGAAATTCGGAGGTTGCGGACTCCTCCAAATACTAAGAATTTGGATTAAAAAATGACACCATCATTTCCAAAATTGAATCTACTTTCAATTCCTATAATTTGTTTTCATTTTCTTTATTTTTATCTAATTTTATTTAATTTTTTTAAAAAATCACTACATAATATTTTCAGCAGACATTATGATTTAGTGAAATGAAATATCGGTATCTCTAAAAATATACAGTGAAAAATTTAGAAAAAAAAATATATTCATAATCCTTTAACTTTTGTTTTAAAAAGGGTATATTTAGATTTTAGTTTTAAGTAAAAATTAAGATAGATACAAGGTGTAGAAAAACATGTGTTTAAAATATGCAACGTTTTCAGCTTGGTCAACTTAAAAAAATTCTAGAAATTATAATATTCATCCGTTAGATTCAAAATTATAGTCATAATAAAATAGAGTCTTTGTAGATTGTTGCAGTATATTTCGTTTCTTAAAAACATAAGTTTAATAATATATGCATTGTTGCAGGAAAAAAGTTACTCATTATCATTCCTTTCATGTTTAAGGAACATAATGTTAAACAATTGTCAAATTGACATATCAAATCGTGATAAAAAAAAATTGAAAAATAGTCATTGGAAAGCTAACAAAATTCTTCACAAGTTTTGTTTTTACTGTAAAGTGAAATTATAAATAAAAAAATACTTTTGTATGTCGGAAGTTGAAGAACTTGTGAAAATACAATTTTTTTTTCTCATAAAACAAGCAAAAGCGTAACCCATCTTCATGATTTCACCCAGGTCTTTGTTGTAATTCCCTCCACCTTCATTCACCTCCGTTGAAAACTCATCTAGGGAACCATTCATGCCATTCTAATTTGATGTTCAATATAACAAATTGTGTTATTGTGCTAAAGTTTTTAGATACATAGCTATATATATTTTAGAGCTTGCATGCTCAACACTACAAGGAGTGATGAAGTAGGAACAAGGAGTTATGAGGTAGGAACTTTTATTATGAAAATGACATCTCTAATTGTTTTACAAGGTAGGAACTGTTATTGTGAAAATGACATCTCTAGTTTTTTAACGAAACCTTAGCATAGTAATCCTTTCATGAATTAAATATTATTGTTAAAATTCCAATTTACAATTTCATTATAGTAGGTTTTCATGAAACAATTTGTCTCATTAGCAAATGGAAGATTCTTATACTTACTGATTTTTCATTTATTGGTTGTTGACGTAGAAGGAAGTGAGTAGTCATATAGATGTTGCATCACTTATTTATAATATGATAGGATAATTGGGAATTTTCTTTTTAACCCATATATCCATCATTGTTAGGAGGAAAATCTCTCTATGGCTAGGGTGAACCACAACAGACAGGTATGACTGTAGAAATAAAATCAATTCCAACATATGATATATAAACCAATGTGCAAGCATGGTAAGAAAGAGACCTACATCATCCAAACGTTTGATGGTGTCCACTGTTGAACACTTCGACCCAAAGCTTTATACCTGCAACAAGTTCACAACAAACAATAAGAGCAAGCATATAGTGATAATATAAAATGTTAGCACATTAGATAGAATAATCCATTAATATACAAAACAAACATGCCCATGGATAACAATTCATATATTTTCAAGATATCAATTGGACAAGAAAAGAGTATTTATATTAATAAATTATCATCAGAAGCGAAAACATTACAGACTTCCATATCGCCACGGTTCAGAACCAAGAAACCGAGTTCCTTCCAACTGGGCCTCCACCACTTCAATCCTCCACCAAAGGCAAGTCATATAAGGGAGACAAAGAGGTTCTCCATCAATAAGGGAAGAGCTTGGGGGTTGAAAATTGTGTTCAAACTTAAAGGACAAAGGGATGCAGACTCAATAATGAAGTGATAATTTCTCCAGAGTAACTTTGCTCTCAAAGTTGAATTCTCTCTCCTTTTCCATAGCTCAGAATTAACTTCTTTATAGCCTTCAAAATGCAATTGAAGGGCCGATTCAAAATGTTTCCAGTATATGGAAGGCCAAGGATCAGAGATCTCCTGTCATGACATGGAAACCCGACATTAAATTTTGATTTTCTGGCACAAATCATGATGTATGCGGGATGTAATGGAGAAGCCAGCGTATACACATGTTGTATAACTTGTAAGGTGCGTACAAGTGGAAAAATATTTATTTTTGTCTCTGGATTCATCAATTAGGGAAAGTAAGTCTGCATAGGGAAATGGAGTAAGGCCCTCTCTGCAAGATTGCATAGGGTGAGGCAAATCTTTCTCTAACAAATGCCCCCTAATGTGTGAGGTCAGAGGAGAATCTGCGATGGCCAAAATACATTATAAATAACCCAGAAGTGGAGTGGTAGAGAACCATTTGGACAAACTTGATTTCTCATTACATTATGTAATGACTTTGCATACATGGCTGCCAAAATTACACTGCAGATCCATGTGGAAATATACCAAACAAGTGTCTGTGGCCATGAATAGGCAAATACAAATGAGGTTACATGCCAATAGCTGTCATAGTCATGAACAAGGTCCAATAGAACCAGTGTCAAAACCAATCTGAAGATATATGTATACCATGGAGTACAATCTGATCTCCCATGATTGCTGAAGTCATATAGGTATTGGTCCAATGAAAAGGAAGCAACAACTCATGAAAGTTGCAACCATAGTGATGTCTTCAAGTCTTGTACACAATCTACCAACGGTGCAAGTCTACATCATGTGAATAAAGGGGTTGAGGTCGAACATAATGAGACATCGTTTGATTAACGATCATTGATGTATATCGTTAACAAACACGAGACAACCTACCAATAATGAAAGTAGGTATCAAGACATTGAGTACATTCTTACCAGTTTGAATACAAGAGTCAGTGTTGAACACCTGAAGAATCCATCGATCAAGAGACATTGATGTATTCCCAACTATCGATGGTGAGAGCGCCTGCCACTAATGACTGCAAGCCTCAAGGTACTCATAAGACTCTGGGTCTCGTTTCTAGATAATGGGTTGATGTCGATGGAAAGAGACATGTTGAAAGGAGAGCATTAAGGCATCTCTCATCATTCAACACGAGGTACAAAGCAAGAGCTTCATTATTTGGTGGCAATTAGACGAATAACAAGTTCACGAACCAACGACCCTGTGTGTCTTTCGTGTGTGACAAGTGCAAGTGGTACATGAAAAAGACCCTATGAATAACAACCAATGATGAAAACTATTGAAAAAGGTGAGGAAACCACCAATAAGGCTAATGGAATCCAAGACATTACACGAATCTCAATGTGTGAATAGATGTCTTTTGTCAAACACAAGGGAAACCACCTAGTCAACAACCAATGATGAAATGTCAATTGTTGGGTTCAAGGTTACCTACCAATGATGAGTAGGGCTAGGGTGCATGATAAGACTAAAGTATCATTTGATTCTGAGACAAACTGAGGGTATAGCCGACATGCAAAGTCAAGAGTTCTGAGAAGTGGTCGAAATAGGTTGATAGACTTCATTTGAACAAGAGCATGCGACATATGGTAGACTCTGACATCATAGACCCAATGGTAAAATCATGAGATGCAGGAGGCATCATTGAAGTTCTCTGTAGGGACTGGAAGAGTAACCGATCGGTAGAGAAGACTTTGTAACGAGCTCATCTTCCTAAGGCCATGCTAAACCCAAAATTATGATGAAAGGACTGAAATAACTTTGTGCTATGTTCAAAGGCGACACGACTGCTATCAATATAAGATAATACTCCCTTCCTACCCGTATTTTTTTGTTTTTTCATAAAAAACGAATGCTATGATACAGAGGAGGAAATGAGTGTCGCAAGTAAGAAAAACTAGTTCCAGCAGTGGAACATATGTATACTCGAAGCAAGGAAGTGCATGCGGGAGATGGATACTCGGGGGATGTTCCCTCCTAGGTATAGGGTGTCAAATTGTGAAGGATATAAACAAGGCTCTGCTTGGTTGAGGATGCAAAACTGCTGAGGAAAACAATTTATAACACAAAGAGAGAACTGGCTATAGGCTTTATACTACAAGCATGGGCATGAGATGCAATCACAACTTAACGCCAAAAAATGTCATTTTTTATGTCTTTTAGTCTACTTGGTGTGAAAAAGGGATAAACTTGTGCCAAGTAGACGTCTTTTCAAATCCACTTTACGAGTGTGAAAACGACAAGTTCACTCGACGATCTTTTCTATTTTTGGTAATGAGTTGGAAAAGAGCTTAACTAAGACTCATGATATTTCAAATCCAATTTAACGATTGTGAAAGGGACAAATCACTCGACAATCTTTTCTCTTTTTAGACGAGTCGGAAAAGATCTTAACTCAAACTCGTTTGGGAGTCCATGGGGTAAAAGGTCGCATGTGTATGAATGAGAAATGACGCTCAACATAAAGTCAAGTATGAATTGTGAGGGACTCCTGGTACTAATGAAACAATATTTGTATGGGCACCAAATGCAACAAGGGATCTAACTAGGGCACCCATGTTTGGTGAGTCTCTACCACTTGATAATGACATGACTTTATAGCATATGGAAGGTTTTGTGTCGCAACAAATGGGTCTGTACCTAGGGCATAAAGAGCGGTAGTTTTAGGATAATGCGAAAATTCATAATGGAATGGATACCTATCCTATATGTTGGGTAATAAACATACCTACCTAAGGTGATGAACGGTCGACGAAGTACTGAAATCTACAGGAAACCCAGGTTAAAACTGCAAAAACCAACTCAATCCACTTTTGTATTAGTCCATTCGGTGCAAAAATGGTTTAAACTATAGAAAGTGGGTAAAAATTGATTTATAAATAGTAATAAAATAAAAAATTACCATACCATTCTGATTTTTTACCCAATTAGTGCAAATTGGACCAACATTCTTCCACAATTCAAACGATGATTGTGGGAGCATCTGACAACGAAATCATGAGCCGTCTGGATCAGGTAATTCTTGATCTCTTCCTCTTCAATTTCAATGGACTACATTTTTTAATTAGGTTTTAAATTTTTAGTTATTTGAAGTGCAAAGTGTAGTTTTTGGTGTATGCGGGTTGTCTGTGTTTAGGTCGCATATATGATGAGGTATACGCACCTGTATTAACTATAGGACGCGTATATTGAGCCCTACACACAATTATGTTCAAAGGAAGCCGTGTACAGGCATGAAAATGACCAAAATGAGGGGTTCTAACTCAAAATTGTGTGTGTCTTTGACAGAATGGTGCTTGAATGGCAAGAAAGGGAGCATGAGGAGGTTGATGCCGCTATAGATTGAGATTTGGGGGCCCAAATGGCCTTAAAACGATGTGGTTTGTATAATTTTTAGGTGCTCAAAGGGAAGAGAGCCTAGGTGAGGTTGTTGGAGATGTTGGTGGGTTACTGGGACCCTGATAGCGAGAGCTTCAATCTCGATGGGCAACCATTGAGAATTTAAATGGATGACATATAATTTCTAACTGGTTTATCATGCCCGGGGTGTTGATATTATGGTAGCTGCGGGAGGTATTTACCTCCACATGTAAACCTAACGAGAATAGAATATTCCAGGAAGTAAGAAGAAACCCTAATTGATTGGTTAATAACCTTAGAAGACAAGTCGTCTCAAGGGAATGACTTGTAATAGGTTATTAGTCTCCAAGAGAAGAAGTCGGCTAAAGGAAATAATATATGCTAAAGAATTAGTACCCAGAATAAGTAGTCAGCCCAGGTAATCTGTCAGATTTAGTATAAATACAAAAGGCTAGTCTTCATTCTGGCAGGCATTCTTAGAACTGCAGAAGTAACACTTGTGCACACTACAGTTGGCCAGTTTCTGCGCAAGTATGGAGGAGAGTTGTCGTTGCAGCTGCTGCAGCTAGAAGATTTCGGTTTTGGCTTGGACTATCTCTTGGATATGGTTTGGACTATCTGATCAACTCTTGTTTGATGCGCTATCCTTGGAGAAGGGTGCTCTACCCTTTGTTTGGCTATCTAGCCTAGGGTTTGCTTCCAGAATGATTCTCTGTCAAGGTTAAGGTGATTAGAGGGTGGCTTCGGCCTATGGTTGGGTGACAATAGTGATATTGTCTATGTTAAAATGAGCACATTCTAACAGGTTATTAACCCACACCTCCTTCATTCAGTCTAACCATTGGAAGGGAGCATAGCCATAAGGATACTAAGCTCGTTGAAGAACTGTTGCTAGGGTTTCTAGTAGGAGCAGTTACTAAATCATTGTTGTTAGGGTTACTAGAAGGTGCAGTTGCAGAAACCCTAACCCCATCATTGAGGCACCGTAAGTGAAGGGATTCACCTAATTTCTAGATAGACTAGTGTGCCCTAGCCTAGCGCACCTTCTGGTACTCTTAGCAAGCCAAGACGTCAAGTTTGAGTTTTTGATCAAATCTAGGGTTGACCAAGTCAAGGAAACCATGACCTACTCTATGTAGTCAGAAAACAAGTTAGATGGGGCTTCTAATTTCAGAGCGTGGAAGACAAGGATTGAACTCATCTTTGCCAAGAATAAAGTGTTGGATATCGTGGAAGGAAAGATCGTGGAACCAGTGTTTGAATAAGGAAAAGAGAAGGAACTGCAGAATGTTGCGATTATGGAGAAGTTTAGAGACATTGACATAAATTCCATGAGTATCATAGTGGAATCTATAAAAGACAACTTGAAACCCTACATCTCCCATCTTGACTCATCGAAGAATATGCACAATGCCCTAACAAACCTCTTCTCAGTTAGAAACATTGGACAAGTAATGAGTCTGAAGAATGAGCTCTATGACATGAAGATGAATGATGATGATAACATAACATCATACTTTGTGAGGATCTCTCAGTTAAGATATCAACTACAAGCTATTGAAGAGATCATCTCAGAGAAGGAACTGGTAAATATAGTGCTCAATGTTCTTCCCAAGACATGGGATGCATTTTCCGCAAGCATGAACACAGGGAAGGAGTATCCTACATTTGAACAACTTTAGACTTGTTGTGCACAAGAAGAATCAAGGATCAGTGAAAAAGAGAAACCTCAAAAGAAATGCGATGATCAAGCCTTCACAACAAAGTTCAAGAATTTCAAGAATAAAAAGAAGTTTAGCTCCAGAAAGAAACCAAATCAAGAGAAAGATATGTCAAGAATACAATTCTTCAATTTTCAAAAGTATGGTCACTACAAGAATCATTGTCTTGAATTAAAGAAAAGGAAGGAAACACAAGAAGCATCAGTTTCTGAAGAAAGGGAAACCTCAAAGAAATCCAAGCAGGACAAAACAAACTTCTTCTTCTAAGACAAGGTAACAATACTCTTCATAGTTCTTGTATATACCATATCTTCTGTACATATCTTTCATATCCATTTCTTAGAAGATAACATGTTCAAAGAAAAACTATACCTATGGAAGAACAACAAGATAATGATTGTTATAATTATGACTACAAGTCAAACAATACACATGAAAGCATGAAGTACATCAAACAATTCATGTGGAAGTTATTACATAAGTAACAACTGCGAGGTAAGCCGAGATCATAATAAATCTTGAAGAAGCCTAGAAGAAATAAAGATAGAAAAAAGTCAGGAATCAAGAGGAAATTGGAGAAAAACTTATGACACCTTTCAGAAGGCAATAAGGATGCAGACAGAAGTGCAAACTATGTTAGATGGAGGGAGTTGATTATATACTCCCAAAAGAAAAATATGCACTCATACATGAAGCAAGGATTAGGAGGGAGTTAATCCTATGATCCATTGAATATCATGAAGTATATATCCATGGTAGTAGCCATGAAAAGAAATACGTGTTCAGTTTGACTTTAGAAGAAGTATTCTTCAAAAAGAAGCCTCAAAGTATCCCTGGTTGTCCATTCACATCCATGATCCTATGATGAAAGGAAGAAGGCGGAATCTTCAAGGCATGAAATCTATACAAAAGTCCATGAACTCAAGAGCTAAAGAGAAACATGAGAAAGAATATGAAGATTCAAAGAGAGAAAGAAAAGATAGAACAACCAGTCAGTGTATCAAGAATCACAAGACTACCAACCTGGTATGAACTCACTAAAAGCAATCAAGAAGAGGAACTTAAAGTTGTGACATAGAACAGTGTATGGAAAAATTAAGAATGAAAGCATTGCGATATCTAGAACTAGAGTTTCTCCTAGATGGAGAGAGAATACTATGATGATTGTTCATTCCAGTAAATCAGAAATACCTCAACATGAGCCATTATATCGTCCAAAATATCCATGGGTTGGAGTTAAAATCATACAAATGTAAGGATTGTTCTCCTCAACAAAGCAATCAAACAAAGAAGTGTATAGAAACCTCAAGGTTTTGAGGTATACCAGAAGTTGACTATTGTATCCATATGGAAGAAGACAACTTGGTAGAGAGCCTCCAATGCACATCAGAAGCATGGTGAAAAAATTTCTATAACAAAGATACTGTATCAGAATGGTTACTCAGAAGCTCAGGAAGATTAATTATTAATCCATGAAAAACCCTCATGATGGAAGAAGAAGTACCACTTGGATATGTTCTAGTTTGACCCTTGCCACGATGTCATGGGATAGTAGGAAACAAAAGATGAATCCAATAATGATTGATCAGAGCTATATGAAGTCTTCAGAGAATACCATTGTTTAAGAAAGACTGAAGTACATTGAGATCAGGCATTACACTCTCTTTGATGAAGTGAAGAAAAGAGAAAGTGGTTCTCAAATATATATCTCCACAGAGGAGCAGATAAGAATACATTTTGGTAAATCCTTTGTCCAAGATAAAAGAGTTTGTGTACTCAAGCTGGAGCTCGTGGAGACAACTTCATTATTGAAAAAGGAAGATATTACTCCCAGGTTGGAAGGGAGCACTGATGTGTTATTGATTTATGGACAGTTATTTTTCAGTTCTAAAAATGGTCCAGGATGAGCAGCTCCTTTCCAGTTTGGAAAGTGGTTTGAGATTTCTGACGGACAAGCATTTTCCAGTTCAGAAAATTGTCCAGACCAAACAGTCATTTTCAGAATGAAAATGGTTCGATGGATTGTTGATGTACCATAGACAACTATTTCCCATTGTGGTTAACATGTGGAATGGTCTAGGAAAGTCTCTCTTCTTGAGGGTTACTCAATAAGGCTACTCCGCCTTGTCGGATAGTCATTCTTTCGAAGCTCACAGTTGTGAGCAGTTTCAAAGAATGGTCCGTTTTGGAGGTTGGTGCAAGACAGTCATTTCCTTTGGAAATGGTCCGGACAGTCATTCCCTAGGGAAAATTCATTCTCTCCAGGTTTCACTTTGTTTAGTGTTGGAGGAATGGCCCAGATAGGTGAATGGTGCAGGTTCACCCATTAGGGACAGGCATTCCCTAGGGCTGAATCATTCTCTCCAGGTTGCACTTTGTTTAGTGATGGAGGAATGGCCCAGGGTGGGGAATGGTCCAGGATTAGAAATCAGGACAATTATTCTTCCTTGTTCGAGAAGAATAATCCAGATAGCTCATCATTGATGTTTTACTTTCTGAGGGCAGATCCTCTTCCAAGATCTCACAGAAGTGAGTGGAAGAATGGCCCAGATGATTCAGTTTATATCATAACAATGTTTTCTGTGAAGGTTGATATCAGATGATTTTTATGGAGACTGTATGTCTCTAGAAAGTAGATGTATGCTACTATGGTGGATGTGTTCCACTGATTGTGACTATACGCCACAGATATACGTCACATATCAAGTATCTGTGTGCTACTTGATGTGGTAGTGTACCACTGTATTGTAGATGTGTACTACTATGGATAGACAGAATTGTGTTCTATTGAATGATATTGTTCTGATTGCCTTGAAGACTATCAACATAGTTGGAAATGATTATCAGCTAGATGGATGATCAAAGGACAGAGATTTCCCAGACGAAAAATGGTTCAAAACATTTATTTTTCTAGGACATATGTCCAGATTAGAAGAATTTCTCTTGTGTCACTCTGTGGTGTGAATTATATAGCATCATGTTTGATTACTCAGATGGAGTATGGTTTTGAGAGATGATGCAGCTAATGACACTGATAGTGATGATGGTGCTCATGATCTAGTCATGAGATAGGCTATACGACTATGTTGATGCTACTAGGTAAATGGTATGTTTGTGCTCAAGACCATTACCTTCAAATACCTCCCTAGCTAGGAGGGAGTGTTGATATTATGGTAGCTGCAGGAGGTATTTACCTCCACGTGTAAACCTGATGAGAATAGAATATTCTAGGAAGCAAGAAGAAACCCTAATTGATTGGTTAATAACTCTAGAAGACAAGTTGGCTCAAGGGAATGACTTGTATTAGGTTATTAGTCTCCAAGAGAAGAAGTCGGCTAAAGGAAATAATATATACTAAAGAAGTAGTACCCAAAATAAGAAGTTGGCCCAGGCAGTCTACCAGATTTAGTATAAATACAGGAGGCCAGTCTTCATTCTGGTAGGCATTCTCAGAACTGCAGAAGCAACACTTGTGCGCACTGCAGTTGGCTAGTTTGTGTGCAAGTATGGAGGAGAGATGTCGTTGTAGTTGCTGCAGCTAGCAGATTTCGGTTTTGTCTTGGACTATCTCTTGGTTATGGTTTGGACTATCTGATCAACTCTTGTTTGATGCGCTATCCTTGGAGAAGGGTGCGCTACCCTTTGTTTGGCTATCTAGCCTACGGTTTTCTTCTGGAATGATTCTCTGTCAAGGTTAAGGTGCTCGGAGGGTGGCTTCTTCCTATGGTTGGGTGAAAATAGTGATATTGTCTATGGTAAAACGATCACATTCTAATAAGGGGGAGGTTTTAAACCTCAAGTTGCGGGGAGCAAGTAGTGGGATGAAGATAGAAGAATATATCGATACCCACTATGTAGCTAGGACTCCTAAGATAGGGAGTCAAGTCCCTATCCGGGAAATAAACAACCTCAATTTGAAAATCATTGTCCTGGTTTTGACGAGGATCATAGGTTCGACCTCATTGCACCAGGCATCGGTCTTGCTCATCTTCTATGCAGTGTAGTGTGCGAGACCCACATTGTACAACTGATGTACCTCACTACTGGCCAATATGAAGAGCCAGTTAACAGAGTGTAAGTAGGGGGGTAAAAGAAATTTTGGGTTTTCCTCCATCTTTTGCAGTTTCTTTTTTGAGTGGGTTCCAGGTTTGGGACCTAGAGTTGAGATTCTCCCAAGAGGACTTCACAATCCAACCATGACATGGTGGACCGAGGTGATGAGGCGACAAAGAGGAGGTAGGGTGCCTACACCCTACAACAAGGAATTTTTCTACTGGTGGCGGTGACAGGTCATCGCTCAGGATGACTATCCTTATGAGGGGATTGACTTTAGAGGAGATCCAAACATGCCACTTCCACCATGGGATGCTTATGGTGACTGTTATCCACCAGGTTGCACAAGCTGGTGTTTCCTGAAGAGCCACCGAAGGATGAGCAAGCAGTGCTCATACATGCAGAATTCAGTGATTCAGCAGGGCCTGAAAAGGCCCCTTTTTCCGTATTTCCACTGTTGTAATAAGTGTTCTAAGTATGAGAGAATGTAAAAGGCTA
>ML784708.1:107854-153562 GCA_009831015.1 Picea engelmannii | reverse complement strand
TTCGCTAGGAGTTGGCCTAGACGGAGGAGTTGAGGATTAGGTGACAACACCTTAACTCTCACTTGCCCCCAAGGACACACCGAGTGGATTGAAGATTTCTTCCACGTCTCCCAAAGGTGTGTATAAGGCGGCAACAGTGACAAAGGTATGTCAAAATGTTTTTTACATATTTCATTTTTTTGTATTTTTGTATAATTAGCACAAAAATATTTTTGGATGGTGCTTAAGTATTTACTAGATATTATGTGTGTCGTAGACGTGGGTCCATGAAGGCTAGAGGGTTTCCCTCGACATCGACGGATGAACCAGGGAGATGAAGTGGAGGGAGGAGAAGCCGAGAGGGTGCTACAAAATGTACAGAGAAACATGTCGCGTTTGACTCACATGATACCCATGGTTCAGGTAGAGGATCTTCTTGAAGTCATGTAGTGACAGGTGGTTGGTGTACCCAGGGCATGGGTACGACTCTTTCGGCGTATTGCGAACACTGTGGTTTGCTACCATGATACACATCTGGAGCCACATGCATACATGTCGTGGGATATTATGATACCGACTATATATGTATATTGAGGGTGTTGGCCCCATTTTGTACTATAAACGCCATATTTTTTGAAATATACAAAAAGGGATCTTCGACTTTACTTATATTTTACAATGTGTACAATGGTTAGATGGTTTTCTTTGATTTTAATTATGTGACAGATGCCAATCTAAAACAAAATTTGCATAAGCATCTGATACATGATTATAAATCCTAGGAATATGATAATATGTATTAAAATCAAATTGTCATTCTAAAAGACGTACCTGTAGGAATTGTTGGAGTAAAGTAGGATCACGCACGCGGTAACGACCGTTCAACTTTAATTTGTAAACACACAATCACTTGTAAGTTTTGGAAATTTCAACAAGTACACTTCTTGGTAAAAGTTGCGCACCTCTCTTGGGCGCTAGGGTTTCTAGGTTTTGAGCACCCTCTTGTGTGCTAGGATATTATTGGTGGTAAAGGTATTTCCCTTGAAGATGATAGAAAAGGATTTGGCTGGGTTTTTCTCCGTTGTTTGAGAAGGGTTTCCCAAGATACATCTTGTGTTCTTGTGCATGGTCCTTCTTCATGTGATCTTGGTTGTTGCAACATATATGGTTATGGTTAATTGTTAAAATGGAACGAACATGCGTAACCTAATACTATGAAAACATTAACATGGTATCAGAGCATAGGTCATGAAAGAACATATTTCACAAGCATTCACCAAGTCTCATCCCCTTTTCAGCAAACCCTTCACTTTTGCAAAACTATACGGCCTTCCCAGGGTTCCAAAAAATTCTGTATGACCCTCCTTGAAGTATTTAAACCCAGGAAACTTGGACACTAAGTTTAATTCCACCATAGAAGTGTACAGCCTCTTCCAGCGCATCTCCAAAGTATCTCAAAACTTAATTCCGAGAAAATTTGATTTTTGTCCCTAGGGTTTCTAGGGTGCCAAAACTTCTGCAAAATATTTCTGGTTTTCTAAAGAAATATTGTTCTAGATCAACAAGCATCTTTGTGATACTATTAAATTGATTTTTGGTAGTCATGAGTCGAAACATAATCCAGACCACTAAAGATTCAAGAAAAGATGAAGAATAGAACTCTAATGGAAGATAGGCTTGATGGAGCAAGCAACTTCATCCCTTGGAAATCAAAGCTTCTAGTCACCCCAATTAGTTGGCTAATAACCCTAGAATATAAGTCGGCTCAAGAGAATGAATTGTATTAGGTTATTAGACTCCAAGAGAATAAGTCGGCTAAAGGAAATGTTATATACTAAAGAATTAGTACCCAGAATGAGAAGTCGTCACAGGCAGTCTCCCAGAATTAGTATAAATATAGGAGGCCAGTCTTCATTCTAGCCAGTATTCTCATAACTATAGAGGCAACACTTGTGTGCACTGCAGTTGGACAATTTGTGCACAATTTTGGAGGAGAGTTGTTGTTGTAACTACTGCAACTAGCAGATTTTGGTTTGGGCTTGGACTATGTCTTGGTTATGATTTGGACTCTTTGATCAACTCTTGTTACTCTTTCTTGGTACGCTATCCTTGGAGAAAGGTGCGCCACCCTTTGTTTGGCTATCTAGCCTAGGGTTTTCTTCCGGAATGATTCTCTGTCAAGGTTAAGGTGCTCGAGGGTGGATTCGGCCTATGGTTGGGTGACAATAGTGATATTGTCTACGGTTAAACGAGCACATCCATCATATTCTAACAGGTTATGGGCCAACACCTCCTTCATTCAGTATAACCACTGGAAGGGGGCATAGCCATAAAGATACTAATCTCGTTGAAGAACTACTGTTAGGTTTTCTAGTAGGAGTAGTTACTAAAGCACTGTCGCTAGGGTTACTAGTAGGTGTAGTTGCAGAAACCCTAACCCTCTCGTTGAGGCACCTTAAGTGAATAGATTGACCTAATTTCTAGATAGACTAGTGTGCCCTAGCCTATCGCACCTCCTGGTACTCTCAGCAATCTAAGACGTCAAGTTTGAATTAGTACCCAGAATGAGAAGTTGGTCCAGGCAGTCTGCCAGAATTAGTATAAATACAAGAGGCTAGTCTTCATTTTGGCCAGTATTCTTAGAAATGTAGAGGCAACACTTGTGTGCACTGCAGTTGGACAATTTGTGCACAATTTTGGAGGAGAGTTGTTGTTGCAGCTGTTGCAACTAGAAGATTTTGGTTTTTGATTGGACTATCTCTTGGTTATGGTTTGGACTCTCTAATCAACTCTTGTTACTCTTGCTTGGTGCGTTATCCTTGGAAAAAGGTGCACCACCCTTTGTTTGGCTATCTAGCCTACGATTTTCTTCTGTAATGATTCTTTGTCAAGGTTAAGGTGCTCGGGGGTGGCTTCGGCCTATGGTTGGGTGACAATAGTGATATTGTCTATGGTTAAATGAGCACATCCATCATATTCTAACAGGTTATGGGCCAACACCTCCTTCATTCAGTATAACCACTAGAAGGGAGCATATCCATAAGGATACTAAGCTCATTGAAGAACTACCACTAGTGTTTCTAGCAAGAGTAGTTACTAAAGCATTGTCGCTAGAGTTACTCGCAGGTGCAGTTGCAAAAACCCTAACCCTCTCGTTGAGGCACCTTAAGTGAATGGATTGACCTAATTTCTGGATATACTAGTGCACCCTAGCCTAGCTCACCTCCTGGTACTCTCATCAAGCTAAGACATCAAGTTTGAATTTTTGGTCAAATCTAGGGTTGACCAAGTCAGAGCAGCCATGACTTACTATATGAAGTCAGAAAAAAAGTTAGAAGGGGCTTCTAACTTCAGAGCATGGAAGACAAGGATTTATCGCATCCTTGCCAAGAATAAATTGTTGGATATCGTGAAAGGAAAGATTGTGGAACCAGAGTTTGACACAGGAAAAGAGAAGGAACCGCACAACGTTGTAGTTATGGAGAAGTTCAATGAAAATGACATCACTACCATGAGTATCATGGTGGATTCTATAAAAGACCACTTGATACCCTACATCTCCCATCTTTATTCATCTAAGAATATGTACGATGCCCTAACAAACCTCTTCTCGGTCAAAAACATTGGACAAGTAATGAGTCTAAAGAAATGGGCTCTATGACATGAAGATGAATGATGATGACAACATAACAACATAGTTTGTAAGAATCTCTCAGTTAAGAGATCAACTAAAATCTATTGAAGAAATCATCTCAGAGAAGGAACTGGTAAATATAGTACTCAATGGTCTTCCCAAGACATGGGATGCATTTTCCGCAAGCATGAACACAAGGAAGGAGTATCCTACATTTGAAGAACTTTGGAATTGTTGTGCACAAGAAGAATCAAGGATCAGTGCAAAATATAAATCCCAAAAGAAATATGATGATCAAGCCTTCACAACAAAGTTCAAGCATTTCGGGAATAAAAGGAAGTTTGGCTCAAGGAAGAAGCTAGATCAAGAGAAAGATATGTCAAAAATACAATGCTTCAACTGTTGAAAATATGGTCACTACAAGAATCATTGTCTCGAGCTAAAGAAAATGAAAGAAACACACGAAGCTTCAATTTCTGAAGAAAGGGAACTAATGAAGGAGCATTGTTGTCAACTGTGGGGAGAAAAAACCATCAACATCAAGGAATCTGTACGGGAGATCAACGCTGGCAGTTATAGCAGATATTTTGAAGACCGCCTTAACTTAGCATCAGAATTAATCTTTTGAGGCATGCTTGAACTAAGCGGGAAAATCGTGGAGGCACACTTGAATGATTATGAGTGAAGTGGGAGATTCCACTCCAGCTCTAGAATGCGACTGATCCAAGATAGTTGTTAGGCTAAGTTGTAGAGTAGACAAGTAGCCAAAGGAAAACCTAATAACCCTCTGATAAATAAAGGTTGTGTACACCCGAATGAGGCTAGTCAATTAGTTAGAAAGCTAGAGAGGTGCAAGCGAGTAGCAACAAGTTAGAAGGAGATTTCAGTTTCCAGTTTTAGTTTTGAATCACAGTTGTAACCATCTTCTCTTATGAATAGAAAAGAGGAAAATTGATCCAATGTATGGTGTGAACATTGTTTGCAATTCTCCGTGTCTGTGTTTTTTTATGAGTGAATGGAACTGTGAATGCTAGGATAAGTTTCAATTGTTTCTCTTATGTGGAAGTAGTGCAAGATGTGCAAACAAAATGCAAGGAGTGCGTTAGCGGGACCTGTTTTGATTCGAAAGCTCAGAAGAGATAACATGAAGACTTTTCCCTTTGCAGGGAATGCAAAGAGACTCGTGCAAGGCGTGCACAGTTGTCCGCAAGGAACTTGAACTTGCGTAAACATCTAGTGCAAGGATTGCATAGATCCAAGGTTCAACTAAAGGTCGAGAAGGCTGGCAAGAAGTCGGAGAATCGGAGAAGGAGAACACCAAGAAGGCAGGAGGAATTTCTCTTCGAGAAATCCTTAGGAGCCCGAGTGATCGAAATCCCAGAGACGCAATGAGTGCGCTGGAAATCAAAGTCCTCACAGACCAAGCTCGAGAGGAGTAATGCTTTTCATAAGTGTCAAGGAGGCCCAAGCATCGAAGCTACCGAAATAAGGATGGTTCAAAACCTTGAATACTTAGAGAGTCTTCTAAGTCTGAAGAAAGTGCAAGTATAAAAAGGGGAGATATCTCAGTCGTTCGACCTGAACACTAGAGAATTAGAACCATCCATCAAGAGGGATGTGCGACGAACGTCTAGCATTTCGCTAAATCGCACTTGGAGGAAGTCAAAGGTCAAGTTGTAAAGATTCGCAAGACGCGAATTTACGACTTGATCTGAGTCATTGGATCTAGGAAGGATCTGGATCGTTGGTTGGCCAGGATGAAATATCGACATTTCGGGGATTGAGAGATTTGGGGTGACAAGTCTTTCAACTTGACGAGTCCCGAAGTCCCGAAACCATTGTGATCGTCGGATCGAGGGAGGATATGGACCGTTAGACCTAAAGCATCGGAATTTCAACTATCGGGAGAGCGAAGGTAAGGAGATCCCCAAGTCGTGAGACGCTAAATGCCTAGTTGATCGCAACCATCGATCAAGGGAAGAGATGGATCGTAGATCTCGATTCATCGTCATTTCGGCTATAGTGGGAACAGAGATAGAAACACTCCTAGAGTTGCGAAATGTGAAATTGTGACTTGCCTTTCACTCGAGCATGTGGTCACTGTCGGTGGTCACAAGGGAGTCAGAGCTCGACAGAGAAGAGTTGGTGCCCATTTGGCATTGAGATTTGAACAACGCGTAGAAGAATGTTTGTGGGTCTCATACGACCCATTCCTTTGGAGAAAGAACCTGTGTAAGTGGTTTGTGTCTAACAGAGGCCCGAAGAGTCGATCCGACTCGGTTTCTTGATTGATCCTAGATCGGGAGGTCGCACAGCCCTTCGGAGAAAAGGGGAGTTTGCATCAAGTGGTATCAGAGCCATTTTCTGTCTATAGAAAACAGACAGAGGAGACAAAGAGAACTCAGAGTCGTACTCTGTGTGTGAGAGACAATCGACACAATGTCGTCAAGGAGATGGGGAGAGTTGTATAAAGGGAGATACGATAACTTTGTGCAAATTTAGAGGCAATGGAAGCGCAAAGGAGAGCACCTGACATTGGAGACTTCAGTGATGCAGAGAGCGAAGAAGTAGTGGGCGAGAATGTCGTAGAAGAAACTGCAGGAGAGGATGTTGCCGAAGAAATATTTCTGAGTGCAATTTCTAGATTGGGAGGAAGATCCAAGATAGAATTCCCAATGTATGAAGGCAATTTGGATGCTGAGGAGCTGCTAGATTGGATAATATCCACGGATAGACACTTCGACTATGAAGATGTCCATGAAGAGGGAAAGGTGAAACAAGTTGTCACTAGACTAAAGGGACATGCAGCACTGTGGTGGGATGAACTATAGGCTGAGAGGAGAAGCAAAGGCAAGTAGAAGATAAATATTTGGGGCAGAATGGTAGCCAAGATGAAGGATAAGTTCATGCCCAAAGAATATCAAATCAATATGTTTAGGAATATGCAGAACCTGAGACAGAAGGGGATGATAGTCAAGGAGTATACATAGGAGTTCTATAGGCTCAACATCAGAAATGGACAAAGAGAGAGAGATGAAGAGAAAGTTGTCAGGCATATAAATGGCCTAGGATATGAAATGTAGGATGAGCTTAGCATGATGTCAGTAAGGAAAGTGGAGGACGCTTATTAGTTTTCACTGAAAGCAGAGGAGAAGTTGGCCAGAAAACAAAGCCAATGAGGAAGAGGTAAAAGCTCGGTCCCAAGCAAAAGCAAGGGATTTACCTATGACAAAACACATCAGTCTAACGACGAGGTTGAGAAACCACACAGTCACTCAAAAAGAGGAGGAAGTTCCCGAGAAAGATAGGGTGGTGGAAGAAATTATTCTTGAGGAAGAGGAAGAAGAGGAGGAGGAGAAGTACGATGTTATGCCTGTGGAAGACAGGGCATATGTCTTGAGACTGTCCCGAGAAAAAGAAAGGAGGAGGTGAATCTCACATTTCATAAGCGCAGCGAAGAGATGTTGAAGTAGAAGGAGCAGAGGATGGAAGATCCCTGATGTTGAGGAAGGTTCTCTTGAAACCAGAGGCAGAAGTTGAAAATCCAGTGCAGAGGAATAGTCTCTTCAGAACAACTTGCAAGACTAAAGACAGAGTATGCAAGGTGATCATTGACATCGGGAGCACTAATAACTTAGTATCCACAGAGATGGTGGAGAAGTTGGAGCCGGAGACAACTGCACATCTGAGGCCATACAAAGTCTCATGGTTGCAAAAAGGACACCAGGTAACAGTTACTAAACAATGCTTGGTTAATTTTAAGATAGGAGGATATAGAGATGAAATTCTATGTGATGTAATTCTCATGGATGCATGCCATATTTTGTTGGGGATACCATTACAGTTTGACAGGAGTGTCATTCACGATGGGAGGAAAAATACATACACATTGGAGAAGAATGGTATAACACACATGTTTTTTCCAATAGAGGAGAAGAAAGTTAAAGAGGAAGCCAACACAAGCATACTTCTCATGAGTGGGAAGGAACTCCTGAAAGAAGTCAAGGAGGAACATGAGATGCAGTTCGTTGTGGTGAGGAAACCCAGAGTTTTCCTTACAAGAACATCGATGGATGAGTTGCCTGAAGAAGTTCAAGAATTGCTAGAAAAATTCGCTGAGATAGTGGTGGATGAGATTCCTAACTCGTTGCCACCCATCAGAAGTATCAGTCACCATATTGACTTGATACCAGGAACAAGCCTGCCGAACAAAGAAGCATATAGATTGACACCTTGAGAGAATGAGGAAGTGAAGAACCAAGTCCAGGAATTGTTAGACAAGGTTTTGGTCAGAGAGAGCTTGAGTCCATGCACAGTACCAACTGTGTTGAGTCCAAAGAAGGATGGAGGATGGAGAATGTGTACCAAATCAAGGGCCATTAACAAGATCACCATCAGGTATATATTTCCTTTGCCAAGAATGGATGATTTAATAGACTGTTTTAGTGGAGCAAATTTATTTTCTAAGATAAATTTGAAAAGTGAATATCACCAGATCAGGATGAGAGAAGGTGATGAGTGGAAAAAAACATTTAAGACAAATGAAGGTTTGCATGAGTGGCTTATTATGCCATTTGGCTTAACAAATGCCCCAAGTAATTTTATGAGGCTAATGAATGAAATACTGAAAGATTTCATTGGCAAGTTTTTGTTTGTGTATCTAGATGATATACTGGTCTTTAGCATGACTAAGGAGGAGCATTTGAGGAATCTAACATTAGTGATGAGGAGACTACAACAGGTGAAGCTGCTGATAAATCTGAAGAAGTCCTCTTTTATGCAGACGGAGCTCATTTACTTGGGTTTTGTGATCTCTTCAAATGAACTGAAGATGGATCCAGAGAAGATGAAAGAAATCAAAGAAAGGTTGTCACCAAGGAGCATGTTTGAGGTAAGGAGCTTCCATGGATTAGCAAGTTTCTATAGGAAGTTCATTAGAATATTTAGTGGAATTTGTGTGCCAATGATGGATACAATGAATAAGCAACACAAGTCTTTTAAATGGACAGAGGAGGCCGAAAAGAGCTTCAATATATTTAAGGAGAAAATAACAGAATGACCAATCTTGGTCTTGCCAAATTTTGAAAAGACATTTCAGGTGAGATGTGACGCAAGTGGGGTTGCAATAGGAGCTGTTTTAAGTCAGGATAACTGACTTGTTTCCTATTTCAGTGAGAAGCTGAGCGAGACCAAGAGGAAATACTCCACGTATGACAAGGAGTTTTATGCCATAATTCAAGCCCTAAAGAAGTGGAGACATTATCTCATCCCACATGAATTCGTCTTGTATAGCAATAGTCAGGCTTTACAATTCATAACCAGGCAGGAGAAATTGAATCAGAGACACACAAAATGGATTGAGTTTATGCAAAATTTCACTTTTGTCATAAAACATATTGCTAGGAGTTCTAACAAAGTTGTTGATGCGTTAAGCATGAGATGTTTGATTCTGCAGGAATTTCAGGTGAAGACCTTGGGGTTTGAACACCTTAAGGACATGTATTGTGATGATACAGACTTCAAAGAGGCATATGAAGCATGTGCAAATCCTATGCTGAGAGACATAAGCCAGTGGACATAATATATGATCCAAGAGGGATTGTTGTTCAAGGGGAATCAATTGTGCATACCAAAATTCTCAATGAGGGATAACCTTTTGAAAGAAAAGCATAGTGGAGGATTGGCTGGACATTTCGACCATGATAAAACGTTTTCACATTTGAGTATTTCGTACTATTGGGCAGGCATGAGGATACAGGTGATAAATTTTGTGAACATATGTAGAATCTGTCAACATGCAAAAGGAAAAAGGCAAAACACTGGATTGTATCAACCACTGCTAATACCAGAGAGGCCTTGGGATGCAATAAGCATGGATTTTGTATTGGGACTGCCAAGAACACAAAGAGGATTTGATTACATATTTGTAGTGGTGGATAGATGCTCAAATATGGCACACTTTATTCTATGCTAGAAGACCAATGATGCAACACATGTTACAAATCTGTTTTTCAAAGAAGTTGTAAGACTTCACGGCCTACCCAGGAGCATTGTCTCAGACAAAGACACAAAATTTGTTGGTCACTTTTGGCGAACACTATGGAAGAATTTGGGGACATATTTGTCCTTCAGCTCAGACTATCACCCTCAAATGGATGGACAGATTGAGGTGGTAAAAAAAAGTTTGGGAAACTTATTAAGGAGTTTGGTCACTGAACACCATAATCAGTGGGATCATATTTTTCCGCAAGTATAATTTTCATACAACGATTCAACAAACATGAGCAATGGAAAGAGCCCATTCCAAATATTGTATGGAATGAAACCCAGAGGAGTATATGAGTTGAGAAACTTGGAATAGAGTGAGATCAAGAGCACTGGAGAAGAAGATTTTGCTGCAGAAATGCAGAGGCTCCATAGCCAGATAAGAGGACAATTGCATAATTCCAAACAAGACTACAAGCGTAGAGCGAATCAACATCGTAGAGAACTTCAATTTGAAGTAGGAGACCAGGTTCTGGCACATCTCAGGAAACAAAGGTTCCCTAGGGGAACATATAACAAGTTAAAGATGAAGAAGATAGGATCCTGTAAGATCTTGAGGAAGTTTGATGCAAATGCCTATGAGATTGAGTTTCCATATGGCGTGAGCATATCACCCATATTCAATGTTGTAGACCTATATAATTATAGGAGTGATGACACAAAGGGATCCAAAAATCAAGAGAAGATTTAGTGGGAAAAACAAATGTTGGTAGTAGAAAGACCACAGATGGAGAAGATCATTGATCAGAGGATTGGTAAGAAGACCAGGAGGATGACCTATTTTGAATATCTGGTCAAGTGGAAGGGACACCCAATTGAATATGCCAGTTGGGAAAAATAAGATTCTATCTAGAAGCATGGAAAGTTAGTGCAGGAGCTCATGGATAGGAGTCGAGGAATTTTTTTCAAAGGTAGTATGATGCAGGAGCATCACTGTCAACCGTGGGGAGCAAAACCCATCAAAATCAATGAATCTATATGGGAGCTCAATGCTGGTAGTTGTAACAGATATTTTGAAGACCGCCTTAACTCAGCACCAGAATTAATCTTTTGAGGCACGCTTGAACTCAATGGGAAAATCACGGAGGCACGCTTGAATGATTACAAGTGAAGTGGGAGACTCCACTCTAGCTCTGGAATAAGACTGATCCAAGATAGTCGTTAGGCTAAGTTGTAGAGTAGACAAGTAGCCAGGGGAAACCCTATGAACCCTTTGATAAATAGTGGTTTTGTACGCCCGAATGAGGCTAGTCAATTAGTTAGAAAGATAGAGAGATGCAAGTGAGTAGCAACAAGTTAGAAGGAGATTTTAGTTTCTAGTTTTAGTTTTGAATCACAGTTGTAACCATCTTCGCTTAGGAATAGAATAGAGGAAAATGGATCCAATGTATGGTGTGAAAATTGTTTGCAATTCTCTGTGTTTGTGTTTTTTTATGAGTGAATGGAACTGTGAATGCTAGGATAAGTTTCAATTGTTTCTCTTCTGTGGAAGTAGTGAAAGGTGTGCACACAGAACCCAAGGATTGTGTTAGCGGGATCTGTTTCGATTCCAAAGCTCATAATAGATAACATAGAGACCTTTCTCTTTGCATGGAATGAAAAGAGACTCGTGCAAGGTGTGCACAGTTTTCTGGAAGGAACTTGAACTTGCATAAAGATCTGGTGCAAGGAGTGCACAGATCCAAGGTTCAACTAAAGGTCAAGGAGGCTGGCAAGAAGTCGTAGAATCAGAGAAGGAGAACACCAAGAAGGCGGGAGGAATTTCTCTTCGAGAAATCCTTAGGAGTTTGAGTGATCGAAATCCCAGAGATGCAAGGAGTGTGCGGGAAATCAAAGTCCTCACAAACCAAGCTCAGGAGGAGTAACACTTTTCATAAGTGTTAAGGAGGCCCAAGCATCGAACCTACCGAAAGAACAACGGTTCAAAACCTCGAATACTTAGAGAGTCTTCTAAGTCTGAAGAAAGTGCAAGTATAAAAAGGGGAGAAATCTTAGTTGTTCGATCTGACCGCTAGAGAATCAAAACCATCCATCAGGAGGGATGCGCGGTGAACATCTAGTGTTTCGCTGACTTGTGCTTGGAGAAAGTCAAAGGTCGATTCGTAAGGATTCGTGAGATGCAAATTCACGACTTAATCTGAGCCATTGGATCTAGGAAGGATCTGGACCGTTTGTTGGCCAGGATGAAATATTAACATTTTGGAGATCGGTAGATTTGGGGTGACAAGTCTTTCGAATTCACTAGGCACGAAGTCCCGAAACCATCGTGATCATCAAATCGAGGGAGGATATGGACCGTCAAACCTGAAGAATCAAAATTTTGGCTATTGGGAGTGCGGAGGTAAGGAGATCCCAAAGTCGCGAGACAAAAAACGCTGACTTGATCGCAACTGTCGATCAAGGGAAGAGATGAACCGTAGATATTGAGTCATCGCGATTTCAGCTATCAAGGGAATGGATCTAGCAACACTCCTAGAGTCGCGAAATCGTGACGTTCCTTTCACTCGAGCATGTGGTCACTACCGGTGGTCACAAGGGAGTCAGGGCTCGACAGAGAAGAGTTGGCGCCCGTTCAGTGTTGAGATTTGAACAACATGTAGGAGAAGGTCCGTGGGTCTCATACGACCTACGCCTTTGGAGAAAGGACTTGTGTAAGTGTGTTGGGTCTAACAGAGGCCCGAAGAGTCGATCCAACTCAGTTTCTTGATCCATCCTACACCGAGAGGTCGTACAACCCTTAGGAGAGAAGGTGGATTTGCATCAAGAACCCACAAAGAAGATCAAGAAGGACAAAACAAACTTCTTCTTCTAAAGGCAAGGTAACAATACTCTTCATAGTTCTTGTACATACCATGTTTTCTGTACATATCTTGCATATCTATTTCTTAGAAGATAATATGGTCAAAGAGAAACTATACCTATGGAAGAACAACAAGATAAGGATTGCTATCACGATGACTACAAGTCAGGGAATACACATGAAAGTATGAAGTACATCAATAACCCCTGGTAACAATTCATATGGAAGCTATTACATAAGTAACAACTGCAAGATAAACTGAAATCAGAATCAAACTTGAGGAAACCTAGAAGAAGTAAAGACAGAAAGAATTCAACAATCAAGAGGAAATTGGAGAAAGACTTATGACAATTTGCAGAAGGCAATAAGGATGCAGACAAAAGTGTGGACTATGTTAGATGGAGGGAGTCGATTATATATTTCCAAAAGAAGAGAATTCATTCATGCATGAAGCAAGGATTAGGAGGGAGCTAATCCTAATGATACATTGAAGATGATGAAGATGATGAAGAATCTATCCATGGTAGCAACCATGAAAAGCAACACATGTTTAGTTTGACTTTAGAAGAAGTCCTCTTTGAAAAGAAGCCTCAAAGTATCCCTGGTTGTCCATCCACATCCATGATCCTATAATGAAAGAAAGAAGTTGGAATCTCTAGGGCATGGAATCTATATAAAACTCCATGGACCTAAGAGCTAAAGATAAATATGAGGAAGAACATGAAAGATTCCAAGAGAGAAAGAAAAGTCAAAACAACCAGTCATTGTATCGAGGATCACAAGACTACCAGCCTAATCCGAACTCACTAAAAGAAATCAAGCAAAGGAAATGAAATATGTGATAAAGAACAATGCATGGAAGACTTATGAGTGCAAGCATTGCGAGATCCAAAACTGGAGGTTCTCCCAGATGGAGGGAGAAGACTATAATGATTTCTTGTTCCAATAAACCATACATACCTCCACATGAGCCATTATATCGTCCGCGATGTCCATGGATTGGATTTTACATCAGATGAATACAAGACTGTTCTCCAAAATAATTGAACAAAGAGCATATGTAGAGCAACCTCAAAGCTTTGAGGTATACCAGAAAGAGACCCTTGCATACAGATGGAAGAAGACAAATTGGTGGAGAACCTCCAATGCACAACAAAAGCGTGGTGAAAAATTTCTATAACAGAGATACTATATCAGAATAGTTACTCAGAACTCCAAGATGATGGTTTTCCAATCTATGACAAACTCTCATGATGACAGAAGAAGTGCCACATGGATATGTTCCAGTGTGAGCCTTGCCACGATGTTATGAGCTAGCAGGAAACAAAAGAGCTAAATTCAATTATGATATATTGTAATGATCAGAGCTATATGAAGTCTTCAGAAAACCAGTGTTATAGAAATATTGAAGTACATTGAGATCAAGCATTACATTCTCTATCATGAAGTCCAAAAAAGAGAAAGTGGTTCTCCAATATATATCTCCACAGATCAGTAGATAAACAAACATTTTGGTAAAGCCTCTATCCAATATGAAAGAGTTTGCGTACTCAAGCTGGAGCTCGTGGAGACGACTTCCTTATTGAAAAAGGAAGAGATGACTCCCAGGTTGGGAGGGAGCACTGATGTGTTATTGACTTATGGACAGTCATTTTTTAGTTAGAAAAATGGTCCAAGATGAGCAGTTCCTTTCTAGTTTGGAAAGTGGTTTGAGATTTCTAACAGACAGGCATTTTCCAGTTCGGAAAATGGTCTAGATCAAACAGTCATTTTCGTAATGAAAATGGTTCGATGGATTGTTGATGTATCATAGACAACTATTCCCCTTGTGGTCAACATTGGGAATGGTCTAGGAAAGTCTCTTTTCTTGACGATCACTCTCAGTAGTGGTCAAGAAGACTGGTTCGCCTCGCCGAACAATCATTCTTTCGAAGCTCATAGTTGTGAGCAGTTTCGAAGAATGGTCTGTTTTGGAGGTTGGTGCAGGACAGTCATTTCCTTAGGAAATGGTTCGGACAACCATTCCCTAGGGAAGATTCATTCTCTCCAGGTTGCACTTTGTTTAGTGCCGGAGGAATGGCTTACATAGGTGAATGTTCCAGGTTCAGCAATCAGGGACAGGCATTCCCTAGGGAAAACTCGTTCCCTCGAGGTTGCACTTTGTTTAGTTCCAGAGAAATGGCCCAGATAGCTAAATGGTCCAGGCTCATAAATCAGGACAATTATTCTTCCTTGCTTGAGAAGAATAGTCCAGATAACTCATCATTGATGTTTGACCTTCTGAGGGAAGATGCTCTTCCAGATCTCACAGATGTGAGTGGAAGAGGGGCCTAGATGATTCAATTTATATCATAACAATGTTTTGTGTGCAGGTTGATATTAAATGATATGATTGTTATGGAGACTACATGTCTCAGGATAGTAGATGTATACTACTGTGGTGGATGTGTTCCACTGATTGTGACTATATGTCACTGATCAAGTATCTGTGTGCTACTTGGTGCGGCACTGCACCACTGGATTGTAGTTGTGTACTACTATGGATAGACATAGTTGTGTTCTATTGAATGGAATTGTTCTGATTTCCTTAAATACTATCGGTAGTGTTGGAAATGATTATCAACTAGATGCATGATCAATGGACAGAGTTTCCCCATATGAAAAATAGTCCGAGACATTTATTCTTCTAGGACATATGTCCAGATTAGAAGAATGGTTCTTGTGTCACTCTATGGAGTGAGTGACTTATCCAACATCATGTCTGATTAATCAGATGGAGTATGGTTTCGAGAGATGATGCAGTTGATGACACTGATAGTGATGATGGTGATCATGATCTAATCATGAGATAATCTATACGACTATGTTGATGTGACTGGGTGAATGGTATGTTTGTTCTCAAGACCATTACCTTCAATACCTCCCTAGCTAGAAGGAAGAGTTGATATTATGGTAGCTAGGGGAGGTATTTACCTCCACGTGTAAACCTGACGAGAATAAAATATTCTGGGAAGAAAGAAGAAACCCTAATTAGTTGACTAATAACCTTAGAAGACAAGTCAGCTCAAGATAATGACTTGTATTAGGTTATTAGCCTCCAAGAGAAGAAGTTGGCTAAAGGAAATGTTATATACTAAAGAATTAGTACCCAGAATGAGAAGTAGGCCCAGGCAGTCTGCCAGAATTAGTATAAATATAGGAGGCCAGTCTTCAATCTGGCCAGTATTTTCACAACTGCAGAGGCAACACTTGTGCGCACTATAGTTGGATAGTTTGTGTGCAATTTTGGAGGAGGGTTGTTGTTACAGCTGCTGCAACTAGCAGATTTCAGTTTTGGCTTGGACTATCTCTTGGTTATGGTTTGGACTCTCTGATTAGCTCTTGTTACTCTTGCTTGGTGCATTATCCTTGGAGAAAGGTGCGCCACCCTTTGTTTGGCTATCTAGCCTAGGGTTATCTTCCGGAATGATTCTATGTCAAGGTTAAGGTGCTCGGGGGTGGATTTGGCATATGGTTGGGTGACAATAGTGATATTGTCTATGGTTAAACGAGCACATCCATCATATTCTAACAGGATACCCATTTGGTTAAAGGAACCGGGTAGATGAAGCCAAAATTAAGTAGCTTCTCTGCCTCTACCTTAATAGCAGGGGCCTTTCGAGGGTTGACAACTCTAAGACGTTGCCGAATAGGTTTAGCATCCGAATACATTTTAATTTCATGTTTGACAATACGATGGTCGATCCCTAGCATCTCTTCATAGGACCAAGAAAATATGTCTCATAATTCCTTGAAGAGTTCGGTGTAGATCAAAATTTCTTCTAGCGAACAATCTGCACCGATATTTACATTTTCAACCTTACCAGGGGTATGGGAGATGTCGATCTAGACGGTAGGATAAATTATAGCGATATTTCCTTCGGCATAAATGTTGTGCATATCAAGTGGAACTACGACGTGACCGACTATCTCACTCAAAGTAGATCGAAAGTCGTCTTGTTCAATTCTTTCAAGCTCTAGGAGAAAATAAGAGCGGTGATGCATATCATCCCAAGGTTTGTCGGAACCATTCATGGATTCGATGATGGCTTCGTCCGAAGGAAAAGTCCTATTAAGGCAATCATGTGAACAAGACAACAAGGTGGCCCACACGGGTCTGAATGTGAGATCCTCCTCATCCGTTAGTGAGGGAACAGGATCAGGATCAGTAGAAGAGTCAAGTACAACCTGATACGTTATCTCTATTGCTGATAGTGGCATGGCCATCCTAGCATGCGACTGTCCTTCACAAGACAAAGTCAGGGAAGGTAGGGTCCACAGATCATTAAAATAATATGTACGGAAAGAAATGGACCTCCCAGTCGAGATGGGCCTATTGGACATGGCATAAACGTGATAGTTTGGTGTTGAGAAATCGAATGTACCCATAAGGGAAAAATTCCAACACCGATATTCTCAGTTGTCGACTGAGAATTGTCAATCACAGGGATCAACTGTCCAAGAGATGCATTAGGAATAGAGCATGCAAAGGACAACTGATCGATCGTCACAATTTTTCCTTCGCGAGGAAAGAAAAGATTACGGAAGACAGACGACACAACGACGATCATAGCCTGAGTCCAATTGCGACCTAGTAACAAGTTATAATCAAGAGGTGCATCAACTACCTCTACCTCCACCTCTACTGTCTTCCCACCTAACTGGACCGAAAAGGCAAGGAGAATACCATGAGGGTGGAAGGAATGACCGTCAAAAGAAGTCAATATGTTTGTTGACCTTGAAAGATTTGGAGAATCGAGAGCTTTCCAACAGGCCAGGGACATCACACACATAGCAATGCCTTCATCAACAACTTCACGTTTGAGTATACTTTGAATACTCCACATGGATTTGGAAAGCCGCATGGTAAGGAAAGCGAAGCTTAACATCTTTGACGTCAAACTTGATAACCTTTGAGCCACTGGGTTCTAGAGCTCCTAGAGCAGAGAGTAAGGCATTCCTCTGTTTGGGATACGTCTAGAGTACATCCAAAGTCGACATCGCACAAGGGGTTTGGCCCAGGTCCTCAACAATAGAGTAGTTTTGGGCAGCTCTAGAATTTGGATTATGGGTAGAGCGCTTGAGTACTCCTTTCGGAATACGAGGTGGTGGCTCTAGTTTCTCAATATGTAAAGTCATCTCCGAAGGAGGAGGAGGAGATTCTAGACCAGGAATAGTTTGTTTAGAACTATAGTCTTGAGATCAAGTGGCTACATCAATTTTTGCATCGACCATATTGATACATAGATGGTCGCCATCTTGTAATTGTTGGTTTTGACCTCCACCAACCACTTTTTCAGCATTTGAGGAGCTTGAGGCTAAGTGTTGATTATGGGGAATGGATTCGTCGGCATGACTGGAGATTGAGCTAATAACCTCGTAGCTTCTGCAAGTTTGGGGCATAAATGTGTAAGGTGATCATCAATGCAAAGCTTACAGGGAAACTTCACCTTACGTTTTTCTCATTTTCCCTCTCCAACATTACTACTTGTCTTCTCATTATTATTATTTCCCTTGGGTTTATTACCATTTTTCCCACCCTTACGGTTATTGTGTCCTTTCTTCTTAGTCCCTCTTGGTTGTTGGTCACCATTCAGTTTGGTCGACGATTGCACAGAGTGTACATCCACTGACTGAGTGGGGTTGGAAGATACACACAAAGTTGGCCCTCCGACAGACTAGCTTAAAGACAACTCTTTCAACTACTTTGTCACCGAGCCTGTGGAATTTACATTGGCGGAACCTACAATTCCATCGGCAAGAGGTCCGGGATTTTTCCTAGGGTAACAAGTAGACCACGGTATGTCAAGAAGAAGGTGGTATAACATCCCAGACTGAGCATAAATCAAATCTAACTGCCGGGTCCTAAAGATCGCTTCCTCGTCAGTGGTAACCTCGAAAGTAGCAATGTCCTTCGAGATAGGAGCATATAAAGAATTAAGAAACCATTCTAAAAGAAAGGTCGGTTGTATATGGGTCTTAATCAACCTCTTCCATCTACACCACTCCTAGATATGGTCTGAGATGTGAGTGGCGGTATCTTGGCGTAAAGTTGACAACAATTCGAATCCAGTATCATAATGAATAGGAAACTAGAACTGGTTAAGAAAGACCATTACCAACTGACTAAAAGTCCCATATGCCCCCTTGGGTAGCTCAATATACCATTTCACAGCAAATCCGATGAGGGTGCATTGAAATAATCTCAGACGAATAGCATCGTCATTAAGGGAGTTTGATGAGCACCAAAGGTGAAAGGTAGTGAAGTGATCACCGAGATCCTCTCCAATCTTACCCTCAAACTTTGGGATGTCTGAAGGAAGTTTGGTGGGGATTGGCGGCCATGTGGGATCATGACTCACAGGGTCATTCATTAACTTAGACAAATCTAGCAGATTAAGCATGGCCAGAAAAAGGAGAAGGTGTTGTGACATCTGGCCCCAACCTCCCGGGAAAGATTGTGCTTGTGGATTTGAAGGCCATCTAGGGTTTTGGTAAATACCATGGCCCTGTCTGGCATTATAAGGCCCTCCTATGGGCTGATTCATATAAGGTTGGTTGGGCATCATTCCAGCTGGAATGTTCTGTTGAGGGTTATAGAAATTTCCCCCAACCAGATTAGATCTGGGTTGGGGGTTACCCAAAGTGTGAAACTGACCTCCCCCAGGTTGGAAACTAGAGGAAGGACACAGATTCATCATGCCAAATGTATTGTTCGGAATCTGTGCCGAGGAGGTAGGATTGTAGGACAGAACTTGAGTCGAAGCTTGTCCGCCAGGTTGATTATTCCACCCAGAAGTAGGAGGATTGGACCGAGGGTTAAAAGCAACCATACCTCCCATATTAGGAGTCATTTGAGGGATTTGAGATCCACCAAATGAAAAAGGAGTGTAAGGAGGTGTACTGCCCCCAAGCCCAATGCTAGCATTAGGGCACACAACTAGGATGGAGCTCGAAAACTGTGAGGTGAAGTTAGGCATACCATAAGAAAATGGACTAGAAGCCATAGGGATGGATTGAACATTGTAGCCCGATGAGTGGCCAAGAGACGCAAAGGGGTTAGAGGTGGTAGCATGAGCATTAACTATAGGTCAGGCTATAGTAACTCTGGTACTACAACCATGGCGGTTGCAGGAGTCGAAGTTCTTCCATTAACTATAGTGGGTATGGGAGTCGAAGGGCTCCCAGAATTTTGCAGACCAGGTTCAATACTCATCCTTGTAGAATCACAAGTCTGAATGGTGGATGTGTGTGTACCACGTATAATGACTCTACGCCTTTGGAAAGGACACAAAATATGGTGGTAACTGTAATAGGCGACGGGACCAGCGGGGCGGTTGGTCCGACTCCACGATGACTTAAGACTCTAAAGATAAAAAATATATCCTAAGGCCAACTAGTAAGCAAAAAGCACACCAAAATTCAAATGGCCAATATGCATACAAATGGGCTGAAGTGGCTGAGTGGCCTCCCTCCCTAAAGAAGGCATGTCTCATCCAAGAGGGACCTGAGACTCCTTGCTAAAGATCGAAGGTAACGAAATTAGTTATAAGGGCCCTCGTGGGCTTAACAACCAGTCGATCAGATCCCCCCGGAGAGGTAATCCTCCATAAAGGTTGTGTGTTGTCCGACCCTTATCTGACCCAGGGTACCTGTAGAATAACCCCTGCAAGTAACCTATGAGATACCTAAGTCAAGCAACTAATAAACCACTATATAACTGATGCACAAGCGAGTAGTCGTAAGTCCAGATCACCGTATGGGTAGGGTAGCAAAGCCCGAAACCTTGAAAGCACCGCCTCTCACGGAGGTATGGGCACTAGCAAGATCCCCAAATACGAATAAATCCACATAAATATCTCTGACGCTAGGCTAGTATCTGGGGGATATCCCTTCAACCAACTTCGCGCGACCTCGTGATTAACTTTGGTGTGAGAGGAGCCTCCTGATCTTACCAATTATGCAATGGATTTCTCCAGTCCCTGACTCAGACACATATGTTGATTTAATTTCCTTGGAGAAGTTTACTCACAAAATCCTATTCCAAGGCACTAAATCCTAGGCTAGTTTGTGCACCCTAGAAAATAAAATCATTACTAATAAATTTTAAATTATAGAATTGATTTTATGGCCATGATTACTCAAAAAGGTATATGGTGATGAAACCAATGGTGTTATGACTCTGCAAGGAAAGTGAATATGAAAGTAATGCAAAGTCCTAACTTTAACTTTTGATGAATGATATGCTCCTAAAAACGATGCAATTTTCAAATTCAAATCTCCGATTCAAAAGTAAAAATGCAATCTTTCATCATATGCACTAAGCTAATGATAGAGATTGAAAGACAAAGAATGCCAAACAATGCAAAAGCCCTATTTTTTAGTATTTTCAATATATCAAAACTAAAAATGCATGGACTAAAAAGTAACTTGATATATAGACCTACTGTGTATAAAAAATAGATAACTCAAGCAGGATATCAAGTAATGAAACACCCAGCCCAATGTACAAGGAAAATAAAAATGAAAAAATGAAAAGATGAAGAGAAAAACTTCACCCAAAAATTCAACAAAACGAGGGTTTCTTGTCATCCCACGGGCACTCAACAGGCACTACAGAGACCTAAGAAGGCTCAACAAGCATCAAATCCCACCCAACAAACACCAGACCAAGAAAAAAGGCAAGGAAAAAAGGTGTACGCGATTGTTTGGGAAAACAGTGCGTATATACGCAGCTTGTCGTAAGACAGACCGCGTTTGTACGCGACTGTCAAGCAAAAAGGCGCGTATATGATTTGAAACAAGGTCATGCAAGGGAGAAAGGATAAAAACTCAGAACTAGAGTGAACAGGATTTGTCAAGCAATGATATGATAAGAACCACAATAGAAATGAGAGCAATCTAAGGAGAAAAGTACTTCAAACCCTAAGAAAGAAGATTCTCCCTAGTGGAGTTGCCATTTCTGTTATGAGAAAAATCTCTCTATGGCTAGGGTGAACCACAACAGACATGTGTGACTGTAGAAATCAACTCAATTCCAACATATGCTATATAAAACAATGTTCAAGCAAGGTAAGAAAGAGGCCTACCTCGTCCAAACATTTGATGGTGTCCACCGTTGAGCACTTCGACCCAAAGCTTTATACCGGCAACACATTCTAAACAAGAGCAAGCATATAGTGATAATATAAAAGGTTAGCACATTAGATAGCATAATCCATTAATATACAAAACAAACATGCCCATGGATAACAATTCATATATTTGCAAGATATCAATTGGACGGGAAATGAGTATTTCTATTAATAAATGATCAACAGAAGTAAAAACATTACAGACTTCTGTATCGGCACGGTTCGGAACCAAGAAACTGAGTTCCTTCCAATTGGGCCTCCACCACTTCAATCCTCCACCAAAGACAATCTCATATAAGGGAAACAAAGAGGTTATCCATCAATAAGGGAAGAGCTTGGGGGTTGAACATTGTGTTCAAACTTAAATGACAAAGGGTTGCAGACTCAATAATGAAGTGATAATTTCTCCAGAGTAACTTTGCTCTCAAAATTGAATTCTCTCTCCTTTTCCATAGCTCGGAATTAGCTTCTTTATAGCCTTCAAAATGCAACTGAAGGGCCGAGTTAGAATGTTTCCAGTATATGGAAGGCCAAGGATCAGAGATCTCCTGTCGTGACATGGAAACCCGACATTAAATTTTGATACAGGCCATGGCAGGGAAATAGAAGAAAATGAGAGCATTGGACAAGAGTATTATGGATGTTATGTGGTAATTAAGTACATGAGATATATTTTCTCTAGCGATCAAGTCGAAGGTTAAACCCAAAAGAGAAGGATAATCATAGTTAGTCTTCAACGATGAGTAATCATATCATCAATACGCCTCAAAGAAGTGGGGTTCTTCGAGAACTGGGTTGGAAGATGGACAATTATTTATTGGATTGGCATGAACAACACACATCAAAAGGTGGCATGACTCCAAGAAGCCACAACAATTGATGAGTGTTGTTCTCTTTGTGAGTTTGGCTGCAAAACCATGAAAATGTTTTAGAGAGATCATAAATGTGGGAAGAAGCACTACTAGGATGTTAGGAATTCAGCATTAAGCTCAATTAGAGCAGCATGAGAAGATGCGGGAGATGAATAATAGTATTGAATTAGAGATAGTATTGAGATATGTGACCCATTTGAAAAAACTCATAAATTCTTAATCCCTTTTAGAGGTGAATGGTGAGAATGAGAAAGGTTCTGGTGTGGGTGGTGAGGAATCAACGACTTCTACGTTGGTTGGGCAAACAAGCGCTGACTATGATTTTTCATCTCATAATCCAAGATAATCAACAACTGAATTTGAGAAATTACAAGGCAAACAATCAAACTTAAGGAAGGATTACAATGTTTGCAAAAGCACAATATGATTACAAGGATCTTCTATATAAAAACAGATCGAGAACTAAGAATCAACTATAAAAAAAGATTGATAACTACAAACCAAAGATGCATAGATTGATCACAGAACTTGATGAAAAGAAGAAAAAGATACTGAAAGTGACATGGTGTAAAGGAAAAAGAAAATTGTATAAAAAATTTCTAATTTTTTTATTACTAATAAACATTGGAACTTCCATAAAGTTTCTTTTTAGATGGGCTTTAGGCTAGAGTTTCATTTGGATGCAATGTGTATCAGAGTTGACTAGAGAACAACATTCTTTCTAATTCTATCTTTATCTTGGCATTTTTACTTTTCGATGACATTTATGTGGCTCTTGATCTTAGTCATACACAATATTGGAAAGATCATAAAATCATACACAATATTGGAAAGATCATAAAATCATAATTCTCACATTCACAGACTATATTTGAAAACATGTCTAACAATGCCAGACTATATTTGAAAACATGTCTAACAATCACGATCTGTTGATTTTCCAGGGTCGTTATTGTTGTTAGAGACAGTTATAAGTTTAACAGATTCTACCTTTCCCTAGGTTGGAAACACTTTGGACTATATGTTGCGGACATATACGTTTCTGGGAGCTAATCCTCACCATGCATGGCATTCAAACCGAAAGTGCTGGAATTGGATTATTTCGACGAGATTATTTGGATTATCTCGATGATGCTCTGAAGCTTTAGATTGGTCACAATATGCAATTGAGCTTTCAGGCACAAATGTTGTCCATTCCTTTTCTTTGGAAGCGACTTCCAAATCCGAAGCAGGTTGTGATCAGTGAAGGTCTCTGGACATGTTACGTTCAACAGAAGCCACTTTCATTGCAATATGTCAAGGAGGGAAGCTACACCATCGACTTTATCTCGGTCAAATTACACTTTGCAGATGGCCATGGTCTTTGAAACTAACAGAAGTTTTCTTTTGGAGGACATACTCCATAATTTTAAGACTTCCACTGCAAAAGGATCTGATTATGTTGATGACATGGAAGTGGGTCAGATCACACTGAGAAAATCCTTAGTGCAGTTGATTTAGATTTTCTGAAAATGCTTGTGAGAGTTCTATATGGATTTATGTGAGAATTTGGTGATTAGTATTTCCAATGATAAGCCATCTATTATAGAATCATGTTCCTGCAATTTGTACTTTTTTGCATGTTTCTATCACAATGTTACTCCTTGAGAATGTCATGACCGGACTGGCATGTACAATTGAACTTGTTCCTAATGTCATGACTGGACTGGCATATACAATTGAACTTGTTCCACTACTCTGGCACTATATCAAACGGTGCCACTTGAGCCGAAGGTGGTCATCTATGGAGGCTTTGGATACTTCTAGTTAGCTGTCGCCTCTTTCTGTTTTCTGTCAATCGAGAGTTGTTGAAACTGTGCCCGAACACCACTGTGAGAAGACAGAGTCTAGAAAAACATCTCATGAGGGCAATTCAGGCAACAACTCTGTTGCGATAGACAAGTAAATGATCAGTTTGGATTTCTCTAGCAGCCATTGGGTCCAGATCTTATGTCATCATAAGAAACCAGGGACTAGAAAAATACATCTCATGAAGACTCTGTTACAACACAAGTAAATGCCTTATTTTATTGTTGTCGGCCTCTGGATTGCTGTAGCGACTGTATGGCCGCTGGTCCACCAGTTTTGTGGTCTGAAGCGATTTTTAAAGGTAGAACTTTGCTACCAAAACCTAGAAATCATATATTTGAAACACACAAATAGATAAAGGAAGTTAGCTACGGTTATCCATTTGTTATAGGTGGATGGATACTTTTTTCCTCACGGATTAACCAAATGCTTTAAGACAATTTCATCGGCGTATGTTTTGAATGTGCTGCCTAGACAGACATATAAATCTCACACGTATCGATGGCATGTCCCTAGACATACATATAGATCGTCTATCACACACAAAACAGAGATAAATAAATGACGTTGTCAAGAGACACTAAACTAATGGGGAAGCAAAAACAATAAACACTAGTGGCTATGGGATACCCTGTCTCTTCCCATCATTGCAAGATTGGACATGTGATCACTGAAATTGACAGAAAGAAAGATGGAGAAAATAAACTATTGACATGATTTCAATGAGCCATTCCCATCATTGCAACGTTTGACATGGGATTGCTCAAATTAACAGAAAAAAAAATCTGTACATAGGATCGCTGAAATGAAAGGACTAGGGAATGTACCTGGAATTGAAGCCCCGCTATTATTGAGAGAGAGCATTGATCACTCTTTCCAGATTGAGGTTCCTATCCATTACAACAACATAGCATTAAAGAATCGAACCAAACCCTCGAGGCAACACTGAATAATTTTGACAAACCCTCGAGGCAACGCTGAATAATTTTGAGAATGAAAGGAAGGTCATGCATGAGACTTGAGATTGAGATAGACAGATATATATTTGAATTGCTCACATTAATTTAAAAAAAAAAAACTATGGTGTCTGTGACAACAGAGGTCAAATGAAATCATAGTAAAAATTACCTGGAATTAAAAGAACCCATTATTGAGAGAGCAGTGGCCATTGATCAGGTGAGCCGCCCTTCCTTTGAAGTTGTGGATGATCAAAATCCAATTGCCTCCTCCTCCGTCACATACTACGTAACACAATCGACTTTAAGGCACATGCATAGACTCTGATTCAGACACCAGACCACACACATATTGAAATGCACAACTAGACGTATAGGGACATACCAGACCAGACGAAACCAGAGAAAAAGGAGGAGGAAGCAAATGTAAAATTTCTGTAAGTTCAGATAATTTGTATACTTCCTTTGAACAGATACATCAGCCTCCCTCAGACAAATCTCCTCTCCCTTCAACGGTTGATTTTTTTTTCCAAAATTGGTCCATGACACCGCACCAAAAAAGATGGGAAATCCAGAAGCACTCTAATGCTTTTCTTTTCTTCAATTTCAAATCATGCTTTTTCTTATTTTAGTTTTTTCTTCAATTTCGAATAATGTTTTTCGTATTTTAGTTTATCGAGATTCCTGCTTTTTGGGTTGTCTCTATTATCCCCGATGAGATTACCATAAATTTGTGTACACTTCAGATTCCATTTTGAATTGGTACAAAGTTTCATATGACCTGGATACTAACTGACAAAGCCTGATGTGACTATCCATTTTTTTGGGCTGTCTAGAGGTTCATTTTTTGGACATGTCTGAACTCTCGACAGAGGTTCATTTGACATATATGGACCGAATTGTAGCTCAGAGCTACTTGTTGCATTGGTGAGACATTGACATATGAAGATTGGTGAGATATGAAGAGTGGTCTAGCATCCAAATTTGGGGTTTCATTAATTATCACTGGTATACATAGACATATTTGTATATGAGACAAGATAAGATAATTTATTAATGTTTAACAAATGACCAAAAGATGTCAATAGGACTAGGAAGTACGATCAGTGAAAACAAAGCTGCTTGGGTGCCCTAGGCTACAGTAAAAGCATAGAACCAAATAATACATAAAATTCATAGTACATTAAAGAAAGAGAAGAAGAAAGAGATATGTGAGTGCTTTGTGCACATCGCAATAAACTTCCTACACATTCAAATGCTAAATAGGTATAATTGCCCATGGTTTTTATCTACTAGTGTGTTGTACATAAGGCATGGGTGCGGGGAATACACATTTTGAGTTTTGTAATCCTGGTTGCAACTGGGAGATGTCTCTGTAACTTTTTTTTTGACAATTATAATCCAATTTGAGTGGAGAAGGAAAGGAAACCAATGTTTGGGAGTTTGTATAGGGTCTAGCCACATGGTGGCTGCGAATGTTAGAAGCTTACAATGCAACTTTTGGACAATGGGTTTTGGTAATGGACCGTCTTAGTAGTTTCACCTATGGTGGAAAGAAAGCCTTTAAGACATGAAACGTATTTATCTTGTGATAAATGTGGTTTGATGTAACCTATTTTAAATTTAGTGTGTGGTTAGCATGCACTTGTATGTCATTGTTTTTGTGACAATGTGTTGTTTTATGGTGGTAATGAGGCATTTATGTTCTCAATGGTCTATAAGATTTGATCTAGACCTTTATAATTGGCGATATTTTATCACAAACGAAGGCAACCCAATGACAAAACTTAACCACTAAGATTTCCCCTAGCATATGCTTTTCCTGGTTGCAAATGCTTCTCTATCAATTTTAGTTATATTTCCTATCTACACATCTCACACTTATCAGGCAGAAGCTATTTCCTACTGTTTTCTGTGTACTTATCAAGAAGAGGCTATTTCCTATTGTTTTCTGTGTACTTATCAAGCAGAGGCTATTTCCTATTGTTTTCTTTGTTTTGCTTATGATTTTTGTCTTTTATTTGTTTGCATGCTTAGTAGTGATAAGCTTTTTTTTGTCATTAACATCTCTCATGTCTTTCTACTAAACCTTGTTACAGGTTGCAAGCCAAAAAACATATGGAACAATGGAAGCTATAGATAAAAGTTGAAATGGCTCTCATCAGGTTGGATTCTTGACAAACCGTCATGTAGCAAGAGATTTAGACTATCCAACCCAGAAGATGTTTCATTCATTGCCACAAAACCTTGGTTGTGGTGTCTACTTGGGTGTTGTTGAGAGGGCAACATCTTCATCACATATGATCTGTGGTATGGCATTTTTGCTGGCATGAATCCAGGTTATTTCTAGAAATTTCAGAATCCCATTCATGATGTACACCTTAACTAATTTTAGAAATCATGTTGAGTTCTAATTTAGTTGTTTTGTTTTGAAACAGAAACATCTATGCGAGTAGATGAGGCTTTCATACATTTCGTAGATAGTTTTGATGTTTCCAATGTTACTACTACAGTGAAAGGTGTTGGAGACATGGGTAAAGTCATGTTGGTTTACCTACAGGGACCCATTGGGAGCCTCATTGGTAATCAACTGGTGAAAGTAGGAAGAAGTTTTGACCTGACAAGAGGAACTATAATGGCCTATGCACTTGAATACAATGATGAAAAAGGCATCTGCCTTTTTATGGACTTCCTCGTTGTAGGAGAGAATAAACAAGATTTTGATTTAGAAGGTGATAGAGAAAAACTTATACTAGTTACTGAGTAAAGTGGTGAGAAGTGATCTAGGTGGATATTAGTGGCCACCCACCTATTCCAACTGGCTCAAAACAGTCTTCTGACAACTTACTATTTTTAGCAGCTTTTGGGTTCCTAAACTTCTCGGGCCATTTTGAGGGCCTAAATGAAGTTTTTCAGGATCAATCACCTTAATGAAAAACAAATGCTCTAATTGAGCCCTGAAAATGAATCTCCTTGACGATACATTTCCAACGAGCTATCGTGCGCTCCAAACGGAGATCCTATGCCAAATTTACACCCTCGGGAAGTTGATACACCAAACTACCCAAAAGTAGGGTCCACAAAACTGTTGGTTTTTCATCTTCTGGGGTTAGGGTTTTGGATTTTCTTTATGTTAAAAATGACTTTAGAGACTCATTGTAACCATCTTCTTGCAAATGTGAGTATCAGTCATATCTCTTTTCAGAGATAAGATGCCACCATTCTAGAGAGTCTTTCACTCTGTATTTCTACAGTTTTGTACATTTCGCTCATTAATAGAAATTGTGTATTACTGTGTATCAATGTTTATGGTTTTATCTCTGATATATTTCTGTTATATTGTTGGATATCCAAGATATCTTTGTACATTTATTTATTATATCTCTGCTCTAATTTCGTGCCGAAAATAATTCAGATCAGTGGTATCAGAGCAGACTGCTCTTGATCGTTTTTTTCAGTGCATGTCCTCGACGAGGTCTGAGTATAGAAAGTTGGGTCTCGATCTTGTCTCTCTTGAGGACAATCGATCTCGCATGCCCAAGAAACCCTCCATGACGGAAGAAAAGAAAAATGACAGAGCAGATGATTCTATTAATATGTTGCTTGAGCAAGCTCTCACGCGACAAAGAGACAAAATGATGGAGAATTTTACCCAGATCCTTCTACGCCTACTGATAACAACTGACACGTCTTCATCAAGAGGCCACTTTGGAGGCACCTCACCTTTCAAGGTACAAGTTAATTTCGATATTCCCATATTTGAAGGACAGATAAATGCCCTAGAAAAATGGTTAAATCAGCTAGAAGGTTATTTCTCTATTCATAATTTCTTTGACAGGGAAAATATCACCTTCACACTCCTTAAGGCTCTCCCCCGTGTCAAACATTGGTGGAAAACTTACTGGGAGAAAAGTTCCACAGAGGATTTGGGAATATATGGGGCCCAACCCACTTGGGATTTTTTTGTGGATGTAGTCAAGGAACAATATTACCTTGTTGGAAACTATGACGACCAGTGCATGAGATGGACCACACTGTAGCAAGAGAGGGGTCAAGAAGTTCTGGAGTTCACCAATACCTTCCATACCTTGCACACCAAGCTAGGTATCAAAGACTCTGAGCCACATCTGGTTCTGAAATACCATGGGGCTCTACACAGATACATCCAAATTGAAATGGATTTTATGGACATCTCATCACTAGGTGTTGCTTATCAATATGTCATTAAAATCGATTAGAAATTTAAGCACCAGAACAAGCGGGAGTTTTGGTCTGCAAATTCGAAACAACCAAAGTATGGTAAAGATGACCCTAACAACCAGACTTCATAAAACCATTCCAAGCCACGGGAAAAGAAGGGTAATGAAAGGACGAAGGAAACTGGAAAATGGTGTGATTTCCACAAAATCCCTCAGCACAACACCGATGAATGTCTCTCAAAACAATGTTTGGTTGTCAATATCAAAGACAAGGAGTCAAACCCTGATTCGAAATCTGATTCAGAAAATACTAGTAGAAGACAGATCATCGACACAGACCCTACTGCTATTATCGCGACCGCCACAATTCAACCAAAAGAACAAGTAGATCCTGAAGAGGGGGAACACCTTTTTCATTCACATATGTGGGTGAAGGAGACCCCGCTGCATTTTATTGTTGATAGTGGATGTCAGAAGAACCTCATCTCCGTAGAGGTCGTCAAACAGTTGGGATTGTCGACAACACCACACCCACAACCATACAACATCGGGTGGCTTCGTCAGGGATGAGATCTTCATGTCAGCCAACAATGTAGATTGTAATACGACATCCAACCCTTCAAGGATGAGGTATTATGTGATGTTTCCCCATTGGATGTCTATGATGTTCTTTTGGGCTAGACATATATGTGGAAGTGCAATGCTACTTATGAGTCTCGATCCTGTAGTGTCATTGCTACTCTGGGGGGTCATCTATATAGGATACCAGAGGTAGTTCTTGTTGATATTATGGTAGTTGCGGGAGGTATTAACCTCTACATGTAATCATGTCGAGACTAGAATATTCCAGGAAGCAAGAGAAACCTTAAAGACTTGGATAATAACTCTATAAGACTAGTCGGCTTAATGAAATAATTAATATTGAGTTATTAGTGCCCAGAAAGAGGAGTCGGCCCAAAAAGATAAGATGGAGCAGTATAAATACAGGGCGCTAGAGCTCATTTGGGTCTCACTCTCTCTCAATTGTAGAAAACCTGTTGTGCACAAGTTTGGAGAGGAGTTGCAACTACTGCAACTAGAATCTTGCGGTTTTGGCTTGGAATTTCTCTTGGTTATGGTTTGGACTTTCTGCCTGGTACGCTAGCTCTGGAGAGAGGTACGCTACCTTAATTGGCTATTGGTTCTAGGTTTTTCTTCCAGAATTATTCTCTCTATCAAGGTTAAAGTGTTTGGTGGTGGCTTCGACCTATGGTTGGGTGACAATATTGCTATATTGTCTATGGTGAAATGAGCACACCGATTATTCTAACAGGTTATGGGCCCACACTATCTTCGGACATTCTAATCGCTGGAAGATAGATTGGGAGGATTTGCTCAGTTACAGTTGCAATTGCAGTCAAAGTTTTGTTTCTTATAGTTGCAGTTGCAGTTGCAGTTGCAATTGTAGTCAAAGTTTTGTTGCAACAATGAAACCCTAACCCTCTTGTTAAGGCACCGTAAGCGAAGAGATTGACCTAATTTCTGGATAGCCTAGTGTGCCCTAACCTAGAGCACCTCTTGGTATTCCCATCAAGCCAAGAAGTCAAAGGTTGACCAAGTCGAACAATAATGACTTACTCTATGAAGTCAGAAAACAAGTTGGAAGGGGCTTCTAACATCAGAGTATGGAAGACAAGGATTGACCTCATCCTTGCCAAGAATAAAGTATTGGATCTCATGAAAGGCAAGATCATGGAACCACAATTTGAAGCGGGAAAAGAGAAGGAACCTCAGAACGTTGCAGTTATGGAGAATTTATGGAGTAAGCAAATTTAATAAGATACTAATAAGATAAGTGGCATGTGGAAGACATATAAAAAAATAACGAATTATCAAGGTATCATAAGGATGGTAGTTAAAAAAAATTGAATTTGAGAGAGAATTTAATAAGATACTAATAAGATAAGGTGGCATGACATATAAAAAAATAACGACTTACCAAGGTATCATAAGGATGGTAGTTAAAAATTTTTATTTTTTTTATTTTTTTTAGAAATTTGACTCTTTCACAATCAGTCATGTTTATAGGGCGCTGAACCAACAAGAAAATTCTTTGTCCAAGGAGGGGTTAAGGTATTTGGTTGGTGAGATTCATTTTGTTGAGTCAGTAGAGGGTGAGATGTTTGAAACTAGGCAATACCTATAATCTGGAATTAGTGTGCACAACATTGTTTACTTTATATATCATTTTATGTTTTATGTTATATATGTGAGCTTAATGTCATTGGGATATATTTCTTTTAGGCTCATTCAGAAAATTAGAAATGGGACAAAGTAATAGCACCTATGGAGGCTATGTTTAATTAATATCTCTTTTTTAATAGGTTAAGAGTGCATTGGGCACAATGAGTAGAGTAAATCGTTTGAGTGTTGTTTTAGATCAGTCAGTATGGAAAATCTAGCGTGCAGAAGAATCAAGAGTAATGTATTTTTATGACTTATTTGGTTACAAAAATGTGATTTTTTTCTGAGGAAAAAAAAGGGATAGTAATTAAAAAAAATTACTCATTGAAAAAAATTAAAAAAATTAACTAGAGAAAAAGTAAAATCTGACCCCTTGTGGTTGGTGCCATATCAAATTGACGAGTTGGGGCTAGCAATAAGAGTTTTTATCTCATTGATTTGGATGGAGAATGGGAGGAGTTGCCAGCGAATGGGAAAATTTTCAAGCTCAATTTTCGATCTAAGTTTTGGATTAGGTTGTTCAGTTCAATTGTTCTCTTTTTTAGCTATTAGGTAGGTTGAAATCTTAGTTGTTTATTTTCTTTCCCTTAGGTCGAAAACTAAAACCTCTTATGGATATACTTCTAAGTGAAAGTAATTTCATGGGGAACTTGGGGATCCAAATTGTAAAAAAAGTAATGCATGCATTGGTTTTGGCTCTCTATTTTTCATAGAAATCCAATTCTTTGGTGCATATATGAGTGACTAGAATTATTTGGTCTGTTAAGTGTTTATGATCTTGTGTTGATTGGATTATGATCTTGTATTGATTGGATATGGTGTTAATTACTTTGTAAGTTGTTGTAAATATGCATATCCTATTGCATTGTAATAAGGTATTAAACTATATTATTTACCTTTGAACACGTTTTTAATTTATGATATGAATAATTAATCCTATTTTCTCTATGACTTATTCCATGATGGGCCACACCGATGTGGTAAACTACATTCCTGTGAGAAACCATATTGTTGATTTTAATGGAACTCAATGTTACTCGTCTATTTTCATAATCCCAATCCTTATACTAAGCCTAAGGGACTAAGTGGTTATCCTAAGAGGCAATTGAATGACCAAGTATGACTTCATTTCCTTGCTGATGTTGACATGAAGAAATAACAATTTAAGTTTTGATAACCCTAAGAATGCAACACTAATATTTGGGCAGCAAGCCTCTAGTTGCACTTGGATATTAACTATGATTGATGCCTATTTTCATTACTAAGACCTAACAATTGAATACATAGAATTGAATCAACTTATATTGGAATTTACTCTGATTCAATTTAGGAACCATGATGTGGATTTGAACCCCCCGATCTTTGCAACAATGGGTGAATTCGCCTACTGCCTGAGGTTTCCTCGTTAGCTGCACTCAGATATTAGGAAGTTGGGGATGGATCTTATTCCCTTCCTCTTCCTTCACTTCCACTTTTTCATGGTTGGATTTGCTCCCTTGAACTTTCACAATTCACAATAATATAGAGCCATCATCAATCCCGAGCTTACACCATAGACGTGACATTCCTATAACATGATGTGTGTTGGAGATCCCTATCATGACAGGTATCTTATTGCATCTGCAGTGTTTGGAGGCAATATGAGCACCAAAGAGGTGGATGGGAAAATGATTAATGTTCAGAGTAAGATTTCCTCTTACTTTGTGGAATGGATCCCCAACAATGTGAAATCTAGTGTATCTTATATCCCTCCAAAAGCCTTGTCCATGGCATCCACATTCATTGGAAACTTAGAATATTCTATTCAATAAAGATCTTCATGCAAAGGCCATGTTAGTAAGTATTTTCAAATAGACCCCAGTAGAAGAATCCTTGAGACATGAAGCGATCAAAAATTATCACGCCAAAATAGAACCAGATATAACCTATCCTTTTTATTGATAGAGAGGTGACAATTCATGAGAAAATTGACCTCTTTGTTGTAATTCCCTCCACCTTCATTCACCTACGTTGACAACTCATGTAGGGATCCATTCATGCCATTCTAATTTGATGTTCAATATAAAAAATTGTGTTAGTGTGATAAAGTTATTAGATACATAGCTATATATATTTTAGAGCTAGCATGCTCAACACTACAAGGAGTGATGAAGTAGGAACAAGGAGTTATGAGGTAGGAACTTTTATTGTGAAAATGAAATCTCTAATTTTTTTATGAGGTAGGAAATTTTATTGTGAAAATGACATCTCTAGTTTTTTAAAGAAACCTTAGCATAGTAATCCTTTCATGGATTAAATATTATTGTTGAAATTCCAATTTACAATTTCACTATAGTAGGTTTTCATGAAACAATTTGTCTCGTTAGAAAATGGAAGCTTCTTATACTTACTGATTTTGCATTTATTGGTTGTTGATGTAGAAGGAAGTGAGTAGTCATATATATGTTGCATCACTTATTTATAACATGATAGGATAATTGGGAATTTTCTTTTTAACCCATATATCCATCATTGTTATGAGGAAAATCTCTCTATGGTTAGGGTGAACCACAACAAACAGGTATGACTGCAAAAATCAACTCAATTCCAACATATGCTATATAAACCAATGTGAAAGCAAGGTAAGAAAGAGACCTACCTCATCCAAATGTTTGATGGTTTCCACCATTGAGCACTTCGACCCAAAGATTTATACCTGCAACAAGTTCTCAACAAACAAGAAGAGCAAGCATATAGTGATAATATAAAAGGTTAGCACATTAGATAGCATAATCCATTGATATACAAAACAAACATGCCCATGGATAAAAATTCATATATTTTCAAGATATCAATTGGACGGGAAAGGAGTATTTCTATTAATAAATGATCATCAAAAGCGAAAGCATTACAGACTTCCGTATCGGCATGATTCAAAACCAAGAAACCGAGTTCCTTCCAATTGGGCCTCCACCACTTCAATCCTCCACCAAAGGCAAGCTCATATAAGGGAGACAAAGAAGTTATCCATCAATAAGGGAAGAGATTTGGGGATGAACATTGTGTTCCGACTTAAAGGACAAAGGGATGCAGACTCAATAATGAAGTGATAATTTCTCCAGAGTAACTTTGCTCTCAAAGTTGAATTCTCTCTCCTTTTCCATAGCTCGGAATTGACTTCTTTATAACCTTAAAAATGCAACTGAAGGGTCGAGTCGGAATATTTCCAGTATATGGAAGGCTAAGGATCAGAGATATCGTATCATGACATGGAAACCCGACATTAAATTTTGATTTTCTAGCACAAATCCCGATGTACGCAGGCTGTAATGGAGCAGCCAATGTATATGCATGTTGTATAGCTTGTAAGGTGCGTACAAGTGGAAAAATATTTATTTTTGTCTCTGGATTCATCAATTAGGGAAAGTAAGTCTACATAGGGAAATGGAGTAGGGCCCTCTCTGCAAGATTGCATAAGGTGAGTCAAATATTTCTCTAACAGATGTCCCCTAATGTGTGAGGTCAGAGGAGAATTTGTGAAGGTTGAAATACATTATAAATAACCCAAAAGTGGAGTGGTAGAGAACTAGTTGGAGGAACTTGATTTCTCATTACATTCTGTATTGACTTTGCATACATGGCTGCCAAAATTACACTGCAGATCCATGCGGAAATATACCAAACAAGTGTTTGTGGCCATGAATAGGAAAATATAAATGAGGTTACATGCCAATAGTTGTCATAGTCACAAACAAGGTCCAGTAGAATCAGTCTCAAAACCAATATGAAGTATATGTATACCATGGAGTACAATCTGATCTCCCATGATTACTGAAGTCATATAGGTAATGGTCCAATGAAAAGGAAGAAACAACTCAGGAAAGCTGCAGCCACATAGTGATGTCTTCAAGTCTTCTATACAATCTACCAATGGTGCAAGTCTACATCATGTGAATAAATAGGTTGAGGTCAAACATTATGAGACATCGTTTGATTACTGGTCATTGATGTATACCATTAACAAACGTGAGACAACCTACCAATAATAAAAGTACGTATCAAGGCATTGAGTACATTCTTACAAGTGTGAATAGAAGAGTCAGTGTCGAACACCTGAAGAATCCATCAATCAAGAGACATTGATGTATTCCCAACTGTCGATGGCAAGAGACCCTGCCACTAATGAATGCAAGCCTCAAGGTACTCATATGAATCTAGGTATCATTTCCAGATAATGGGTTGATGTCAATGGAAAGAGACCCACTGAAAGGAGAGTATTAAGGCATCTCTCATCAGTCGGAATGAGGTAAAAAGAAGGAGCTTCATGATTTGGTGGCAATCAGACAAAGAACAAGTTCACGAACCAATGAACTTGTGCGTCTTTCATGTGTTCCAAGTGCAAGTGGTACATGAAAAATACCCTATGAATAACATTCAATGATGAAAAATGTTGACAAAGGCGGGGAAACCACCAATAAGGCTAATGGCATCCAAGACACTGCACAAATCCCTATGTGTGAATAGATGTCTTTCCGTAAAACATAAGGGAAACCACCCAGTCAATGACCAATGATGAAATGTTGACTGTTGGGTTCAAGGTTACCTACGAATGTTGAAAGTAGGGCCAGGTTGCATGATAGGACTAAAGTATCATGTGATTTTGAAACAAATTGAGGGTATGGCTGACATGAAAAGTCAAGAGTTTTGAGGAGTGGCCGACATAGGTTGATAGACTTCCTTTGAACAAGAGAATGAGACATATGGTAGACTCTGGCATCATAGACTCAATGATAAAATCATGAGATGCAGGAGGCATCAATGAAGTTCTATGTAGGGACTGGAAGAGTAACTGGTCGGTAGAGAAGACTCTATAATGAGCTCATCTTTCGAAGGCCATGCTAAACCCAAAATTATGATGAAAGGACTCAAATAACTTTGTTCTCTGTTCAAAGGCGACATGACTGCTGCCGATATAAGATAATATTCCCTTCCCTCTCATATTTTTTTGTTTTTTCATAATAAACGAATGTTATGATACAGAGGAGGAAATGAGTGTCACAAGTAAGAAAAAATAGTTCCAACAGTTGAACATACCTATGCTCAATGCAGGGAAGTGCATGTGGGAAATGGACACTTGGGGGATGTTCCCTCCTAGGTATAGGGTGTCAAATTGTGAAGGATATAAACAAGGCTCTGCTTGGTTGAGGATGAAAAACTGTTGAGGCAAACAGTTTATAACACAAAGTGAGAACCGGCTATAGGCTCAATACTGCAAGCAGGGTATGAGATGCAATCACAAATTAACGCCAAAAAATGTCATTTTTTTTGTCTTTTAGTCTACGTGGTGTGAAAAAGGGATAAACTTGTGCCAAGTAGACGTCTTTTAATATCCACTTTACAAGTGTGAAAATGACAAGTTCACTCGGGGATCTTTTCTATTTTTGGCAACGAGTCGAAAAAGAGCTTAACTAAGACTCATGATCTTTCAAATCCAATTTGACGAGTGTGAAAGGGACAAATCATTCTTCAATCTTTTCACTTTTTAGACGAGTCGAAAAAGAGCTTAACTAAGACTCGTTTGGGAGTCCATGGGGTAAAAGGTCGCATGTGTATGAATGAGAAATGAGGCTCAGCATAAATTCAAGTACGAGTTGTGAGGGACTCCCAGTCCTAATGAAAAATTCTCTGCATGGGCACCAAATGCAAGAGGGGATCTAACTAGGGAACCCATGTTTGGGAAGTCTCTTCCACTTGATAATGACATGAATTTATAGCAGATGGAAGGTTCTGTGTCGCAACAAATGGGTTCGTACCTAGGGCATAAAGAGTGACATTTTTAGGATGATGTGGAAATGCATAATGGAATGGATACCTATCCTATATGCTGGGTAATAAACATATCTACCTAAGGTGACGAACGGTCGACAAAGTACTGAAATCTATAGGAAACCTAGGTTAAAACTGCAAAAACCAACTCAATCCACTTTTCTATTAGTCCATTAGGTGCAAAAATAGTTTAAACTATAGAAAGAGGGTAAAACGTGATTTATAAATAGTAATAAAATAAAAAAATTACCATACCATTTTGATTTTTTACTCAACTAGTGCAAATTGGACCAAAATTCTTCCACGATTCAAACGACGATTGCGGGAGCATCTAGCAACAAAATCACGAGCCGTTTGGATCAGGTAATTCTTGATCTCTTCCTCTTAAATTTCAATGGATTACATTTTTTAATTAGGTTTTCAATTTTATTTATTTGAAGCGCAAAGTGTAGATTTTGGTGTTCACGGGATGTCCATGTTTAGTTCATGTATATGACGAGGTATACATGGCTGTATTAACTATAGGACACATATATTGATCCCTACACGTGACTATGTGCAAAGGAAGTCATGTACAGGAATGAAAATGACCAAAATGAGGGGTTCTAACTCAAAATTGTGTGTGTATTTGATAGGATGGTGCTTGAATGGAGAGAAAGGGAACATGAGGAGGTTGATGCCGCTATGGATCGAGATCTGGGGGCCCAAATGGCCTTAAAACGAAGTGGTTTGTATAATTTTTGGGCGCTCAAAGGGATGAGAGCCCAAGTGAGGTTGTTGGAGATGTTGGTGGGTTAATGGGACATATAATTTCTAACTGGTCTATCACGTCGGGGGTGTTGATACAATGGTAGTTGTGGGAGGTATTTACCTCCACGTGTAAACCTAACGAGAATAGAATATTTTGGGAAGCAAGAAGAAAACCTAATTGATTGGTTAATAACCTTAAAAGAAAAGTTGGCTCAAGGGAATGAATTGTATCAGGTTATTAGTCTCCAAGAGAAGAAGTCGGCTAAAGGAAACAATATATACTAAAGAATTAGTACCCAAAGTAAGAAGTCGGCCCAGGCAGTCTGCCATATTTAGTATAAATACAGGAGTCCAGTCTTCATTCTGGAAGACATTCTCAGAACTACAGAAGCAACACTTGTGCACACTACAGTTGGCAAATTTGTGCACAAGTATGGAGGAGAGTTGTCGTTGCAGTTGTTGCAGCTAGCATATTTTGGTTTTCGCTTGGAATATCTCTTGGTTATGGTTTTGAATATCTAATCAACTCTTGTTTGATGCACTATCCTTGGATAAGGGTGCACTATGCTTTGTTTGGCTATCTAGCCTAGGTTTTTCTTCTGGAATGATTCTGTGTCAAGCTTAAGGTGATCAAGGGGTGGCTTCAGACTATGGTTGGGTGACAATAGTGATATAGTCTATGGTAAAACGATCACATTATAACAGATTGTTGGCTCACACCTCCTTCATTCAGTCTACCCACTGGTATGGAGCATAGCCATAAGGATACTAAGCTCGTTGAAGAACTACCGCTAGGGTTTCTAGAAGGAGCAGTTACTAAATCATTGCCGCTAGGGTTACTAGCAGGTGCAGTTATAGAAACCCTAACCCTGTCGTTGAGGCACCTTAAGTGAAGGGTTTGACCTAATTTTTGGATAGACTAGTGCACCCTAGCCTAGCACACCTCTTGGTACTCTCACGAAGCCAAGACGTCAAGTTTAGGTTTTTGATCAAATCTAGGGTTGACCAAGTCAAGGAAACCATGACCTACTCTATGAAGTTAGAAAAAAAGTTAGATGGGGCTTCTAATTTCAGAGTGTGGAAGACAAGGATTTACCTCATCCTTGCCAAGAATAAAGTGTTGGATATCGTGAAAGGAAAGATCGTGGAACCAGTGTTTGAAGAAGGAAAAGAGAAGGAACCGTATAATTTTGTGGTTATGGAGAAGTTCAGAGACGGTGACATCAATTCCATGAGTATCATAGTGGAATATATAAAAGACCACTTTATATCCTACATATCCCATCTTGACTCATCGAAGAATATGTATGATTCCCTAACAAACATCTTCTTATTCAGAAACATTGGACACGTAATGAGTCTAAAGAATGAGCTCCGTGACATGAAGATGAATTATGTTGACAGCATAACATCATACTTTGTGAGGATCTCTCAGTTAAGAGATCAACTACAAGCTATTGAAGAGATCATCTCAGAGAAGGAACTGGTAAATATAGTTCTCAATGGTCTTCCCAAGATATGGGATGCATTTTCCGCAAGAATGAACACAAAGAAGGAGTATCCTACATTTGAGGAGATTTAGACTTGTTTTGAAAAAGAAGAATCAAGGATCATTGCAAAAGAGAAACCTCAAAAGAGATATGATGATCAAGCCTTCACAACAAAGTTCAAGAATTTCATAAATAAAAAGAAGTTTGGCTCCAAAAAGAAACCAAATCAAGAGAAAGATATGTCAAGAATACAATGCTTCAATTGTCGAAAGTATGGTCACTACAAGAATCATTGTCCCGAGTTAAATAAAAGGAAGGAAACACACGAAGCATCAGTTGTCGAAGAAAGGGAACCCTCAAAGAAATCCAAGCAGGACAAAACAAACTTCTTCTTCTAAGACAAGGTAACAATACTCTTCATAGTTCTTGTATATACCATATCTTCTGTACATATCTTTCATATCCATTTCTTAGAAGATAACATGTTCAAAGAAAAACTATACCTATGGAAGAACAACAAGATAAGGATTGTTATAATTATGACTACAAGTCAGAAAATACACATGAAAGGATGAAGTACATCAAACAATTCATGTGGAAGTTATTACATAAGTAACAACTGCGAGATAAGCTGAGATCAGAATCAATATTGAAGAAACCTAGAAGAAGTAAATACAGAAAGAAGTCAACAATCAAGAGGAAATTGGAGAAAGACTTATGACACCTTTCAGAAGGCAATAAGCATGCAGACAGAAGCATGGATTGAGTTAGATGGAGGGATCTGATTATATACTCCCAAAAGAAAAACATGCACTCATGCACGAGGAAAGGATTAGGAGGGAGCTAATCCTATGATCCATTGAATATGATGAAGTATATATCCATGGTAGAATCCATGAAAAGCAGTACCTTTTCAGTTTGAATTTAGAAGAACTCTTCTTCAAAATGAAGCCTCAAAGTGTCCCTGGTTTTCCATTCACATCCATGATCCTATGATGAAATGAAGAAGGAAGAATATTCAAGGCATGAAATCTATACAAAAATCCATGAACTCAAGAGATAAAGAGAAACATGAGGAAGAACATGAAGATTCCAAGAGAGAAAGAAAAGACAAAACAATCAGTCAGTGTATCAAGAATCACAAGACTACTAGCCTGGCATGAACTCACTAAAAGAAATCTAGCAAAGGAACTGAAAGTTGTGATGTAGAACAGTGTATGGGAAAATTATGAATAAAAGCATTGCGAGATATAAAACTAGAGGTTCTCCCAGATGGATGGAGAAGACTATGATGATTGTTCATTCCAGTAAACCAGACATACCTCTGCATGAGCCATTATATCATCCACAATATCCATGGGTTGGAGTTAAAATAATACAAATGTAAGGATTGTTCTCCTCAACAGAGTAATCAAAAAAAGAAGTCTATAGCAACCTCAAATTTTTGAGGTATACCAGAAGGAAACTCTTGTATGCAGATGGAAGAAGACAACTTGGTAGAGAGCCTCCAATGCACAATAGAAGTGTGGTGAAAAGCTTTCTATAACAGATATACTATATCAGAATGGTTACTCAAAAGCTCAGAATGATGGATTGCTAATCCATGACAAACCCTCATGATGGTAGAAGAATTACCACTTGGATATGTTCTAGTTTGACCCTTGCCATGATGTCATGAGCTAGCAGAAAACAAAAGATGAATCCAACAATGATTGATCAGAGCTATATGAAGTCTGCAGAGAATACCAATGTTCCAAAAATACCAAAGTACATTGAGATCAAGCATTACACTCTCTGTGATGAGGTCCAGAAAAGACAAATTGGTTCTCAAATATATATCTCCATAGATGAGCAGATAAGCAGACATTTTCGTAAAGCCTATGTCCAAGATAAAAGAGTTTGTGTACTCAAGCTGGAGCTCATGGAGAAAACTTCATTATTGAAAAAGGAAGAGATGACTCCTAGGTTGGGAGGGAGCACTGATGTGTTATTTATTTATGGACAATCATTTTTCGGTTCTAAAAATGGTCCAGGATGAGCAGTTCCTTTCCAGTTTGGAAAGTGGTTTGAGATTTATGACGGACAGGAATTTTCCAGTTCGGAAAATTGTCCAGATCGAAAGGTCATTTTCAGAATGAAAATGGTTCGATGGATTGTTGATGTACCAGAGACAACGATTTCCCATTATGTTTAACAAGGGGAATGGTCTAGGACAGTCACTCTTCTTTAGGGTTACTCAAGAAGAATGGTCCACCTCATCGGACAATCATTCTTTCAATGCTCACAGTTGTGAGCAGTTTCGAAGAATGGTTCATTTTGGAGGTTGGTGCAGGACACTCATTTCCTTTGGAAATGGTCCAGATAGTGATTCCCTAGGGAAGATTCATTCTCTCTGGGTTGCACTTTGTTTAGTTCTGGAGAAATGGCCCAGATAGGTGAATGGTGCAGGTTCAACAATTAGGGACAAACATTCCCTAGGGTAGACACATTCTCTCCAAGTTGCACTTTGTTTAGTGACGGAGGAATGGCCCGGGGTGGGGAATGGTCCAGGCTCAAAAATTGGGACAGTTATTCTTCCTTGCTTGAGAACAATCGTCCAGATAGCTCATCATTGATGTTTTACCTTCTGAGGGCAGATGCTCTTCCAAGATCTCATAGATGTGAGTGGAAGAATGGCCCAGACGATTTAGTTTATATCATAACAATGTTTTCTATGTAGGTTGATATTAGATGATTTTTATGGAGACTGTATGTCTCTAGACAATAGATGTATGGTACTATGGTGGATGTGTTCCACTGATTGTGACTATACATCACGGATATACGTCATGGATCAAGTATCTGTGTGCTACTTGGTGTGGTAGTGTACTACTGTATTGTAGTTGTGTACTACTATGGATAGACACAATTGTGTTCGATTAAATGATATTGTTCTGATTGCCTTGACGACTATCAGCAGTGTTGGAAATGATTATCAGCTAGATGGATGATCAAAGGAAAAATATTTCCCCGATGGAAAATGGTTCAAAACATTTATTCTTCTAGGACATATGTCCAGATTAGAAGAATGGCTCTTGTGTCACTTTATGGTGTGAGTGAATTATCCAACATCTTGTCTAATTACTCAGATGGAGTATGGTTTTGAGAGATGATGTAGATGATGACACTGATAGTGATGATGGTGCTCATGATCTAGTCATGAGATAGGATATACAACTATGTTGATGCTACCAGGTAAATGGTATGTTTGTGCTCAAGACCATTACCTTCAAATACCTCCCTACCTAGGAGGGAGTGTTGATATTATGGTAGATGCGGGAGGTATTTACCTTCAAGTGTAGACTTGATGAGAATAGAATATTCTGGGAAGCAAGAAGAAACTCTAATTGATTAGAACCCGGGTAAATTAAAGTTTCTTGTCAAGGATGAGGTCAATCCTTGTCGTCCATACTCTGATGTTAGAATCCCCTTCCAACTTGTTTTCTGACTTCATAGAGTAAGTCATTATTGTTCGACTTAGTCAACCTTTGACTTATTGGCTTGCTGGGAATACCAAGAGGTTCTCTAGGTTAGGACACACTAGGCTATCTAGAAATTAGGTCAATCTCTTCGCTTAAGGTGCCTTAACAAGAGGGTTAGGGTTTCATTGCTGCAACAAAACTTTGACTGCAATTGCAACTGCAACTGCAACTGTAAGCAACAAAACTTTGACTGCAATTGCAACTATAACTGAGCAAATCCTCCCAATCTATCTATCTATGTTCAGTTTGAATTTAGACTAACTCTTCTTCAAAATGAAGCCTCAAAGTGTCCCTGGTTTTCCATTCACATCCATGATCCTATGATGAAAGGAAGAAGGCATAATATTCAAGGCATGAAATCTATACGAAAATCCATGAACTCAAGAGATAAAGAGAAACATGACTAAGAACATGAAGATTCCAAGAGAGAAATAAAAGACAAAACAATCGGTCACTGTATCAAGAATCACAAGACTACTAGCCTGGCATGAACTCACTAAAAGCAATTTAGCAAAGGAACTGAAAGTTGTGATGTAGAACAATGTATGGGAAAATTATGAATGAAAGCATTGCAAGATATAGAACTAGAGGTTCTCCCAGATGGATGGAGAAGACTATGATGATTGTTCATTCCAGTAAATCAGACATACCTCTGTATGAGCCATTATATCATCCACAATATCCATCGGTTGGAGTTAAAATCGTACAAATGTTGTTGGAAATATGGCTATAGCAGAGATGACGCAGACTGTCAAGGTTGTCATTGATGGTAATCGGTTGGTTATGGAGCACGCACAAGAGAACTGGCAGAAGAAGCTAGATGATGACAGAGCAATATCCAAGTGGGGATGTTGAGATTGGGTTTCTCTTAGCGATTTGTTCTACAAGAGGAGACCAATTGCGTTAGGTTAGTCAAGAAAAAAAAGGGGAATAAACCCAAACCCACTTGAAATGTTTGAAGGGAGTTAGGTTATTCAAAATCGATTCAAGCGCCATAAACCCTTTTTGAAATGTTTGAAGAGCGTTAGGTTATTCAAAGTCGATTCAAGAGCCCCTATTGAAACAGAAACAGAGGTAATGGCGAAGATAGACGCGACCCATTTGGCATTCCTATTCAGCCTTCTCCCATGGGGATCTTTGCTAATAAAACTAAGAAGGATACGTCCACTGCCTGTTGGCTCTCCGTTAGCCACGACCATGACTAGCAGCAGCATCAAGAAAAGCACGAATGATGCCATTCACAATGCCCTTGGGTTACCAATCGTTTTTTTTGAAAAAGCACGAATGATGCCATTCACAACGCGATTGGTGTGGCCAGCATCAAATGGCTATAATGCACAATCAACGGAGTTGAACATTGCTAAATCCAGAGTTTGGCAGGGGTCCTTCATCTGCTTTGACAAGTCTGGAAGATTTTGCCAGTTGGGTGTCTCTAATCACTCTGGACGGTGGAAGGACTTTCAGTCTAAAATTAGACTGGCAGTTAAGACAGGAAGAACACAGCGTTGCATGATGTGGCATGCGTAGAGGAGGCATGCAAAGAGCCAGTTCATAAAATCAGGGAGAATGCTGGCATGCGAAAAGCAGAAGAAAGAATAAAAGAAAGGGAAATTGCAGTTGGAGTTGAGAAAAGCAAGGAAAACCTCTGCGTGTGGAAAAACAATATAATGCGCTGGAACCAAGATGGAAGGGTTTCTGAAGTGAGAGAGAGAGAGAGCTCTGAAGGTGAGAAAAGAAGGAGGAGAATTTGCGTGACAGGAGAAGAAGTTGAGAATGGGCTGCAGAGGACAGTGAAGCAGAGCAACAGATCAGAGACAGTGAAGAATGCAGAGTAGATCAGCAGAAAGGGTAAGAAAGCTATATCAGAATGAACAAGTTGATTTGAGCAATATTTTATTTTGTCAAATAAGGGTGGTAGGGTGGTGCTAGGGAGAATTATGTCTCTCTCTCTGCAAGTGGGTGCTTGTAGAATCTGAAGGTTGGTGCCTTCACTCAGTTGGTGCTGAAGTAAAAAAGGAAGTCAGTGCTTCCACCCAGTGGGTGCTGGGATTCTGTGGGAGTTGGTGCTCTCAGCCAGTTGGTGCTGGCAATCAGAGGCTGTAGCCTCTATGAGTTGGTGCTCATAAAAGACGAGATGTAACACAGTTGGATCTTGCTTAACATCTTAAGAAGACGAGTTTTTTTTCCTGGTTGGGTTTCCTCTTGAAAAATCTGTGTCTCATACTTGTGAGTGAATGCTGTGTGTGATTGCTATTCTTTATGTTATCTTATTTATGTTTATAACTCTGAATTTCACAGTAAAGACTCACTGCCACTAAGATTAATGATTCAAAGTTAAAACAAGAGAAATTGTTAATAATCTACACTAACTGATTCACCCCCCCCTCTCAGTTAGTTCATACCTGTAACAATT
>ML784708.1:57597-100723 GCA_009831015.1 Picea engelmannii | reverse complement strand
AAATATGGCTACAACAGAGATGACGCAGACTGTCAAGGTTGTCATTGATGGCAATCGGTTGGTTATGGAGCACGCACAAGAGAACTGGCAGAAGAAGCTAGATGATGACAGAGCAATATCCAAGTGGGGATGTTGAGATTGGGATTCTCTTAGCGATTTGTTCTACAAGAGGAGACCCATTGCATTAGGTTAGTCAACAAAAAAAAGGGGAATAAACCCAAACCCACTTGAAATGTTTGAAGGGCGTTAGGTTATTCAAAATTGATTCAAGCACCATAAACCCTTTTTGAAATGTTTGAAGAGCGTTAGGTTATTCAAAGTCGATTCAAGAGCCCCCATTGAAACAGAAACAAAGGCAATGGCGAAGATAGACGCGACCCATTTGGCATTCCCGTTCAGCCTTCGCCCATGGGGATCTTTGCTAATAAAACCAAGAAGGATACGTCCACTGCCTGTTGGTTCTCCCTTAGCCACGACCATGACTAGCAGTAGCATCAAGAAAAGCACGAATGATGCCATTCACAACGCCCTTGGGTTACCAATCATTTTTTTTGAAAAAGCACGAATGATGCCATTCACAATGTGATTGGTCTGGCCAGCATCAAATGGCTATAATGCACAATCAACGGAGCTGAACATTGCTAAATCCAGAGTTTGGCGGGGGTCCTTCATCTGCTTTGACAAGTCTGGAAGATTTTTCCAGTTGGGTGTCTCTAATCACTCTGGACGGTGGAAGGACTTTCAGTCTAAAATTAGACTGGAAGTTAAGACAGGAAGAACACAGCGTTGCATGATGTGGCATGCGTAGAGGAGGCATGCAAAGAGCCACTTCAAAAAATCAGGGAGAATGCTGGCATGCGAAAAGCAGAAGAAAGAATGAAAGAAAGGGAAACTGCAATTGGAGTTGAGAAAAGCAAGGAAAACCTCTGCATGTGGAAAAACAAAATAATGCGCTGGAACCAAGATGGAAGGGTTGCTGAAGTGAGAGAGAGAGAGAGCTCTGAAGGTGAGAAAAGAAGGAGGAGAATCTGCGTGACAGGAGAAGAAGCTGAGAATGGGCAGCAGAGGACAGTGAAGCAGAGCAACAGATCAGAGACAGTGAAGAATGCAAAGTAGATCAACAGAAAGGGTAAGCAAGCTATATCAGAATGAACAAGTTGATTTGAGCAATATTTTATTTTGGCAAATAAGGGTGGTAGGGTGGTGCTAGGGAGAATTATGTCTCTCTCTCTGCAAGTGGGTTCTTGTAGAATCTGAAGGTTGGTGCCTTCACTCAGTTGGTGCTGAAGTAAAAAAGGAAGTCAGTGCTTCCACCCAGTGGGTGCTGGGATTCTGTGGGAGTTGGTGCTCTCAGCCAGTTGGTGCTGGCAATCAGAGGCTATAGCCTCTATGAGTTGGTGCTCATAAAAGACGAGATGTAACGCAGTTGGAGCTTGCTTAACATCTTAAGAAGACAAGTTTTTTTCCCTGGTTGGGTTTCCTCTTGAAAAATCTGTGTCTCATACTTGTGAGTGAATGCTGTGTGTGATTGTTATTCTTTATGTTATCTGCTTTATGTTTATAACTCTGAATTTCACAGTAAAGACTCACTGCAACTAAGATTAATGATTCAAAGTTAAAACAAGAGAAATTGTTAATAATCTACACTAACTGATTCACCCCCCCCTCTCAGTTAGTTCATACCTGTAACAAATGTAAGGATTGTTTTCCTCAACAGAGTAATCAAAAGAAGAAGTGTATAGCAACCTCAAGTTTTTGAGGTATACCAGAAGGAGACTCTTGTATGCAGATGGAAGAAGACAACTTGGTAGAGAGCCTCCAATGCACAACAAAAGTGTGGTGAAAAAATTTCTATAATAGATATACTACATCAGAATGGTTACTCATAAGCTCAGGATGATGGATTGCTAATCCGTGACAAACCCTCATGATGGTAGAAGAATTGCCACTTAGATATGTTCCTGTTTGACCCTTGCCACGATGTCATGAGCTAGTAGGAAACAAAAGATGAATCCAACAATGATTGATCAGAGCTATATGAAGTCTTCAAAGAATACCAATGTTCCAAAAAGACCGAAGTACATTGAGATCAAGCATTACACTCTCTGTGATGAGGTCCAGAAAATAGAAAGTGGTTCTCAAATATATATCTCCATAGATGAGCAGATAAGCAAACATTTTGGTAAAGCCTATGTCCAAGATAAAAGAGTTTGTGTACTCAAGCTGGAGCTCATGGAGAAAACTTCATTATTGAAAAAGGAAGAGATGACTCCTAGGTTGGGAGGGAGCACTGATGTGTTATTTATTTATGGAAAATCATTTTTCGGTTCTAAAAATGGTCCAGGATGAGCAGTTCCTTTCCAGTTTGGAAAGTGGTTTGAGATTTATGACGGACAGGAATTTTCCAGTTCGGAAAATTGTCCAGATCGAAAGGTCATTTTCAGAATGAAAATGGTTCGATGGATTGTTGATGTACCATAGACAGCGATTTCCTGTTATGGTTAACATGGGGAATGGTCTAGGACAGTCACTCTTATTTAGGGTTACTCAAGAAGAATGGTCCACCTTGTCGGACAATCATTCTTTCGAAGCTCACAGTTGTGAGCAGTTTCGAAGAATGGGTCGTTTTGGAGGTTGGTGCACGACACTCATTTCCTTTGGAAATGGCCCGGATAGTGAGTCCCTAGGGAAGATTCATTCTCTCCGGGTTGCACTTTGTTTAGTGATGGAGAAATGGCCCAGATAGGTGAATGGTGCAGGTTCAACAATTAGGGAGAAACATTCTCTAGGGTAGACACATTCTCTCTAGGTTGCACTTTGTTTAGTGCCGGAGGAATGGCCCGGGGTGGGGAATGGTCCAGGCTCAAAAATTGGGACATTTATTCTTCCTTTCTTGAGAAGAATAGTCCAAATAGATCATCATTGATGTTTTACCTTTTGAGGGCAGATGCTCTTCCAAGATCTCATAGATGTGAGTGGAAGAATGGCCCATATGATTTAGTTTATATCATAACAATGTTTTCTATGCAGGTTGATATTAGATGATTGTTATGGAGACTGTATGTCTCTAGAAAATAGATGTATGGTACTATGGTAGATGTGTTCCACTGATTGTGACTATACAACATGAATATACGTCATGGATCAAGTATCTGTGTGCTACTTGGTGTGGTAGTGTACTACTGTATTGTAGTTGTGTACTACTATGGATAGACACAATTGTGTTCTATTAAATGATATTGTTCTGATTGCCTTGACGACTATCAACAGTGTTGGAAATGATTATCAGCTAGATGGATGATCAAAGGAAAAAGATTTCCCCGATGGAAAATGGTTCAAAACATTTATTCTTCTAGGACATATATCCAGATTAGAAGAATGGATCTTGTGTCACTTCATGGTGTGAGTGAATTATCCAACATCATGTCTAATTACTCAGATGGAGTATGGTTTCGAGAGATGATGTAGATGATGACACTGATAGTGATGATGGTGCTCATGATCTAGTCATGAGATAGGCTATACGACTATGTTGATGCTACCGGGTAAATGGTATGTTTGTGCTCAAGACCATTACCTTCAAATACCTCCCTACCTAGGAGGGAGTGTTGATATTATGGTAGTTGCGGGAGGTATTTACCTTCACGTGTAGAGTTGATGAGAATAGAATATTCTGGGAAGCAAGAAGAAACTCTAATTGATTAGAACCTGGGTCAATTAAAGTTTCTTGTCAAGGATGAGGTCTATCCTTGTCTTCCATACTCTGATGTTAGAAGCCCCTTCCAACTTGTTTTATGACTTCATAGAGTAAGTCATTATTGTTCGACTTGGTCAACCTTTGACTTCTTGGCTTGCTAGGAATACCAAGAGGTTCTCTAGATTAGGGCACACTAGGCTATCTAGAAATTAGGTCAACCTCTTCGCTTAAGGTGCCTTCACAAGAGGGTTAGGGTTTTATTGTTGCAACAAAACTTTGACTGCAATTGCAACTGCAACTGCAACTGTAAGAAACACAACTTTAACTGCAATTGCAACTGTAACTGAGCAAATCCTCCCAATCTATCTATCTATGTTCAGTTTGATTTTAGAAGAACTCTTCTTCAAAATGAAGCCTCAAAGTGTCCCTGGTTTCTCATTCACATCCATGATCTTATGATGAAAGGAAGAAGGCAGAATCTTCAAGGCATGAAATCTATAAAAAAATCCATGAACTCAAGAGATAAAGAGAAACATGAGGAAGAACATGAAGATTCCAAGAGAGAAAGAAAAGACAAAACAATCAGTCAGTGTATCAAGAATCACAAGACTACTAGCCTGGCATGAACTCACTAAAAGCAATTTAGCAAAGGAACTGAAAGTTGTGATGTAGAACAGTGTATGGGAAAATTATGAATGAAAGCATTGCGAGATATAGAACTAGAGGTTCTCCCAGATGGATGGAGAAGACTATGATGATTGTTCATTCCAATAAACCAGACATACCTCTGCATGAGCCATTATATCATCCACAATATCCATGGGTTGGAGTTAAAATCATACAAATGTAAGGATTGTTCTCCTCAACAGAGTAATCAAAAAAATAAGTGTATAGAAACCTCAAGTTTTTGAGGTATACCAGAAAGAGACACTTGTATGCAGATGGAAGAAGACAACTTGGTAGAGAGCCTCCAATGCACAACAAAAGTGTGGTGAAAAACTTTCTATAACAGATATACTATATCAGAATGGTTACTCAGAAGCTCAGGATGATGGATTGCTAATCCATGAAAAACCCTCATGATGGTAGAAGAATTACCACTTGGATATGTTCCAGTTTGACCCTTTCCATGATGTCATAAGCTAGCAGGAAACAAAAGATGAATCCAACAATGATTGATCAGAGCTATATGAAGTCTTCAGAGAATACCAATGTTCCAAAAAGACCAAAGTACATTGAGATCAAGCATTACACTCCATGTGATGAGGTCTAGAAAAGAGAAAGTGGTTCTCAAATATATATCTTCATAGATGAGCAGATAAGCAGAAATTTTGGTAAAGCCTATGTCCAAGATAAAAGAGTTTGTGTACTCAAACTGGAGCTCATGGAGAAAAATTCATTATTGAAAAAGGAAGAGATGACTCCTAGGTTGGGAGGGGGCACTGATGTGCTATTTATTTATGGACAATCATTTTTCAGTTCTAAAAATGGTCTAGGATGAGCAGTTCCTTTCCAGTTTGGAAAGTGGTTTGAGATTTATGACGGACAAGAATTTTCCAATTCAGAAAATTGTCTAGATCAAAAGGTCATTTTCAGAATGAAAATGGTTCGATGGATTGTTGATGTACCATAGACAACGATTTCCCATTATGGTTAACATGGGGAATGGTCTAGGACAGTCACTCTTCTTTAGGGTTACTCAAGAAGAATGGTCCACCTCGTCAGACAATCATTCTTTCGAAGCTCATAGTTTTGAGCAGTTTTGAAGAATGGTTCATTTTGGAGGTTGGTGCAGGACACTCATTTCCTTTGGAAATGGTCCGGATAGTGATTCCCTAGGGAAGATTCATTCTCTCTGGGTTGCACTTTGTTTAGTGTTGGAGAAATGGCCGAGATAGGTGAATGGTGCAAGTTCAACAATTAGGGACAAACATTCCCTAGGGTAGACACATTCTCTCCAGGTTGCACTTTGTTTAGTGTCGGAGGAATGGCCCGGGGTGGGGAATGGTACAGGCTCAAAAATTGGGACAGTTGTTCTTCCTTGCTTGAGAAGAATAGTCTAGATATCTCATCATTGATGTTTTACCTTCTGAGGGTAGATGCTCTTCCAAGATCTCATAGATGTGAGTAGAAGAATGGCTCAGATGATTTAGTTTATATCATAACAATGTTTTCTATGCAGGTTGATATTAGATGATTTTTATGGAGACTGTATGTCTCTAGACAATAGATGTATGGTACTATGGTGGATGTGTTCCACTGATTGTGACTATACATCACGGATATACGTCATGGATCAAGTATCTGTGTGCTACTTGGTGTGGTAGTGTACTACTGTATTATAGTTGTGTACTACTATGGATAGACACAGTTGTGTTCTATTGAATGACATTGTTTTGTTTGCCTTGACGACTATCAACAGTGTTGGAAATGATTATCAGCTAGATGGATGATCAAAGGACAAAGATTTCTCCGATGGAAACTGGTTCAAAACATTTATTCTTCTAGGACATATGTCCAGATTAGAAGAATGGCTCTTGTGTCACTTTATGGTGTGAGTGAATTATCCAACATCATGTCTAATTACTTAGATGGAGTATGGTTTCGAGAGATGATGCAGATGATGAAACTGATAGTGATGATGGTGCTCATGATATAGTCATGAGATAGGCTATACGACTATGTTGATTCTACCAGGTAAATGGTATGTTTGTGCTCAAGACCATTACCTTCAAATACCTCCCTACCTAGGAGGGAGTGTTGATATTATGGTAGTTGCGGGAGATATTTACCTTCACGTGTAGAGTTGATGAGAATAGAATTTTCTGGGAAGCAAGAAGAAACTCTAATTTTGGAAGATAGATTGGGAGGATTTGCTCAGTTACAGTTGCAATTGCAGTCAAATTTTTGTTGCTTACAGTTGTAGTTGCAGTTGCAATTGCAGTCAAAGTTTTGTTGCAACAATGAAACCCTAACTCTCTTGTTAAGGCACCTTAAGCGAAGAGATTGACCTAATTTCTGGGTAGCCTAGTGTGCCCTAACCTAGAGCACCTCTTGGTATTCCCAGAAAGACAAGAAGTCAAAGGTTGACCAAGTCGAACAATAATGACTTACTCTATGAAGTCAGAAAACAAGTTGGAAGGGGCTTCTAACATCAGAGTATGGAAGACAAGGATTGACCTCATCCTTGCCAAGAATAAAGTATTGGATCTCGTGAAAGGAAAGATTATGGAACCACAATTCGAAGGGGGAAAAGAGAAGGAACCTCAGAACATTGCAGTTATGGAGAATTTATGGAGTAAGCAAATTTAATAAGATACTAATAAGATAAGTGACATGTGGAAGACATATAAAAAAATAACGAATTATCAAGGTATCATAAGGATGGTAGTTAAAAAATTTTGAATTTGAGAGAGAATTTAATACGATACTAATAAGATAAGGTGGCATGACATATAAAAAAATAACGACTTACCAAGGTATCATAACGATGGTAGTTAAAAAAAAATATTTTTATTTTTTTTAGAAATTTGACTCTTTCACAATCAATCATGTTTATAGGGAGCTGAACCAACAAGAAAATTCTTTGTCCAAGGAAGGGTTAAGGTATTTGGTTTGTGAGATTCATTTTGTTGAGTCAGTAGAGGGTGAGATGTTTGAAACTAGGCAATACCTATAATCTAGAATTAGTGTGCACAACATTGTTTACTTTATATATCATTTTATGTTTTATGTTATATATGTGAGCTTAATGTCATTGGGATAGATTTCTTTTAGGCTCATTCAGAAAATTAGAAATGGGACAAAGTAATAGCACCTATGGAGGCTATGTTTAATTAATATCTCTTTTTTAATAGGTTAAGAGTGCATTGGGCACAATGAGTAGAGTAAATCTTTTGAGTGTTGTTTTAGATTAGTCAGTATGGGAAATCTAGCGTGCAGAAGCATCATGAGTAATGTATTTTTATGACTTATTTGGTTACAAAAATGTGATTTTTTTCTAAGGAAAAAAAAGGGATAGTAATTAAAAAGAATTACTCATTGAAAAAAATTAAAAAAATTAACTAGAGAAAAAGTAAAATCTGACCCCTTGTGGTTGGTGCCATATCAAATTGACGAGTTGGGGCTAGCAATAAAAGTTTTTATCTCATTGATTTGGATGGAGAATGGGAGGAGTTGCCAGCGAATGGGAAAATTTTCAAGCTCAATTTTCGATCTAAGTTTTGGAGTAGGTTGTTCAGTTCAATTGTTCTCTTTTTTAGCTATTAGGTAGGTTGAAATCCTAGTTGGTTATTTTCTTTCCCTTAGGTCGAAAAATGAAACCTCTCATGGATATAATTCTAAGTGAAAGTAATTTCATGGGGAACTTGGGGATCCAAATTGTAAAAAAAGTAATGCATGCATTGGTTTTGGCTCTCTATTTTTCATAGAAATCCAATTTTTTGGTGCATATATGAGTGACTAGAATTATTTGGTCTGTTAAGTGTTTATGATCTTGTGTTGATTGGATTATGATCTTGTATTGATTGGATATGGTGTTAATTACTTTGTAAGTTGTTTTAAATATGCATATCCTATTGCATTGTAATAAGGTATTAAATTATATTATTTATCTTTGAACACGTTTTTAATTTATGATATGAATAATTAATCCTATTTTCTCTATGACTTATTCCATGATGGGCCACACCAATGCAGTAAACTACATTCCTATGAGCAACAATATTGTTGATTTTAATGGAACTCAATGTTACTCGTCTATTTTCATAATCCCAATCCTTATACTAAGCCTAAGGGACTAAGTGGTTATCCTAAGAGGCAATTGAATGACCAAGTATGACTTCATTTCCTTGCTGATTTTGACATGAGGAAATAACAATTTAAGTTTTGATAACCCTAAGAATGCAACACTAATCTTTGGGCAGCAAGCCTCTAGTTGCACTTGGATATTAACTATGATTGATGCCTATTTTCATTACTAAGACCTAACAATTGAATACATAGAATTGAATCAACTTATATTGGAATTTACTCCGATTCGATTTAGGAACCATGATGTAGATTTGAACCCCCCGATCTTTGCAACAATGGGTGAAGTCACCTACTACCTGAGGTTTCCTCGTTAGATGCACTCAGATATTAGGAAGTTGGGGATGGATCTTATTCCCTTCCTCTTCCTTCACTTCCATTTTTTCATGGTTGGATTTTCTCCCTTGAACTTTCACAATTCACAATAATATAGAGCCATCATCAATCTCGAGCTTACACCATAGATGTGACATTCCGATAACATGATGTGTGTTGGAGATCCCTATCATGACATGTATCTTATTGCATCTGTAGTGTTTGGAGGCAATATGAGCACCAAAGAGGTGGATGGGAAAATGATTAATGTTCAGAGTAAGATTTCCTCTTACTTTGTGGAATGGATCCCCAACAATGTGAAATCTAGTGTATCTTATATCCCTCCAAAAGGCTTGTCCATGGCATCCACATTCATTGGAAACTTAGAATATTCTATTCAATAAAGATCTTCATGCAAAGGCCATGTTAGTAAGTATTTTCAAATAGACCCCAGTAGAAGAATCCTTGAGACATGAAGCGATCAAAAATCACGCCAAAATAGAACCAGATATAGCCTATCCTTTCCATTGATAGAGAGGTGACAAGTCATGAGAAAATTGACCTCTCTGTTTTAATTCCCTCCACCTTCATTCACCTCCGTTGACAACTCATGTAGGGATCCATTCATGCCATTCTAATTTGAGTTTCAATATAAAAAATTGTGTTAGTGTGATAAATTTATTAGATACATAGCTATATATATTTTAGAGCTAGCATGCTCAACACTACAAGGAGTGATGAAGTAGGAACAAGGAGTTATGAGGTAGGAACTTTTATTGTGAAAATGAAATCTCTAATTTTTTTATGAGGTAGGAAATTTTATTGTGAAAATGACATCTCTAGTTTTTTAAAGAAACCTTAGCATAGTAATCCTTTCATGGATTAAATATTATTGTTGAAATTCCAATTTACAATTTCACTATAGTAGGTTTTCATGAAACAATTTGTCTCGTTAGAAAATGGAAGCTTCTTATACTTACTGATTTTGCATTTATTGGTTGTTGATGTAGAAGGAAGTGAGTAGTCATATATATGTTGCATCACTTATTTATAACATGATAGGATAATTGGGAATTTTCTTTTTAACCCATATATCCATCATTGTTATGAGGAAAATCTCTCTATGGTTAGGGTGAACCACAACAAACAGGTATGACTGCAAAAATCAACTCAATTCCAACATATGCTATATAAACCAATGTGAAAGCAAGGTAAGAAAGAGACCTACCTCATCCAAATGTTTGATGGTTTCCACCATTGAGCACTTCGACCCAAAGATTTATACCTGCAACAAGTTCTCAACAAACAAGAAGAGCAAGCATATAGTGATAATATAAAAGGTTAGCACATTAGATAGCATAATCCATTGATATACAAAACAAACATGCCCATGGATAAAAATTCATATATTTTCAAGATATCAATTGGACGGGAAAGGAGTATTTCTATTAATAAATGATCATCAAAAGCGAAAGCATTACAGACTTCCGTATCGGCATGATTCAAAACCAAGAAACCGAGTTCCTTCCAATTGGGCCTCCACCACTTCAATCCTCCACCAAAGGCAAGCTCATATAAGGGAGACAAAGAAGTTATCCATCAATAAGGGAAGAGATTTGGGGATGAACATTGTGTTCCGACTTAAAGGACAAAGGGATGCAGACTCAATAATGAAGTGATAATTTCTCCAGAGTAACTTTGCTCTCAAAGTTGAATTCTCTCTCCTTTTCCATAGCTCGGAATTGACTTCTTTATAACCTTAAAAATGCAACTGAAGGGTCGAGTCGGAATATTTCCAGTATATGGAAGGCTAAGGATCAGAGATATCGTATCATGACATGGAAACCCGACATTAAATTTTGATTTTCTAGCACAAATCCCGATGTACGCAGGCTGTAATGGAGCAGCCAATGTATATGCATGTTGTATAGCTTGTAAGGTGCGTACAAGTGGAAAAATATTTATTTTTGTCTCTGGATTCATCAATTAGGGAAAGTAAGTCTACATAGGGAAATGGAGTAGGGCCCTCTCTGCAAGATTGCATAAGGTGAGTCAAATATTTCTCTAACAGATGTCCCCTAATGTGTGAGGTCAGAGGAGAATTTGTGAAGGTTGAAATACATTATAAATAACCCAAAAGTGGAGTGGTAGAGAACTAGTTGGAGGAACTTGATTTCTCATTACATTCTGTATTGACTTTGCATACATGGCTGCCAAAATTACACTGCAGATCCATGCGGAAATATACCAAACAAGTGTTTGTGGCCATGAATAGGAAAATATAAATGAGGTTACATGCCAATAGTTGTCATAGTCACAAACAAGGTCCAGTAGAATCAGTCTCAAAACCAATATGAAGTATATGTATACCATGGAGTACAATCTGATCTCCCATGATTACTGAAGTCATATAGGTAATGGTCCAATGAAAAGGAAGAAACAACTCAGGAAAGCTGCAGCCACATAGTGATGTCTTCAAGTCTTCTATACAATCTACCAATGGTGCAAGTCTACATCATGTGAATAAATAGGTTGAGGTCAAACATTATGAGACATCGTTTGATTACTGGTCATTGATGTATACCATTAACAAACGTGAGACAACCTACCAATAATAAAAGTACGTATCAAGGCATTGAGTACATTCTTACAAGTGTGAATAGAAGAGTCAGTGTCGAACACCTGAAGAATCCATCAATCAAGAGACATTGATGTATTCCCAACTGTCGATGGCAAGAGACCCTGCCACTAATGAATGCAAGCCTCAAGGTACTCATATGAATCTAGGTATCATTTCCAGATAATGGGTTGATGTCAATGGAAAGAGACCCACTGAAAGGAGAGTATTAAGGCATCTCTCATCAGTCGGAATGAGGTAAAAAGAAGGAGCTTCATGATTTGGTGGCAATCAGACAAAGAACAAGTTCACGAACCAATGAACTTGTGCGTCTTTCATGTGTTCCAAGTGCAAGTGGTACATGAAAAATACCCTATGAATAACATTCAATGATGAAAAATGTTGACAAAGGCGGGGAAACCACCAATAAGGCTAATGGCATCCAAGACACTGCACAAATCCCTATGTGTGAATAGATGTCTTTCCGTAAAACATAAGGGAAACCACCCAGTCAATGACCAATGATGAAATGTTGACTGTTGGGTTCAAGGTTACCTACGAATGTTGAAAGTAGGGCCAGGTTGCATGATAGGACTAAAGTATCATGTGATTTTGAAACAAATTGAGGGTATGGCTGACATGAAAAGTCAAGAGTTTTGAGGAGTGGCCGACATAGGTTGATAGACTTCCTTTGAACAAGAGAATGAGACATATGGTAGACTCTGGCATCATAGACTCAATGATAAAATCATGAGATGCAGGAGGCATCAATGAAGTTCTATGTAGGGACTGGAAGAGTAACTGGTCGGTAGAGAAGACTCTATAATGAGCTCATCTTTCGAAGGCCATGCTAAACCCAAAATTATGATGAAAGGACTCAAATAACTTTGTTCTCTGTTCAAAGGCGACATGACTGCTGCCGATATAAGATAATATTCCCTTCCCTCTCATATTTTTTTGTTTTTTCATAATAAACGAATGTTATGATACAGAGGAGGAAATGAGTGTCACAAGTAAGAAAAAATAGTTCCAACAGTTGAACATACCTATGCTCAATGCAGGGAAGTGCATGTGGGAAATGGACACTTGGGGGATGTTCCCTCCTAGGTATAGGGTGTCAAATTGTGAAGGATATAAACAAGGCTCTGCTTGGTTGAGGATGAAAAACTGTTGAGGCAAACAGTTTATAACACAAAGTGAGAACCGGCTATAGGCTCAATACTGCAAGCAGGGTATGAGATGCAATCACAAATTAACGCCAAAAAATGTCATTTTTTTTGTCTTTTAGTCTACGTGGTGTGAAAAAGGGATAAACTTGTGCCAAGTAGACGTCTTTTAATATCCACTTTACAAGTGTGAAAATGACAAGTTCACTCGGGGATCTTTTCTATTTTTGGCAACGAGTCGAAAAAGAGCTTAACTAAGACTCATGATCTTTCAAATCCAATTTGACGAGTGTGAAAGGGACAAATCATTCTTCAATCTTTTCACTTTTTAGACGAGTCGAAAAAGAGCTTAACTAAGACTCGTTTGGGAGTCCATGGGGTAAAAGGTCGCATGTGTATGAATGAGAAATGAGGCTCAGCATAAATTCAAGTACGAGTTGTGAGGGACTCCCAGTCCTAATGAAAAATTCTCTGCATGGGCACCAAATGCAAGAGGGGATCTAACTAGGGAACCCATGTTTGGGAAGTCTCTTCCACTTGATAATGACATGAATTTATAGCAGATGGAAGGTTCTGTGTCGCAACAAATGGGTTCGTACCTAGGGCATAAAGAGTGACATTTTTAGGATGATGTGGAAATGCATAATGGAATGGATACCTATCCTATATGCTGGGTAATAAACATATCTACCTAAGGTGACGAACGGTCGACAAAGTACTGAAATCTATAGGAAACCTAGGTTAAAACTGCAAAAACCAACTCAATCCACTTTTCTATTAGTCCATTAGGTGCAAAAATAGTTTAAACTATAGAAAGAGGGTAAAACGTGATTTATAAATAGTAATAAAATAAAAAAATTACCATACCATTTTGATTTTTTACTCAACTAGTGCAAATTGGACCAAAATTCTTCCACGATTCAAACGACGATTGCGGGAGCATCTAGCAACAAAATCACGAGCCGTTTGGATCAGGTAATTCTTGATCTCTTCCTCTTAAATTTCAATGGATTACATTTTTTAATTAGGTTTTCAATTTTATTTATTTGAAGCGCAAAGTGTAGATTTTGGTGTTCACGGGATGTCCATGTTTAGTTCATGTATATGACGAGGTATACATGGCTGTATTAACTATAGGACACATATATTGATCCCTACACGTGACTATGTGCAAAGGAAGTCATGTACAGGAATGAAAATGACCAAAATGAGGGGTTCTAACTCAAAATTGTGTGTGTATTTGATAGGATGGTGCTTGAATGGAGAGAAAGGGAACATGAGGAGGTTGATGCCGCTATGGATCGAGATCTGGGGGCCCAAATGGCCTTAAAACGAAGTGGTTTGTATAATTTTTGGGCGCTCAAAGGGATGAGAGCCCAAGTGAGGTTGTTGGAGATGTTGGTGGGTTAATGGGACATATAATTTCTAACTGGTCTATCACGTCGGGGGTGTTGATACAATGGTAGTTGTGGGAGGTATTTACCTCCACGTGTAAACCTAACGAGAATAGAATATTTTGGGAAGCAAGAAGAAAACCTAATTGATTGGTTAATAACCTTAAAAGAAAAGTTGGCTCAAGGGAATGAATTGTATCAGGTTATTAGTCTCCAAGAGAAGAAGTCGGCTAAAGGAAACAATATATACTAAAGAATTAGTACCCAAAGTAAGAAGTCGGCCCAGGCAGTCTGCCATATTTAGTATAAATACAGGAGTCCAGTCTTCATTCTGGAAGACATTCTCAGAACTACAGAAGCAACACTTGTGCACACTACAGTTGGCAAATTTGTGCACAAGTATGGAGGAGAGTTGTCGTTGCAGTTGTTGCAGCTAGCATATTTTGGTTTTCGCTTGGAATATCTCTTGGTTATGGTTTTGAATATCTAATCAACTCTTGTTTGATGCACTATCCTTGGATAAGGGTGCACTATGCTTTGTTTGGCTATCTAGCCTAGGTTTTTCTTCTGGAATGATTCTGTGTCAAGCTTAAGGTGATCAAGGGGTGGCTTCAGACTATGGTTGGGTGACAATAGTGATATAGTCTATGGTAAAACGATCACATTATAACAGATTGTTGGCTCACACCTCCTTCATTCAGTCTACCCACTGGTATGGAGCATAGCCATAAGGATACTAAGCTCGTTGAAGAACTACCGCTAGGGTTTCTAGAAGGAGCAGTTACTAAATCATTGCCGCTAGGGTTACTAGCAGGTGCAGTTATAGAAACCCTAACCCTGTCGTTGAGGCACCTTAAGTGAAGGGTTTGACCTAATTTTTGGATAGACTAGTGCACCCTAGCCTAGCACACCTCTTGGTACTCTCACGAAGCCAAGACGTCAAGTTTAGGTTTTTGATCAAATCTAGGGTTGACCAAGTCAAGGAAACCATGACCTACTCTATGAAGTTAGAAAAAAAGTTAGATGGGGCTTCTAATTTCAGAGTGTGGAAGACAAGGATTTACCTCATCCTTGCCAAGAATAAAGTGTTGGATATCGTGAAAGGAAAGATCGTGGAACCAGTGTTTGAAGAAGGAAAAGAGAAGGAACCGTATAATTTTGTGGTTATGGAGAAGTTCAGAGACGGTGACATCAATTCCATGAGTATCATAGTGGAATATATAAAAGACCACTTTATATCCTACATATCCCATCTTGACTCATCGAAGAATATGTATGATTCCCTAACAAACATCTTCTTATTCAGAAACATTGGACACGTAATGAGTCTAAAGAATGAGCTCCGTGACATGAAGATGAATTATGTTGACAGCATAACATCATACTTTGTGAGGATCTCTCAGTTAAGAGATCAACTACAAGCTATTGAAGAGATCATCTCAGAGAAGGAACTGGTAAATATAGTTCTCAATGGTCTTCCCAAGATATGGGATGCATTTTCCGCAAGAATGAACACAAAGAAGGAGTATCCTACATTTGAGGAGATTTAGACTTGTTTTGAAAAAGAAGAATCAAGGATCATTGCAAAAGAGAAACCTCAAAAGAGATATGATGATCAAGCCTTCACAACAAAGTTCAAGAATTTCATAAATAAAAAGAAGTTTGGCTCCAAAAAGAAACCAAATCAAGAGAAAGATATGTCAAGAATACAATGCTTCAATTGTCGAAAGTATGGTCACTACAAGAATCATTGTCCCGAGTTAAAGAAAAGGAAGGAAACACACAAAGCATCCGTTGTCGAAGAAAGGGAACCCTCAAAGAAATCCAAGCAGGACAAAACAAACTTCTTCTTCTAGGACAAGGTAACAATACTCTTCATAGTTCTTGTATATACCATATCTTCTGTACATATCTTTCATATCCATTTCTTAGAAGATAACATGTTCAAAGAAAAAATATACCTATGGAAGAACAACAAGGTAAGGATTGTTATAATTATGACTACAAGTGAGACAATACACATGAAAGGATGAAGTACATCAAACAATTCATGTGGAAGTTATTACATAAGTAACAACTACGAGATAAGCTGATATCAGAATCAATCTTGAAGAAACCTAGAAGAAGTAAATACAGAAAGAAGCCAGCGATCAAGAGGAAATTGGAGAAAGACTTATGATACCTTTCAGAAGGCAATAAGGATGCAGACAGAAGCGTGGATTGAGTTAGATGGAGGGATCTCATTATATACTCCCAAAAGAAAAACATGCACTCATGCATGAAGAAAGGATTAGGAGGGAGCTAATCCTATGATCCATTGAATATGATGAAGTATATATCCATGGTAGCAGCCATGAAAAGAAGTACGTGTTCAGTTTGAATTTAGAAGAACTCTTCTTCAAAATGAAGCCTCAAAGTGTCCCTGGTTTTCCATTCACATCCATGATCCTATGATAAAAGGAAGAAGGAAGAATCTTCAAGGCATGAAATCTATACAAAAATCCATGAACTCAAGAGATAAAGAGAAACATGAGGAAGAACATGAAGATTCCAAGAGAGAAAGAAAAGACAAAACAATCAGTGAGTGTATCAAGAATCACAAGACTACTAGCCTGGCATGAACTCACTAAAAGCAATCTAGCAAAGGAACTGAAAGTTGTGATGTAGAACTGTGCATGGGAAAATTATGAATGAAAGAATTGCGAGATATAGAACTAGAGGTTCTCCCAGATGGATGGAGAAGACTATGATTATTGTTCATTCTAGTAAACCAGACATACCTTTGCATGAGCCATTATATCATCCACAATATCCATGGGTTGGAGTTAAAATCATACAAATGTAAGGACTGTTCTCCTCAACAGAGTAATCAAAAAAAGAAGTGTATAGCAACCTCAAGTTTTTGAGGTATACCAGAAGGAGACTCTTGTATGCAGATGGAAGAAGACAACTTGGTAGAGAGCCTCCAATGCACAACATAAGTGTGGTGAAAAACGTTCTATAATAGATATACTATATCAGAATGGTTACTCAGAAGCTCAGGATGATGGATTGCTAATCCATGAAAAACCCTCATGATGGTAGAAGAATTACCACTTGGATATGTTCTAGTTTGACCCTTTCCATGATGTCATGAGCTAGCAGGAAACAAAAGATGAATCCAACAATGATTGATCAGAGCTATATGAAGTCTTCAGAGAACACCAATGTTCCAAAAAGACCAAAGTACATTGAGATCAAGCATTAGACTCTTTGTGATGAGGTCCAGAAAAGAGAAATTGGTTCTCAAATATATATCTCCATAGATGAGCAGATAAGAAGACATTTTGGTAAAGCCTATGTCCAAGATAAAAGAGTTTGTGTACTCAAGCTGGAGCTCATGGAGAAAACTTCATTATTGAAAAAGGAAGAGATGACTCCTAGGTTGGGAGGGAGCACTGATGTGTTATTTATTTATGGAAAATCATTTTTCGGTTCTAAAAATGGTCTAGGATGAGCAGTTCCTTTCCAGTTTGGAAAGTGGTTTGAGATTTATGACAGACATGAATTTTCCAGTTCAGAAAATTGTCCAGATTGAAAGGTCATTTTCAGAATGAAAATGGTTTGATGGATTGTTGATGTACCACAGACAATGATTTCCCATTATGGTTAACATAGGGAATGGTCCAGGACAATCACTCTTCTTTAGGGTTACTCAAGGATAATGGTCCACCTCGTCGGACAATCATTCTTTCGAAGCTCATAGTTGTGAGTAGTTTCGAAGAATGGTTCGTTTTGGAGGTTGGTGCAGGACACTCATTTCCTTTGGAAATGGTCCGTATAGTGATTCCCTAGGGAAGATTCATTCTCTCTGGGTTGCACTGTGTTTAGTGCTGGAGAAATGGCCCAGATAGGTGAATGGTGCATGTTCAACAATTAGGGACAAACATTCCCTAGGGTAGACACATTCTCTCCAGGTTGCACTTTGTTTAGTGCCGGAGGAATGGCCTGGGGTGGGGAATGGTCCAGGCTAAAAAATTGGGACAATTATTCTTCCTTGCTTGAGAAGAATAGTCCAGATAGCTCATCATTGATGTTTTACCTTCTGAGGGCAGATGCTCTTCACAGATCTCATAGATGTGAGTGGAATAATGGCCCAGATGATTTAGTTTATATCATAACAATGTTTTCTATGCAGGTTGATATTAGATGATTGTTATGGAGACTGTATGTCTCTAGACAATAGATGTATGGTACTATGGTGGATGTGTTCCACTGATTGTGACTATACATCACAGATATATGTCATGGATCAAGTATCTGTGTGCTACTTGGTGTGGTAGTGTACTACTGTATTGTATTTATGTACTACTATGGATAAACACAGTTGTGTTCTATTAAATGATATTGTTCTGATTACCTTGATGACTATCAACAGTGTTGGAAATGATTATTAGTAGATGGATGATCAAAGGACAGAGATTTCCCCGATGGAAAATGGTTCAAAACATTTATTCTTCTAGGAAATATGTCCAGATTAGAAGAATGGATCTTGTGTCACTTTATGGTGTGAGTGTATTATCCAACATCATGTCTAATTACTCAGATGGAGTATGGTTTCGAGAGATGATGTAGATGATGACATTGATAGTGATGATCGTGCTCATGATCTAGTCATGAGATAGGCTATACGACTATGTTGATGCTACCGGGTAAATGGTATGTTTGTGCTCAAGACCATTACCTTCAAATAACTCCCTACCACTAGGGAGTGTTGATATTATGGTAGTTGCGGGAGGTATTTACCTTCACGTGTAGACTTGACGAGAATAGAATATTCTGGGAGGCAAGAAGAAACTCTAATTGATTAGAACCCGGGTCAATTAATGTTTCTTGTGAAGGATGAGGTCAAGCCTTGTCTTCCATACTCTGATGTTAGAAGCCCCTTCCAACTTGTTTTCTGAGTTCATAGAGTAAGTCATTATTGTTCGACTTGGTCAACCTTTGACTTCTTGGCTTACTGGGAATACCAAGAGGTGCTCTAGGTTAGGGCACACTAGGCTATCTAGAAATTAGGTCAATCTCTTCGCTTAAGGTGCCTTAACAAGAGGGTTAGGGTTTCATTGCTGCAACAAAACTTTGACTACAATTGTAACTGCAACTGCAACTGTAAGCAACAAAACTTTGACTGCAATTGCAGCTGTAACTGAGAAAATCCTCCCAATCTATCTATCTGTGTTTAGTTTGAATTTAGAAGAACTCTTCTTCAAAATGAAGCCTCAAAGTGTCCCTAGTTTTCCATTCACATCCATGATCCTATGATGAAAGGAAGAAGGCAGAATCTTCAAGGCATGAAATCTATACGAAAATTCATGAACTCAAGAGATAAAGAGAAACATGAGGAAGAACATGAAGATTCCAAGAGAGAAAGAAAAGACAAAACAATCAGTCAGTGTATCAAGAATCACAAGACTACTAGCCTGGCATGAACTCACTAAAAACAATCTAGCAAAGGAACTGAAAGTTGTGATGTAGAACAATGTATGGGAAAATTATGAATGAAAGCATTGCGAGATATATAACTAGATGTTCTCCCAGATGGATGGAGAAGACTATGATGATTGTTCATTCCAGTAAACTAGACATACCTCTGCATGAGCCATTATATCATCCACAATATCCATGGGTTGGAGTTAAAATCATACAAATGTAAGGATTGTTCTCCTAAACAGAGTAATCAAAAAAAGAAGTGTATAGCAACCTCAAGTTTTTGAGGTATACCAGAAGGAGACTCTTGTATGTAGATGGAAGAAGAGAAATTGGTAGAGAGCCTCCAATGCACAACAAAAGTGTGGTGAAAAACTTTCTATAACAGATATACTATATCAGAATGGTTACTCATAAGCTCAGGATGATGGATTGCTAATCCATGACAAAACCTCATGATGGTAGAAGAATTACCACTTGGATATGTTCCAGTTTGACCCTTGCCACAATGTCATGAGCTAGCAGGAAACAAAAGATGAATCCAACAATGGTTGATCAGAGCTATATGAAGTCCTCAGAGAATACCAATGTTCCAAAAAGACCAAAGTACATTGAGATCAAGCATTACACTCTCTGTGATGAGGTCCAGAAAAGAGAAAGTGGTTCTCAAATATATATCTCCATAGATGAGCAGATAAGCAGACATTTTGGTAAAGCCTATGTCCAAGATAAAAGAGTTTGTGTACTCAAGCTGGAGCTCATGGAGAAAACTTCATTATTGAAAAAGGAAGAGATGACTCCTAGGTTGGGAGGGAGCACTGATGTGTTATTTATTTATGGACACTCATTTTTTGGTTCTAAAAATGGTCCAGGATGAGCAGTTCCTTTCCAGTTTGGAAAGTGGTTTGACATTTATGACGGACAGGAATTTTCCAGTTCGGAAAATTGTCCAGATTGAAAGGTCTTTTTCAGAATGAAAATGGTTCGATGGATTGTTGATGTACCATAGACAACAATTTCCCATTATGGTTAACATGGGGAATGGTCTAGGACAGTCACTCTTCTTTAAGGTTACTCAAGAAGAATGGTCCACCTCGTCAGACAATCATTCTTTCGAAGCTCACAATTGTGAGCAGTTTCGAAGAATGGTTCGTTTTGGAGGTTGGTGCAGGACACTCATTTCCTTTGGAAATGGTCCGGATAGTGATTCCCTAGGGAAGATTCATTCTCTCTGGGTTGCACTTTGTTTAGTGTTGGAGAAATGGCCCAGATAGGTGAATGGTGCAAGTTCAACAATTAGGGACAAACATTCCCTAGGGTAGACACATTCTCTCCAGGTTGCACTTTGTTTAGTGCCGGAGGAATGAACCGGGGTGGGGAATGGTCTAGGCTCAAAAATTGGGACATTTATTCTTCCTTGCTTGTGAAGAATAGTCTAGATAGCTCATCATTGATGTTTTACCTTCTGAGGGTAGATGCTCTTCCAAGATCTCATAGATGTGAGTGGAAGAATGGCCCAGATGATTTAGTTTATGTCATAACAATGTTTTCTATGCAGGTTGATATTAGATGATTGTTATAGAGACTGTATGTCTCTAGACAATAGATGTATGGTACTATGGTAGATGTGTTCCACTAATTGTGACTATACATCATGGATATACATCATGGATCAAGTATCTGTGTGCTACTTGGTGTGGTAGTGTACTACTGTATTGTAGTTGTGTACTACTATGGATAGACACAGTTGTGTTCTATTAAATGATATTGTTCTGATTGCCTTGATGACTATCAACAGTGTTGGAAATGATTATCAGCTAGATGGATGATCAAAGGACAGAGATTTCCCCAATTGAAAATGGTTCAAAACATTTATTCTTCTAGGACATATGTATAGATTAGAAGAATGGCTCTTGTGTCACTTTATGGTGTGAGTGAATTATCCAACATCATGTCTAATTACTCAGATGGAGTATGGTTTCTAGAGATGATGCAGATGATGACACTGATAGTGATGATGGTGCTCATGATCTAGTCATGAGATAGGCTATACGACTATGTTGATGCTACCGGGTAAATGGTATGTTTGTGCTCAAGACCATTACCTTCAAATACCTCCCTACCTAGGAGGGAGTGTTGATATTATGGTAGTTGCGGGAGGTATTTACCTTCACGTGTAGACTTGATGAGAATAGAATATTCTGGGAAGCAAGAAGAAACTCTAATTGATTGGTTACTAACTCAATTAGGTTTTTTCTTAGAACATCTCTTGGTTATGGTTTGGACTATCTGATCAACTCTTGTTTGATGCGCTATCCTTGGAGAAGGGTACACCACCCTTCGTTTGGATATATAGCCTAGGGTTTTCTTTCGGAATGATTCTCTGTCAAGGTTTAGGTGCTCATAGGGTGGCTTCGGCCTATGGTTAGGTGACAATAGTTATATTGTATATGATAAAATGAGCACATTCTAATAGGGGGGAGGTTGTAAGCCTCAAGTCGTGGGGAGCAGGTAGTGGTATGAAGATAGAAGAATATATCGACACCCACTATGTAGCTGGGACTCCTAAGGTAGGGAGTCAAGTCCCTATCCAGGAAATAAACAACCTCAGTCTAAAAATCATTGCCCTGGTTTTGACGAGGATCACAGGTTTGACCTCATTGCACCAGGCATCGAGGCCGCTCATGTTCTATGCAGTGCAGTGTGCAAGACCCACATTGTATGATTGGTGTACGTCACTACCGGCAAATATGAAGAGCCAGTTGACGGAGTGTAAGAAGGGGGGTAAAAGAAATTTTGGGTTTGCCTCCATATTATGCAGTTTATTTTTCGAGCAGGTTCCAGGTTTGGGACCTAGAGTTGAGATTATCCCAAGAGGACTTCGCGATCCATCCATGACATGGTGGACCAAGGTGATGAAGTGACAGGGAGGAGGTAGGGTGCATACACCCTACAACGGATACTTTTTATACTGGTGGTGGTGACAGGTCATTTCTTTGGATGACTATCATTATGAGGGGATTGATTTCAGAGGAGATCCAAACATGCCACTTCCACTAGGAGCCTCTTATGGTGACATAGGTATGTCCAATTTTTTTTTACATATTTCATTTTTTTGTATTTTTGTATAATTAGGACAAAAATATTTTTGGATGGTGCTTAAGTATTGACTAGATATTATGTGTGTCGCATACATGGGTCCATGAAGGCCAGAGGGTTTCCCTCGACATCGATGGAGGAACTGGGGAGATGAAGTAGCTGGAGGAGAAGCCGAGAGGGTGCTACAAAACGTGCAAAGAAACCTGTCGCGTCTGACTCACAGGATACCCATGGTTCAGGTAGAGGATCTTCCTAAAGCCATGCAACGATAGGTGGTTGGTGTACCCAGGGCATGGGTACAACTCTTTCAGCGTCTCCCGAATGCCGTGGTTTTCTACCATTATACACATTCGACGCCATAGGCGTAGATGTCTTGGGATATTATGATACCGTTTGTATATGTATATTGAGGGTGTTGGCCCCATTTTGTACTATAAACACCATATTTTTTGAAATATATAAAAAAGGATCTTCGACTTTACTTATATTTTACAATGTGTACAATGGTTAGATGGTTTTCTTTGCTTTTAATTATGTGACAAATGCCAATCTAAAACAAAATTAGCATAAGCATCAGATACATGAGTAGAAATCCTAGGAATATGAAAATATGTAATAAAATCAAATTATCGTTCTAAAAGATGTACCCATAGGAATTGTCAGAGTAAAGTAGGATCATGCACGCGGTAACGCCTATTCAAATTTCATTTGTAGACACACACTCAGTTGTAAGTTTTGGAAATTTCAGCAAGTACACTTCTTGGTAAAGTTGCGCACCTCTCTTGGGTGCTAGGGTTTCTAGGTTTTGAGCACCCTCTTGTGTGCTAGGATATTCTTGGTGGTAAAGGTATTTCTCTTGAATATTATAGAAAAGTATTTGGCTGGGTTTTTCTCCCTTGTTTGAGAAGGGTTCCCAGGATACATCTTGTGTTCTTGTGCATGGTGCTTCTTCGTGTGATCTTGTTTGTTGCAACATATATTGTTATGGTTAATTGTTAAAATGGAATGAACTTCATGTGTAACCTAATTATATGAAAACATTAACATGGTATCAGAGCATAGGTCATGAAAGAACCCATTTCACAATAATTCACCAAGTCTCATGCCTTTTTCAGCAAACCCTTCACTTCTGCAAAACCGTACGGCCTTCCCAGGGTTCTAGAAAATTTTGTACAACCCTCCTTCTTGAATTATTTCAACCCATCAAACTTGGACGCTAAGGATAATTCCACCATAGAAGAGAATGACCTCTTCCAATGAATCTCTAGAGTCTCTCAAAACTTAATTCCGAGAAAATTTGATTTTTGTCCCTAGGGTTTCTAAGGTGTCGAAACGTCTACAAAATATTTCTATTTTTCTAAAGAAATATTGTTCTGGATCAGCAAGCATAATTGTGATACTATTAAATTGATTTTTGGTAGTCATAAGTCCAAACATAATCCAGACCACTAAATATTCAAGAAAAGATGAAGAATAGAACTCGAATGGAAGATAGGATTGATGGAGCAAGAAACTTCAGCCCTTGGAAATCAATGCTTCTAGTCACTCTTGAAGAAGAAGATCTCCTGGATGCAACCACTAAAACTCTACTAGAAACAACAACTGAGTTAGAGAAGAAAATAAGAAAATAAGATGACGTCAGAGAAAGGAAAATAATCATCTACTCAGTAAGAGATCATCTCTTACCCCGGATTCCAAATCTGAAGACTGCCTACGATATGTACAAAATGATAAAAGGAATGTTTGAAAGTGACAACACTCTTAGAGCCCTTGCCTTGAAAAGTCAACTCCAAAGTACTAAGATGACAAAAAATGACACAATTGCACTTTTCTTCATGAAGATATCAAAAGTTAAATAACAACTAGAGACAATTGGAGAAAATATATCTAATAGAGAACTTGTCTTAACTACTCTTCAGAATCTTCCAAAATCATGGGAGCCATTCCTTCAAAGCATCAGTGAAGAGAAACTCTACCAACATTTGAGCGACTATGGATAGATTGTACACAAGAAGAACTAAGACTCAGAAATAGAGGAGTGGAATATAACTCAGAAGAAAATCATGCTCTTGCACTTCACACCATAAAAGGAGGAAAATTCAAAATTGTAACACCCTGTTTCCCCCAGTCTGTAAATATAAATTTATTGGCCAGGAACTATGGAAAAATCAAAGTGTGAGTGTTTAATTTGGTGTACCTTTGTACAAAGTTTGATGAATGTAAATCCTGTTATTTTAATAGATAATAGAAACGTGTTGCATGACTACTGAGAGAGGGGACGTGCTAAGAAAGAGACACCACGATTGCTAATAAAAAGGTGGTGGAGGGGACCTAGAATGGTTGCGATAACCTCCACCGAACTAGTACCATGCTGGAGTTAATGTTGCTCAGATCAAAACAACCCTCTACCCAAAAATGAATTCCCGTCAAGCTGGTAGGTGGGAAGGGCCTCCTCAAGAGTTAATGAGGGATGGGGTAGACTGCTTATCGGTATGGATTCTAGACCTAACCATGGACAGGTATATTCGAGCCACACACAACATTTTCGAGGGAGGCAATAAGGGGAAGTGTGGTGGATAGAGGGAGCAACATGGGAGGAAATGCAAAGACGAGAGTAGAAAATCTCGGGTCCAAGGAAGGATTGAAAGTGAAAAAAATGAGTCCTGATCATAGGGAATGGAGACTGATTCGGGAGAAGGAGAGTAACCTTCATCCTTGTCTATTCCTGTATAGGGAGAAGGAGAGTAACCTTCGTCCCTAACTTCCCTTGAGATGGATGTAAGAGATTGAATCTCAAAGCATCATGGCCTAAGCTTGGGGGTGACCAGTGATAAATCGATTGGGAGTGACTGAGCCTATGGTTGGGTGGAAACGAGCAACCCTCTCAACACTCACATCACATCTTGTGATTTTGATAAGTGTTTTATGCCTTGTATTTTGAATTGAAAATCATGGATGCATGCTCGTGTTTATACGCTCATAAATGGTTTTTGTATAGAAGTGATTGCCTTGTGTTTTGGATTTGGAAATAATGGATGCATGTTTATACTTATATGTCCATAATTGGTTTATGTATAGAATGAATAAGTCCATAATACGAGTCCGTTCCCTTAAGAATTGTCCCATCTACTTGAGTCTCGTTATGTCCTGGTTTAATTTATTGAAGGCTCCTTTCCCAGGGAATTACCTCACATCCCAGAGTTAGAGTGAGTTCCTTGAAATGGCTACCATTACAATAAAATAACGAGTTTACCTCACCTCTATCCTAGAGTTTATAGCTTGACGAATTAGGAAGACACTTCATTCAGGACAGTAGTCTAAGGGACTTTGAATTGTACCCGAGCCATATCTAGAAACTCGACTGAGAGTAGGGATAATTACCAAAGAATCATCAGAAGGCTCATGTGACCGGGGTCTAGGAATCCTATGAAAGAAGGAGTTAATTTCAAAGGTTTCGGAACATTGGGAGCTCGAAGCCCGAAGGGGTTGAATTTTGTTGCCTAAGTTTAAGAAGGATAGCGAGATTCAAGCATATAAAGGGTTTATCCTTTCGTTTAGAAGATGAATGGATGAGGTCTATTCAGGAGTATCCAAGTTCGGTAGCGACCGTTAGATTTGATGAAGGGGTGCAGGTGTTAACACCTCAAATACCTTCAAACTTCGCAAGATCGCACATTGGGAGACTTGCACGCTGGCACAACTAGACTCTCAGAACCCAAAGTCGTGACATGATTTGGACCGTAGATCTGAGGATCTATCAAGATCCTCCTTGACCATCAGATCTGAATGTGAGGACCAGTAGTCATTGGATCCAGGAAAGGTAAACGAGGGTTAAACCCTTCGAAAGTATGCAAGAGATTGGACCTTTCCAAGTCTTGAAGTTCTGATATCATCAGGACCATCCATTGTCAGGCTAGACAGATGGAAACAGATCCGATAGTTCGAGGATTTGAACTTCGGAAGTGTTGCAAGGGAAAGAGGGGAGTTGATCCTAGCCGTTGGTGTCGGGAAGTATGTGTGGCGAGCGATCAACATTTTTATGACTTGCACATAAGAGAAGTCAAAGGGTAGAGCTCTAGGAAATCGTGATATGTGAAATCGTGATATGACCTGAGCCATCCATCGGAAGGCACACGCAGAGAAATATCAACATTTTGTTGATTCACATGTTGGGGATTTCGAAGGAAAGAGTCGTAGAAACTCCTGAAGGCCGGAGTGTCGAAGTTCATCCTAGCCATTAGTGATAGGAAACATGGGGCACCGAATCCTTTTCTTTGGGGTTTAGTATATCGGCTAGAATGGACCGTGTGAGTAAGAACCCCAAATGTTGAAGTTTCAAAGTGCCATAGTAGCCACCTATAGTTTGGGTATTCGATCATCGCATATGGTCCTATGCGAAGGTCACCGAAGAAAAAAAGAAGGGGGGGAAATGATCACAACCATTGATAGAAGGAGGAAGTTGAACCTTAAATCTAACCTTGTCGAGATTTAACGACTTGGGAAATCAGAGGTAAGAGTTTTGTGAACTCGCGATAATTTCTGCGAACTCGCGATATGCGAAATCATGAATTGATCGTGTTCATCAATTAAGGAGGGCACGTGGTGAGGTCTCAGCATTTCGCTGAATTGCATGGTATAAAATTCAAGAAGGGAGGTCATGAGAAATCGCAACAAGTGAAGCTCCGATCCGCCTTGGAGTTAGGCTCTGGGTAGTAGTAAATGGTCACATGGACGGAGGCCAAAGGAAGGATCTAATGGCTACTAACCCCTTTCGGAACTCGGGAGTTGGAGGTGTTGGGGCACCTTGCATCAGAAGTTTCAAAGTCGCAAAACACGATGTGTCATTTAGGTTAAGCCTATGGTCACGGGTAGTGGTCATATGGAGGAGGATAAGGGAAGATCTCGCCTGCACTAGGCCCCTGTAGGAATTTGGGGATTCTGTCCTTTTATAAAGGCAAAAAATTATATTTTCCATCGTGGGTGTGTGACAAAATGGTATCAAAGCATGGTTACAACACTTGGCCTGCTTGGGCTCATGGACGAGTCACTTAAATAACTCTATTTGGAGTACTTTCAAAAGAGTTACACCCTACCTTACCTCTTTCTTAAGAGGTTTGATTTAAAAATGTTATTAAGGAAAGGAATGAAACCTTCTACTTTGTGTGTACATTAAGAAATTAAACTGTGTATTGTTCATGAACTAATAGACTGTTAGCTAACTATTAAGTGTTTTTGGAAACACTTGAACAGTCAGTGAATCATGGGAAGACCCCAATACTAAAGGATGATGATGTGTCATGAAGTGGGGGATGGTTCCCACAATAGAGACGAGGAATCTGATGATAGGAGGGTAGTGGAAACCCTTCCAGATCTGGATGAAACTGTAAGAAGCCTTAGGGCCGAGCTACAGAGTTTCAATACTGACAATGAGAGATTGATAAAGGATCAAGAGAAACAAACATAAATTAACGTAGTCTTTCTATAGAGCTTATCTCACATATAGAGGCAACTGCAACATGAACCTGCAACCAATCATGCAGACCGACGACACAAGAAGATAGGTCATAGTCCACCTGAGATACGAAAACATGACTCCATAAGTGACCCCAATGGGAGAAGTACCACGAAGAAGGTCCAATCTGGAGGCAGGATAAATTCATCAGGATATTCCTTTGAAAAGGAAGCTGACAACTCCAAAGGGTCTTCTAGTAGAAGGGCCAAATCACATTCTCAGAAGAAAGGAAGGAAACCTGAGTGTCCAAAAACCCATGGTCCTGAAGAGTTCAATAAATCCAAACCAACCTCTTTCGATGGAGAGATAAACAAGGGAGAAGAGGTGGAAGCTTGGATGCTTGGTTTAAAGAAGTATTTCAGAGTCCATGACTACTCCAAAAACTTGAAGGCTCATATAGCCATCTTCAACCTGAATGGAAAGGCTTCCATATGGTGGGAAGACCTTAGGAATGTGAAAGGAATCCATGAGAAGGACTTGTCATGGAAACAATTTGATAAATACTTTAGGAAGAAGTATCTGTCAAAAGAATACATGGATGGGAAAACTAAGGAATTCTATGAACTCCAGCTGGGGCAGTTCACCATAGAGGAATTTGTCAATAACTTCCTTGAACTATTGAGGTATGTACCCTACATAAAATATAAAAAATAATAAATGCAGGGGTTCATTAGTGGTTTACCTCAAACCTACTGAGATAGGATTGAGTTCGATGAACCAAGGAACTTAAAAGAAGTTATTCGGAAGGAGAGGTATTTTTATGAATAGTTTGGGAGCAAGACAAGACCCCACAAGGATTGGAAGAAAAAGAATAGTTCGAGATTCCAGAAGAAAAGGTTTAACTCTTCAATATTTAAGAACTATAGAAAGGATTCTAGGGGGAGCCTTCCTAATAGAAGTGTATACCAGAAAAAGTTCCCCTCTCAAAGTGGAAATAAACCTTTTCAGACAACCCTCATAAAGACCGATAACCTAAAGAAGGAACCCTTAAAATGTTGGGGTTGTGGAGAAAATCATAGATTGAGGGATTGCGCACATAGACAACAAAATAGTAAGGGGGTCTACAATATCCAAGAAGCTACCACCATCAATGATGTGGCTAGGAGCATGCCACAAATCTATGCATCCCTAGACAATAATCAAGATGACCACCAAGCTTCAGTAGTGGAGCTGGAAGGTATGATCACCAACCATCCAATTTCTATTTTAATTGACCCGGGTTCTAATTTGAGTTATGTATCCCCTCAGACTGCCAATAAGTGTAAACTACAATCAATTATACATGTTAAACCATGGTTGGTACAACTAGCCACTGGGACCAAAAGAAAGGTGGCAGAGGCTATACCAACCTACCAATTCATCATGAGTGGATTGCCCACCCAAGCGACCCTTAACATACTTCCCTTGGGATCTTATAACTTGTTGATTGGTTTGGACTAGTTGGATGCTCATAAAACTAAAATGGACTATTATCATAAAACCTTAGAATGTGTAAATGAATAAGGGAGAAAGATGACCCTCCAAGGGATTCAGAAGCCCGTCTCAGTGAGACAAATATCAACCCTTCAAATGAAGAAGTATTGCAGAAAAGGGTGTTCCTTATATGCAATATAGGTGTTGGAGTTCGTTGAATATGACAAACCAAACCTAGAGTACCACCCCATATTGAGAGAATACAAGGACGTATTCCTAGAAGAAGTACCAGGTCTACCTCCGAGAAGGGATATTGACTTCTCAATATAACTTACATTGGGAGCAGCACCAACATCTAGAATGCCATATAGAATGAGCATGCCAGAGCTTGTTGAGCTCAAGATACAACTAAAGGAGATGATGGAAAGAGGCTACATCCGACCCAGTGTATCTCTGTGGGGAGCGCCTATCCTGTTTGTGAAAAATAAAGATGGCACACTTCGACTGTGCATAGATTACAGACAACTCAATAAGGAAACCATAAAGAACAAGTACCCCTTACCAATAATTGATGACCTGTTCGACCAATTGGGAGGTGTATCCATATTCTCAAATATCGACCTAAGATCTAGCTACCATCAAGTCCGGATTAAGGATGAAGACATCCACAAAACATCCTTCAGGGTGAGGTATGGTCACTACTAATTTTTGGTGGTTCCATTTGGGTTAACCAATGCCCCCGCCAATTTTATGTGCTTGATGAATAATGTACTCAGTAAATTTCTAGACAAATTTGTATTGGTTCTCATTGATGATATCCTAATCTACTCCAAGAACAGGGAGGAGCATGAAGAACATCTTAGACTCGTACTTCAAGTACTAAGGGAGCATCAGCTCTACACTAAGTTTAGAAAGTGTGATTTCTTTCAGAAGCAAGTCCACTACTTAGGCCATGTCATATCTAAGGAAGGGGTGGAAGTAGACCCTGACAAGATCAGATCTATTATGGAATGGCCTACCCCGAAAGATGTATCTGATATTAGGTCCTTTATGGGATTATCAGGATACTATAGAAGATTCATAAAAGAGTTTTCCAAGATTGGTTGTCCAATCACTTCCCTTCAGAAAAAGGGGGTTAAATTCATTTGGATATCAAAATGTGAAGAAATATTTCAGGAGCTAAAAACCTCCTGACCCATGCACCCGTGCTAAAGATTGCGGACCCAGATGATGATTTCCTTGTGTGTACAGATGCCTTCAAGGAAGGACTCAGAGGATTCCTTATGCAAGAAGGATGTGTACTATGCTATACGTCCTGGAAATTAAATGAACATGAGATCAATTATATGACCCATGACCTAGAGTTGGCTTCCATAGTACATGCTTTAAAAATGTGGAGACACTACCTCTTGGGTAGAAGATTTGTGCTTATGACAGATCATTGTGGATTGAGACACATGTTTGATCAACCAAAACTCAATGCTAGGCAAGCGAGGTGGATGGTTCTCCTAAGTGAATTTGATTTCAAAATCAAACATATAAAAGGAAAGGAAAATAGGATGGTCGATGCCTTTAGCAGAAGTATAAAAATGATTCATTTAGCAGCAGTAAACACTTGCAAAACATATGTCAGGAAGAGAATAAAAAATGCATAAGAGACAAATGCATTCTTTAAGACTGTGATTTCATACCTAAGGCTAGAGACTACAGGGATGAAGTATGAAGGCTACCAAATGCTTGAGGAAGGGCTGTTGCCTTACAAAAACAGATTGTATATTCCGAACTGTGACGACTTGAAGAGTTTCATAATGTATGAACTGCATAAGAGACCATATACTAGTCACCCGGGATATCAGAAGATGATCACGACCACTAGGAAACAATTCTATTGGCCTGGGTTAAATAAATACATAGCTAACTATTTAGCTATGTTCCTAGAATGCCAGTAAGTTAAGTCAAAGCACCGGCATCCAACAAGATTGTTACAGCCCCTACCGATTCCAGAATGGAAATGGGAAACCATCTCCATGGATTTCATCACCAGATTACCAAATTCGACCAAGCAAACTGATGCCATCATGGTCGTGGTGGAAAAACTGAGTAAGTCTGCCCATTTCATCCCTGTCAAATCAACTTGCAAGGCAATAGATATTGCCAACATATTCATGAAGGAGATATTCAGACTACATGGCATGCCCAAGGAAATTGTATCTGACAAAGATACCAAATTCACTTCAAACTTTTGGAAATCCATAATGGATGGTTTTGAGACTAGATTGTTGTTCAACACATCCTACTACCCTCAAAATGATGGACACATAGAAAGAGTAAACCAAATAGTAGAGGACATGCTAATAATGCACGTAATGCATCAACCTAAGAAGTGGGAAGACTACCTACCATTGGTAGAGTTTTCCTACAACAACGGTTATCAGGAATCCTTAAAGATTAGCCCCTTTGAAGCCCTCTATGGTAGACAATGCAAGATCCCAATTATCTAGAGTAATCCAGTGGACAAAATTACAATCGGACCCGACATGCCCAAAGAAATGGAACAACAAGTAGTGCAGATAAGGCAAAATCTGAAAATTTTCTCAGGACTGGTAGAAAAGTTACGTCGACAGAAAGAGAACTCCCCGAGAGTTCAAAGTAGGAGACCATGTCTATATTAGGGTTAGACCCCAGAAGAGTTCCCTGAGTATGGGATCCTATTCCAAGTTGGCACCTCGATATTCTGGACCCTTTGGAGTCCTAGATAGAGTGGGACCTGTAGCCTATAGGCTAGCACTTCCTTCCACTGTAAAGGCACATAATGTTTTTCATGTTTCATTATTGAAGAAATATGTACATGATGCTAATCATATAATTGATTGGTATGTGATACAGGTGGAATCAGAGGGAGAATTCCTGCCAGAAATCCAATGCATATTAGACAGGAAGGAAACATCACTCAAGAATAGAACCATTGCACAGGTCAAGGTGAAATGGAAACACTTTGGCCCAGATGAGGCTATGTGGGAAATGGAAGATGCCATGAGGCATGCATTTCCGATTTTGTTTACTCCTATACATACATATCATACTAGTAGATAGAACATCGAGGACGATGATTCCTTTAAGGGGGAGGGAATTGTAACACCCTGTTTCCCCTAGTCTGTAAATATAACTTTATTGGCCAGGAACTATGGAAAACTCAAAGTGTGAGTGTTTAATTTGGTGGACCTTTGTATAAAGGTCGATGAAAGTAAATATTGTTATTTTAATAGATAATAGAAATGTGTTGCATGACTGTTGAGAGAGGGTACATTATAAGAAAGAGAGACCACGATTTCTAATGAAAAGGTGGTGGAGGGGACCCGAAATGGTTTCGATAACCTCCACCGAACCAGTACCATGCTGGAGTTAATGTTTCTTAGATCAGAACAACCCTCTTCCTAGAAATGAATTCTCGTCAGGATAGTAGGTGGGAAGAGTCTCCTCAAGAATTAATGAGGGATGGGCTAGATTTCCCATCAGTATGGCTTCCGGACCTGACCATGGATGGGGGGATTCGAGCCACATGCAACCTTTCCGAGGGAGGCAATAAGGGGAAGTGTGGTGGATAGAGGAAGCGACCTGCGAGGAAATCCAGATATGAGAGAAGAAAATATCGAGTCCAAGGAAGGATTGAAAGAAAAAAAAGTGAGTTCTGATCACAGGGAATGGAGACCGAGTCAGGAGAAGGAGAGTAACCTTCTTCCTTGTATATTCCTATATAGGAAGAAGGAGAGTAACCTTCCTCCCTAACTTCCATTGAGTTGGAAGTAAGAGATTGAATCTCAAATAATCGTGGCCTAAGCTCGAGGGTGGCCAGTGATAAATCCATTGGGAGTGACTGAGCCTATGGTTGGGTGGAAACGAGAACCCCTCTCACTAGTCGTATCACATCTTGTGATTCTGATCACTGTTTTATGCCTTGTATTTTGAATTGAAAATCACGGATCCACGCTCATGTTAATATGATCATAAATGGTTTATGTATAGAAGTGATTTCCTTGTGTTTTGGATTTGGAAATAATGGATGCATGTTTATACTTATATGTCCATAATCGATTTATGTATAGAATGAACAAGTCTAGAATACGAGTTTGTTCCCTTAATAATTGTCCCATCTACTTGAGTCTCGTTATTTTCTGGTTTAATTTCTAGAAGGCACCTTTCCCATGGAATTACCTCACATCCCAGAGTTGGAGTGAGTTCCTTGAAATGGATACCGTTACAATAAATTCATGAGTTTACCTCACTCCTGTCCCAGAGTTCATAGCTTGACAAATTAGGAAGGCACTTCATTCAGGCCAGTAGTCTAAGGGACTTTGAACTGTACCCTATCCATATCCATAAACTCGACTGACAGTAGGGATAATTACCCAAGAATCATCTGAAGGCTCATGTGACTAGGGTCTAGGAATATTGTGAAAGAAGGAGTTAATTTTGAAGGTTTTGGAACCTTGGGAGCTCGAAGCCCGGAGGGGTTGAATTTCATTGCCTAATTTTAAGAAGGATAGCGAGATTCAAGAATAGAAATGGTTTGTCCTTTCGTTTAGGAGATGAACAGATGAGGTCCATTCGGGAGGATCTAGGGTCGGTAGCGACCGTTAGATTTGAGGAAGGGGCGCATGCATTAACACCTTGAATACCTTCAAATTTCGCAAGATCACACATCGGGAGACTTTCACGCTGGCACGACTAGACTCTCGAAACCCAAAGTCACGACGTGATCTAGATCATAGATCTGAGGATCTATCAGGATCCTCCTTGACTTTCAGATATAAATGTGAGGACCAACAACTGTTGGATCCAAGAATGGTACATGAGGGTTAAACTCTTCGAAATTATGCAAGAGAATGGACTCGTCCAAGTCTTGAAGTTTTGATATCATTGGGATCGTCCATTGTCAGGGTAGACAGATGGCGATAGATTCAAGAGTTCAAGGATTTGAACTTTAGAAGTGTTGAAAGGGAAAGAGGGGAGTTGATCCTAGTCATTGGTTCTAGGAAGGATGCATGTCGAGCAATCAACGTTTCGCTAACTTTCACATTAGAAAAGTCAAAGGGTAGAGCTCTAGGAACTCACGATACATGAAATCGCGATATGAACTGAGCCGTCCATCGGAAGGAACACACGGTGAAATATCAACGTTTTGTTGATTTTCACGTTGGGGATTTCAAAGGAAAGAGTCATAGAAACTCCCGAAGGCCAGAGTCTCGAAGTTCATCCTAGCCGTTGGCGATAGGAAACATGGGGCACCGGATTCTTCACTTCGAGGTTTAGTATATGGGGGAGAATGGATCGTGTGAGTAAGAACCCCGAATGTCGAGGTTACAAAGTGCCATACTAGCCACCTATAGTCTGGGTATTCGGTCATCGCATATGGTCATATGCGAAGGTCGTCGAAGAAAAAAAAAAGGGGGAAATGATCACAGCCATTGATCGAAGGAGGAAGCTGAACTGTAAATCTAACCTTGTCGGGATTTTGCGACTCAGGAAATCAAAGGTAAGAGTTTTGCGAACTCGCAATAAGTTCTGCAAACTCACAATATGCGAAATCACGACTTGATCATGTTCATCCATTAAGGAGGGCATGTGGTGAGATCCCATCATTTCAATGACTCACAGGGTAGAAAAGTCAAGAAGGGAGGTTATGAGATTTTGCGACAAGCGAAGCTTCGATGCACCTTGGAGTTAGGCTCTGGGTAGTAGTAAATGGTCACATGGATGGAGGTCAAAGGAAGGAGCTAACGATTACTAACCCCTTTCAAAACTCGGGAGTTGGAGGTGTTGGGGCACCTTGCATCGGAAGTTCTGAAGTTGCGAAACACGACGCACCATTTAGGTTAAGCCTATGGTCACGAGTAGTGGTCACATGGAGGAGGATAAGGGAATATCTCACCTGCACTAGGCCCCTGTAGGAATTTAGGGATTCTGTCCCTTGAGAAAGGAATTGTTTTTTATTTTTCCATCAATGGTGTGTGACAAAAAGAAACTTCAGGAAAACAGTTAAAGAAGAAAATCCTTCATATCAAAGAAGAGATCTCTCAAAAGTTCAATGTTACAGATGTTACAAGTATGGACATGTTGATAAATATTGTCCAACCAGAAAGAAGGAAAAACAATATGCCACCATTGCTGACATTGATCCTGATCCACCTAAAGAAAATGAAGGAAGAAGAAACGAGAAGTATTTTATCTAAAGAAGAACATTACTACAAATACATAAAGTCTTTCTATTCTAAATCTTACAGTGAATTGATGTTTCTTATAATAAAAGAATAATATCACTCCTTATAAAAGAGATTTCAAAACTTGGACTATTATCCCTGGTACGGGAGTCCAAAACCTTTTCCTTTGTGCAAAGAACAAATAAGAAAAACTTATTCTTGAAAGAAGGATACAATGAATCTTCAAAGACATTCTAGATCGACATCCCTGGTCAGAAACAGATTAAGATAAGCATAAACGTTTTCTCTTAAAGAAGAGAAAATCTTTCAAAGATCTAGAGAATCTAAGATGGAGATTGACAGTAAGACTATACCTTCTCCCCCTTCAGTAGTTCAGAGGGAGACATGCATTATTCTAGTTGCTCCAGTTTCTCTAGTTGATATGTTCAGAGATATTGTAGTAGGTCATAAAAGGCCTACCTAAAATCACTCTGCAAGACGCAGAAAAACATACAAGCCTCTCAAGGCACATTCTGAGAAAAAAAACAGAGATTTTTTGAGCTATCCTTCAGTCATGAGTCACTTCATTAATGTTGAGACTCCTTGTATTAGAGAAGAAACAAGAGAACCGGTATGGAAAAATGCCATAATAGAAGAATACGAGTACATATTAAAGAATTATGCATAAGATATTATTCAGGAACCAAAAAGGGAAGCTTGTGGTAACTTCCAAGTGGATCTATAAGATCACGCATGCAACTGATGGAAGTGTCGAGAAATTCAAAAACAAGATCTATAACTAGAGGCTTCTCATAAACAAAGGGAGTTGTCTATGATGAGACACTTGACCCACTGAACCTGATACACTTCCATCCATACTACCTTCCATGATTTGGAAATTATATCAGATAGACAGATTCTTGATAAGTTTGGATTTCAGCAAGAGTGTTGTTGATCAGAGCCTATATTATTACAGTGTTGATGAAAAGAGATTGATTTTGATGACTTATTCAAAAATCATTGTTGTTGAAAACAAGAAAGAATTGACTTCTGATTTTCATAAAGGATCTGAGTATGATACACTACTTCTTGGGACAAGAAGTATGACAGAGGACCAATGAAATTTTCTTGATTCAAGGAAAATATATAGTGGTAATATTAAAGAAGTATGACATAATGAAAATCCACCATGATGGATTTAAAGAAGAAGATTGATGATGATTCATAAGAGACTAATCCACAGTTGATTGGATCACTGATGTATCCGGTCAACACCAGACTTGATTCATGCCATACAGTGAATGTGATGAGTCAATCGAGACAAACTCACTAGGAAACAACAAAACATGTATTAAGAGACAGTTGGATATGGTCCGAGATATTCCTCCAGTGTGAACTTGAGTTGGAAGAATATGCAGATTCAAATTGAGATGAAAGTACAATGGACCGGAAAAGCACATCCGGTTGATGTTCTACCTTGAAGTCTTCCAGGGTTTCCTGAAACAACAGGAAACAAAACTCTGTGGCCTTGAGTGTAGCAAGAGACAGAGTATATATAGAAGTGAGTGTGCGAATAAATGTGGCTCCACAAACTTCTGATAGATTTACTTGACCATGAGATGGATCCTATGATGATAACTAAGAGTTGTGTGTAAAGCTCCTTGAGATTCCAGTATTTCCCGATGGTTCAAAACATGGAAAGAAGAAATACCCTCATATCAGAGATATGATACAGAAGAAATATTTTATACTTGGAGTACCTTCCTACACTTGAGCAGACTGCAAACATTTACTTGGTGAAGAATTCCTTCCGAGTTAAGAGCGAGTATGGATGACCATTGGACAAAAATAAAATTCAGAGTACATTGGTATGAGACTTGGCTTGATGGAGAACACCTCTCTAGTTGAGCGGGAGTGTTGATGAATGCGGCTATAGGGGACATCCTACAACCTACAAACCTGTGAGATGTGTAATATAGCAACTATGTGAAGTCTTACTCTCAACTTACAAACCTGAGAGAAAGCCCCTAAAAAAGGGTTCATGGTTCCAACCTGGGACAGGGGATAGGAATGTATATGGCCTCCTCCATGACGTGAGAGAGAAGAACTTCATATGATTATCCGATGTAAGAGCGATCTATTGAGTTATGGAAATCTTGAAAAGCACTGGGAGCATCATCATGAGAATAAGAATGAAGATGATGTGATGGCCTCCTCTGAATAACAACAGAGTTGATGCGAAGACTCCAGATGATCCTCATGTTGGTGGAAGGAAAGAAAATATGTAGAGAATATGTGACTATGGATGAGCATAAGTGCACGTGTGAGGATCTATCTCATCTATGTAATGTAGTGACTCAGGTCTATGGCATCCCTATAAATGTGGCCTCAAGTGGATGAGCACTAGTGGGTGTATCAGATCCTTTGCTATATATTTTTCAAGAGTCAAACCTACCTGTAACCCTAGTTATTGTGTAAAGGGTACATGTTGGTCCTATCTTATTGTGTCTAAAGAAAAACTGTAAAAGATAATTAATATTAATATTAATCATTCTAATAATAAACAATTAATATGTCTAAGTGAAGTCGACCCTATTGTGACAAAAGAAACTTCAGTTGATAGGACAAGTCTAATATAAGTAAGAGGAAATCTTTCATTTATAGACACACACTCACTTGTAAGTTTTGGAAATTTCAGCAAGTACACTTCTTGGTAAAAGTTGCACACCTCTCTTGGGCGCTAGGGTTTCTAGGTTTTGAGCACCCTCTTGTGTGCTAAGATATTCTTAGTGGTAAAGGTATTTCACTTGAAGATTAGAGAAAAGGATTTGGCTAGGTTTTTCTCCCTTGCTTGAGAAGGGTTTCCCAAGATACATCTTGTGTTCTTGTGCATGGTGCTTCTTCATGTGATCTTGGTTGCTGCAACATATATGGTTATGGTTAATTGTTAAAATGGAATGAACTTCATGCTTAACCTAATGCTATGAAAACATTAACACAAATGCCATGTGAGATAGCATGGTGTAAAATTTATATAACGACACTATATTTGACCACATTATTCTTGGATGGCCCTAGGCATACGCTTCTTGAAGACACCAGTAGACCCTCAGGTGAATAAACCACCCAAGCAGTGGAAGCCAAGTTTCATGTGTGACGACTGGCCCTGTCTGTGAATCCTAAGTAGACTTATGACTCTATTGACATCTGTGAACCAAGTGAAAAATTGATAAGCAATGCGAAGATGAGAAATAAAAGAGATATATACACTAAATTAAATTAGTATACAAAGAGTTTTTCTCAAGCCTAGGGCTCAAGCGTAATATTGTTTCAAGTAGAGCCCATTTTTTGGCTCAGACAACTTATTCCCTTCATAATCTTCTAACTCATTGGCCCCTTTTTTCTAGAACACGTCGCATGACATAATGTCCATGCCACATGGGTTTAAACTTTCCTACCCCTACCGGTTCTTTGGCTTGATCATATAAGAGGACCAAGTCACCATTGACGTACAATCGAGGACATACAGACTTATCATACTTGACCTTGACATGTCGTTTGTTCACCTCGATAGCCGTAGAGGTATCTCGACACTACTCATCAAGACTCTCTAGGTATACAAGGTGTCGCTCAAGATAAAAAGTGTCAGGTAGGAGCGCAACTGCCAACTTTAGAGAAGGGATTTCACATTCAATGGGTAATATCGAGTCCACACCATGTACTAACTGGAAAGAGGAAAATATGATGGCAGTCTTCAACGAGGTTCGGTATGCCCAAAGTGCAGTGTATATCATGATTTTCCAATCGAATTTACTCTGAATGATAGTTTTTTGCAAAATGGTCTTCAGAGACTTGTTGACGACCTCTACTTGCCCATTTTCCTGGGGATAATAAGGAGAAGAATGACCATGTTTAAACCCCATCTTAGTTGCTAGTTCATCCATCATCTCATTCTGAAAGTGACTGCCATGGTCAGTGACAATCTCACTCGGGATACCGAACCGAGCGATAATCTGATTGAGTACGAAGAAGGATGGATTCTTCCTATTAGATTTAACTGTAGGCATGGCCTCAACCCACTTAGTAAAGTAGTCAACAACCACGATAATGCGTCAATGCCCCCCAACTGAAGTTGGGTTGCAATCAATGAAATATACCCCCCACTTGGTGAAGGGAGCAACGGTAATGACTGGGTGAAGGGGGGCTGGATGCGAGCACATTTTTCGAGTGAACACCTGGTAGGGGTGACACTTCTTAACCACTTCAATACAATCCTTAAAGATAGTAGGCTAGAAATAACCGGCTCGCAAAACATTTTGTGTTGTTGCAAGCCCAGATAGATGACGACCACAAGCCCCACTGTGGAAATTGTTTAGTACAAACTCAAATTCTTCACGAGTTAAACAACGATGCAATATATCATCTATTCCTCGACGATACAAGGTGTCACCAATGATAGTATATTTCTTATATTGATATCTTATATGTCATCGATCATCTCATGAGAGATGTTGAGGGAACTTCAAAGTCTGTAGATAGAGAACAATATCTCCATACTAGGGGTCAGACGAAGAGACAAGAAAAATGTGTTTGTCCACAAACAAATCAACATGAATAACGTCCTCATCTAATCATGGAAAATCAGATGTTAACTTTGCAAAGACCAATGATTTCTTGGATTTCGTGGAAGTGAAATCGAGATCAAACTCCTATAAAATTAAAATCCATTTATTATATTTCCCCCCTATGATACATCGGGTAAGGACATATTGAAATGGATTGACATCATCAACCACCGTAGTCTTACAAAGTAATATATAATGGTACAAATGTTGGACTGCGTGAACGACAACCAAAGATGGCTTTTCAATGTGGGTGTAATTAAGTTCAGGACCAAGCAAAGCTTGACTAAGATAGTAAATGATGTGCTCATGGAGCTCATCATCCTCTTGAGACAAAACCATATGGATCGTGTCTTTGGATGAGGTGATATAAAGCAAGTAATCTCTACTGTATTTGGGAGGATTCAGTACAAGCATCAACACCAAAGCTTTCTTCAAAGCATCGAAGGACTCCTGGGCTCACTCATCCCAGATAAAAGGGGTGTCCTTCTTCAAAAGACGCATGAAACCTTTAGTGATGGTGGCATAGTTCACTATAAAACTATGAAGAAAGTTATCTTTCCCCTATAGACCTTGAAGTTTTCTAATCATGCACGGGGGAGGAAACAAAAGTATAAGTGGATCTACCATGATCTCAGTCTCAGAAACTCGAAAACCTAAAAGACGACTAGACTTAACGCAAAAGATGCACTTGTAAGGGTTTAACTGGATTCTATAATAACGACATCTTTCAAAAACAAGTCTAATATGAGTAACATGATCCGCTCTCTTGTGAGAGTGAGCAACAATATCATCAAGGTAGGCTTCGACTATGTGCTTAAGATAGTGAAAGGCAAAAGTCATGGTGTGATGAAAGGTTGCTCGAATGTTTTTAAGGCCAAAAGGCATATTTCAATATGAAAAAGTACCCCAAGGAAAAATAAATGTCGTCTTGTGTTGATCCTCAGGTTTAATTTGAATTTTATTATATCTTGAAAATCTGTCCATAAAATAAAATACTTTTCTTCCCGCACACTCGTCGAGAATCTGATCGATGAAAGGTGTGGGAAATTTATCTTTATGACAGGCCTTGTTCAGGTCACAAAAATCCATACATATGCAGATGTTTACTTGCTTCTTATCTACAGAAACGGGGTTGGATATGTTGATATTATGGTAGTTTTGGGAAGTATTTACCTCCACGTGTAAACTTGATGAGAATAGAATATTCCTGGAAGCAAGAAGAAACCCTAATTAGTTGGCTAATAACCTAGAAGACAAGTCGGCTCAAGCGAATGACTTGTATTAGGTTATTATCCTCCAAGAGAAGAAGTCGGCTAAAGGAAATGTTATATACTAAATAATTAGTACCCAATATGAGAATTCATTCCAGGCAGTCTGCCAGAATTAGTATAAATATAGGAGGCCAGTCTTCATTCTGGCCAGTATTCTCATAACTGTAGAGGCAACACTTGTGTGCACTGCAGTTGGACAACTTGTGCACAATTTTGGACAGAAGGGGATGACAAGGCTGGCCCCTTGCTAAATACCTCTGGATGATAACAACTTTCCTCCAGGTGTGAAAATCACCCAACTTGCGGAATCAAGCCTCCAAGTGTGTCGGCTAGTGCTGTTCGTGAACCCAAAATACACCTCTGATTCCCTTGACATCTGCCACAGTGAAAAAGAAGACATGAATAACCACACATCCACAAAAAAAAAAGACAAAAAATGTATAAAAAGATATACATATGTATAAGAAGTCACCCAGGTGACCAGCCTGTTATCACTGAAATTTCATCTGCACATGGCGACAAGAACTCCACATCATCAAAACAACAATGAAGTCATTCATGGCACTGAATTAAGTTCACAACATTCCAGAAGGGTCAAAAAATATACAAAGTAACCAAAAATTGAAGGGCGCTTTACAGTAGCTTGATGCGCGCGCGTACGCGCGGGACAAAAACGTGTTAGGCGCGCATGCGCGCCCGACGCGCGACTGTCCACACAAAAAGCCGTGCATCTGCTAATACGGCGCATTAATTGCTTAAGTCGGCCTCCCGACCGCCTATGGACCGGACCCCAAGATGATTTGACTCTCGAATCAGGGTCGGCTCTGCAAATTCGGCGAATTAATGACTTAAGTGAACCCTAAACAGGTTCGTGTTTACACCGGAAGTTGGTTACATGACCGCCTGGAAAAATGCTATAAATAGCCGTGAAGACTCATTGTTTTAGCAGAGAATTCCAAGAAAAGTTACGCTGTCCAGATGATTCAGAGCTCAGTCTTTGACAAGCTATTCATCAGCAGTTTAACTCAGAGTTCTTTCATCACTTGGTTCAGTTCTATTCATTTTGTAAGGAAAGCATCGTGTTGAGGGCCTCGAAGGACCTTCCGCTGGAGGGAGAGGGAACCCCTATCTCTGTCTTCAGCGTGTGCTTTGGTTTCGCTAATAGATCAAGCCTGGAACCATTGACGACTCCCTTGTCTTATGTTTGATGTTTTTGTTTATTTTCGAATTGTTATTTTCTTTCAGTTGTTAGTTAGATTATATGTAGTTTTGTTTTCTGTTAACCCCTTTTGCTCCACAGCATCCTGTTCTGCCTTGCCAAGCCCAACAGGGCATGCCAGTGCTCCCATTTTTGCTCACCCGATGACGATTCGAGCATGAACAGACTGGCAACTCCACTGGGGAGGACAACGACTCTTTCGAGACCCCTCTTAGTTTCATTTTTCAAACGCATTCTTGTAACGGGCCCATACATGCCCACATGTCAACAAAGCTAGAATAGTGTTTGAACTTCTGCTTTCTTAGATCAGAAAACTAGGAGAGTTT
>ML784708.1:39337-51938 GCA_009831015.1 Picea engelmannii | reverse complement strand
TGGCATGTAGTCTATCCCACTGTATTGCATTTACATTTCCAGTCACACCCTCTGATATTAGCCTTTAGGATCCTCATTCCTGGCTCTGCAGTACCCAAACCTCCATTTGCATCTGCGGTACTGCAACCCAGTAGCATTCTCACACACATGAGTTGTCCCATTCATAGCACCTTTTTGCACTCTCGACACTCATGCTGTTCTTCATTTCCCTTTAGGGATGGGAGTCCCGGTAGTCTTACATCATGTTGCGAATCAACCACATATTTCTTCTCCTCATTTTGCTAGCTTCCGATAAGGACTCCCAAATCATCGCTTTATGGTTATGTTCTTTTTTACCTGCACCTCCGCAGGATCATGAACCCACCATTTCATCCACCATCAGTTTGCCCATCTGCGAACCTATCTTCATTTCACCTACCTCATACAGAAACTCGCCAATGGGGCCCCTACCCTTCATCAGTTTCTCATGACAATTCTGCCCTATCTGGGGAACGCATTTCACACTGGGGCACCCGTTTCTGTAGTTGTACATTTCTCCCCAACATTATTTATTATTTATTATTTATTGTATAAACACCTTTATTTTCAGTCATTACATTCTTTGTCGTCACCGTTGGCGACTTGCTTTTTTTGGCCATACGCAACCCATGCCCCCCTTGGATTGGAGCAGTACTTATCATTTACCCTTGCCGACATTGTCCATATCTTCAGAGCACCCCGTAGGTTAGTTACCTCTACCCTCTAAATTTTTTCACCTTGTCCTGCCTCTGGCACAACTTAGCCCTGGTCTTGTCGTCCCCCTGACACTCGACCTTGTTACACGGTTGCGACCACTGTTTCTCTCATATATCCTCCAACCAAGGGCAGTCTTGATTCATCCCACTTCTTGACTTCGTCCATGTACCTCTGCCACTTCCTCACTTCCATAGATTCCATGAAGCACCTTTATGCTTCTGGGAGTCGCGTCCCCCTTTTGTCGACATCAACACACTTTTCCACAAGGGCGACAGTATCTTGATTCTCATTCTCTATTTTAATGAGAGATCTCGGACGACACAGGGGGAAACACCATTGCTCCCTGTTGTCATTGGCCCCCATAACATTCGACGCCAACACTTTCTCATGTTATGGTGGGTCTTACTTTGCGATTATTTTAGTTCTTTTTGTCATTTGCCGAAGACCTTTGAACTTGGTAGGTCCATCAATGCCCACATCATCGTCGTTGCTTATTACAGTGATCATTGCCTATTATTCAGAGTATGTTCCATTGCAGAATTATCTTCGGCCTTTATCATTTACCGCCCCTGAGGGCGCTGCAGTTGTCTACACCAACACTTCCGTCATCTTTTTTCAGAGTTACATCATATGAGCACGGGGCATGCCCGCCTTGTTTGTACACAGTTGTATATTTTTTCATACACGTCTCTCAGAAGGTCGAGATACCGGTTCCTTTTTCCTCCAACAGATCGCTCCGAAGGGTCCCACTATTGCTTTCCCTTACAACAACATTCTCATTAGAAGAAACATTGATGGATTTCGGCTATACGTATGCTCCTAACCTCATCCATCAGGGGGCATCTGTTATCACTGAAATTTCGTCTGCACATGGAGACAAGAACTCCACATCATCAAAATAGCAATGAAGTCATTCATGGCACTGAATTAAGTTCACAGCATTCCAGAAGGGTCAAAAACTATACAAAGTAACCAAAAATTGAAGGGCGCTTTACAGTAGCTTGATGTGCGTGCGTACGTGCGGGACAAAAACATGTTAGGCACGCATGCGCGCCCGACGCGCGACTGTCCACACAAAAATCCACGCATCTACTAATACGGTGCATTAATTGCTTAAGTCGGCCTCCTCACCACCTATGGACCGACCCCCAAGATGATTTGACTCTCGAATCAGGGTCGGCTCTGCAAATTCGGCGAATTAATGACTTAAGTGAACCCTAAACAGGTCCGTGTTTACACCGGAAGTTGGTTACGTGACCGCCTCGAAAAATGCTATAAATAGCCGTGAAGACTCATTGTTTTAACAGAGAATTCCAAGCAAAGTTACGCTGTCCAGATGATTCAGAGCTCAGTCTTTGACAAGCTATTCATCAGCAGTTTAACTCAGAGTTCTTTCATCACTCAGTTCAGTTCTATTCATTTTGTAAGGAAAGCATCATGTTGAGGGCCCCGAAGGACCTTCCGCTGGAGGGAGAGGGAACCCCTATCTCTGTCTTCAACGTGTGCTCTGGTTTCGCTAATAGATCAAGCCTGGAACCATTGATGACTCCCTTGTCTTATGTTTGATGTTTTTTTTTATTTTTGAATTGTTATTTTCTTTCAGCTGTTAGTTAGATTGTATGTAGTTTTGTTTTCTGTTAACCCCTTTTGCTCCACAACATCCTGTTCTGCCTTTCCAAGCCCAACAGGGCATGCCAGTGCTCCCATTTTTGCTCACCCGACGACGATTCAAGAACGAACACAGCCTAAGAGTAATACTTCTTGAGGTAGGGCCCATTTCTAGGATCCGCCAAAGCATTTCCTTCAAATTCAACCAGAAAGTAAGCATCCTTCTTCAAGAACTATTTCATAATGAACGGTCCAAACCACATGGGTTTGAAATTGCCTGCCACCATGGAATCTTTGTCTTGATCATAGACCAAGACAAGATCACCTTCAGAGAAAATCCAAGGACGAATGAACCGATCGTACTGACACTTGACTCGTTGCTTATGAGCCTCATTAGTCGAGGCTGCAGCACAATGCTGCTCATCAAGCTACTTGAGATATAGTAGGTGTTCCTCAAGCAATGAAGTGTCCGACAATAATTCCACTACCAACTTTAAATAAGGGATATGACACTCAATATGTAAGACTTCTTCCAAGCCGTATACGAGTTGAAAAGGTGAAAAACCAGTGGTAGTCTTCATAGACATTCGGTAGGCCCACAACGCTGAGTATAACATCAAATACCAATTTGACTTGGTAGAATTGATCGTCCGATGAAGAATATTCTTGAGAGACTTATTCATAGCTTCAACCTGACCATTCACTTGTGGGTAATAAGGTGACAAATTTTCTTTCCTAAACCCAAGTTTTGACGTTAACTCGGCCATCATTTTTTTTTGGCAGTGACTATCATGGTAAATAAAAATATCCTTCAGGATGCCGAACCTTGCTACTATCTGGTTAAAAATGAAAAGAGTTGTTGTTTTTCCATCATTGTTAAACATTGGCATAGCCTCTACCCACTTCGTGAAGTAGTCTACCGCTGAAATGATGTAATGATGCCCCTTGGATGAAGCCGAGTGACATGTAGTGAAGTCAATCCCCCACTTGGTGAAAGGACCAACAACAATGACAAGAAACATGGGAGAAGGATATGCCCGCATCTTCTGATAGAAGATCTGACATGGGTGGCACTTCTTGACCACCTCAACGCAATCCTTGATTAATGAGGGCCAAAAGTAATCGAAAAGTAGAATATTTTGGGTTGTTCCCAACCCAAACAAGTGACCGCCACATGCTCCAGTGTGGAAATCATTCAAAATGAGCTCTTCTTCTTCATAGATAAGGCATCAATGAATAATGCAATCCACACCTCGATGATACAAAGTGTCATCGAGGATAATATAGTTTCGTGCCCGATGTCGAATTCGTTAACTCTCATCATGGAATGCAGAAGAGGGGCACTTCAAAGTATGGATATAGAATAGTATATCTCCATACCAGGGGTCCAAAGATGTGATTAGAAAAATGTCTCCTTTAATAGGTGATTCTTCAAGCGTGACATCACTAGACTCAACCAGAAGTTCTGAAATAAGTTCAACAAATACCAACGAATTTTTGGATTTCACGGAAACAAAATCCAAGTCAAATTCCTGGAGGATTACAATCCATCTACTTATTTTCCCACCAATCACCCATCATGTTAACACATATTGAAAAGGGTTCACAATGACAATGACGGTGGTCTTGCGAATAAAAATGTAATGACAGAACCATTGGACAACTTGAACTGCTGCCAAAGCAAGCTTCTCAACATTATAATAGTTGAGTTCTAACCCAAATAGGCCTTGACTAAGGTAATAAATAACATGATCTTCGAACAGATCATCCTCTTGAACCAATACCATGCCGATGGTCGACTCCACAACAACCAAATACGACAAGAAATCTTTGTTATAATCGGGAGGCCAGAGCAGAGGGGAAGACATAAGGGCATGTTTCAATGCTTCAAAAGAGCATTGAGCGACTTCATCCCAGCAAAATGGGACTCCCTTTTTCAAGAGATGAATAAAACATTTAGTGATCTCGGTGTAATTCATGACAAAATGCCGAAGAAAGTTTGATTTCCTCCGAAAGCTCTGAAGCTGGGGTATTATTCATGGGGGAGGCAATTAAACTGTCACCTCAACCTTGAGAGTATCGACCATGATCCCTGTTGTCAAAAAAATAAAACCTAAGAGACAATGTAGCATCACACATAAACTTCATTTGTTAGGATTCAAGCGAATCCGATAGTAGCAACATCGTTCAAACATTAGTCGAAGATGAGCGGGATGATCATATCCCTTGTGAGAGCGTCATGCTAGATCATCAAGATATGCCTAAACTATATGTATAAGGTCATGAAAATAAAATGACATGGTCTGTTGAATGGTGGCTCCAACATTCTTCAGGCCAAAAGGCATATTATGATACGCGAACGTGCCCCAGGGACAAATAAAATTTGTTTTATGCTGGTCTTTGGGTTTGATCTGAATTTGATTGTATCCTGAAAAACCATCCATGAATGAAAAGACCTTGCAGCCAATGCATTCATCGACAATTTGATTGATGAAGGGGGTGGGAAAAGTATCTTTCAAACATGCCTTATCCAAATCATGGAAGTCCATGCACATGCAAATCATACCATGTTTCTTGTTAACTGAAACCAGGTTTGACACCCATTCCATCAATTGTACGGGGTAGATAAAAACGACTTTGAGCATTTTTTCTACTTCATCCTTAATTGTTTCCGCTTTTCGAGGATTCACAGAATGAAGCTTCTTTCGGACCGACTTGGCATCAGGATAAGTCGTGATTTCATGTTCGACAATTCTTGGGTCTATGCCTGGCATTTCCTCGTAAGACCAGGAAAAAATGTCACGTAATTCCTTAAATAACTCGGTATAAGTTCGAATCTCTTTGAGGGAGCAATCCACTTCGACGGAAACATTCTCCACGATGCTAGGGGTTTTGGAGATATATATTGGAATCGTTGCAGCTATACTTTCCACATTACCCTCGACATAAACTCCATGCATAGCCATAGGATTGATAGGACAAGCACTATCTCCATTCACAGTCCAAACAAATTCTACCACCTCTATTCTCCTTAACTCGGGAAGGAAGTAAGATCTTTGATGTAGATCATACCAAGGGTCAATTCCTCGAGAATCACCTCGTCATAGGGCAAGACCAGGTCTAAAGGATCTTCAGTGGCAAGAGAACTTTGAGCCCAAATAGGCTCGAGAATTGGATCTAAATCCTATGGGGGAGTTAGATCAGGGTTGGCCAAAGTTTGTTGGACAATGTTGTACACAACCTTAGCTGCGGGAAAAGGCATGGCCATGCCAGGATTCCATTTCCCTTCCATCGAGTTCAATGGGGAAGGTAGAGTCCATGGATCGTTAAAGTAACTCATTCAAAATGACAACACTTGTAGAATTGCAATCCTAGGCTGGTCGGGGATCGTTGATATAACCTTGACATCACCAGAAGGTGGTGGGTAGTCAAAAGTTCCCATCAACGACGAGAACAAACTAGCACCTAATTTGAAAGTGTCAGCCTGCGAACTATCAATCATTAGGACCGTGGAATCCCCCGATGAAGGTTCATGACAGGAAATAGACAATTGGTCAATGGTCACTATTCGACCCTCGTGTGGAAAACACAAGACCCAAAAAACCGTAGCAACCATTGCATGCATCGCATAAGTCCAACTTCTTCCTAACAACAGGTTGTAGTCAAGAGGCGCATCAACCACTTCAACTTCAACACACACGGTTTTTCCTCCCAATTGCATGGGGAAAGAAGGAATTATCCCATGTGGTCTGAACGATCGACCGCCAAACACTGTAAGCAACGTAGGCGATGGAGGCAAACTAGGTTGGCCAATGGCCTTCCAACATGCCAAGGACATCACGCATGTTGAGGCACCCTCGTCAACCACTGTATGAAAAATGTTTTGAGTAAAACATTTAGTTGTGTAAGCCACTACTATCTAAAACACAACGTGGTAAGAAAAATGGGGTTTCAAGTTGGTTGGATAAAAAATGACCACTCCTGGGTTACAATTCTCTGCTGATCCCAAGGTGGATAACAAAGATTTTCTCTGCGAAGGACAACTCTGGAGGACTTCCAAAGAAGACATCGCACAAGGGGTCTGTGCCAAATCTTCCACAACGAAGTAGTTCTGGGTGGCCCTTGCATTTGGATTATGAGAAGCCTTTTTAAATGCACCTTTTGGGATGCGAGTCATCGTTTCACCCACCGTCTTCTCAATCTAGAGAGGATTCAATGCGTTTGTGGATTCTTTTCCCTTTTCGACAGATTCTGTCATTTCGTAATCTTGAGCCCTGGTCGCTATATTATCCTCAACATTCATCATGTAAATATTTACGGCCATGTTTTTATTGGTAGTCGCGGGGGTTCCCAGACTGCCTCCATCTGCGCTTGAAGGAGATGAATCTTGAGCCATGTTTTTCCCATGTGGAAATGGGTTCGTTAGCATAGAAGGATGTTTTTGCGCTAATAAATTCTGAGATTTCACAAACTGAGGGTAGAGATGAGTTGGGTGGTCTTTCGTGCAAATATTACATGGATACTTCAACTTCCTCTTCTCCGTTTACCCCCCCCGCCAACATTATTAGTAGAATTCTTTTCCCCTTTACCCTTCTTGTTCCATTTTTTCTTCTTTCCCTCAGGCTACTGGTTGGCCTTAGGGTTCATTGACTACACACTTGTACATACGACACTTGGGTAGGAGGAACAACCAAACTCAAGGTCTATCTGGCCACCGTTTGTTGTATCGACAATTGTTACAATTGATTTGACAACAGATCAATGGACTTTCCTTGTGCTGAGCCCACAATACCATCGGCACGAGGTCCAAAATTTTGCTTGGCCTTATTGAGAATAGAACATGACATATTTGTAAAAATATAATAGGGCATGCCGGACTGAGAGTAGATCAATTCAAGTTGTTGTGCTCTCATAATCGCCTCCTCCTCTTAAAACACTCCAGAAGTCACTATGTCTTTGGATACACAGGGCACCAAAGAATTCAAGAACCACTCAAGCAAGAAAGCAGAAGGGAACTAGACCTTAATCAAGATCTTTCGACCCCACCATTCTCAGATATGATTGAAGATAAGGTTTGCCTTGGTTTGCTTGGAGTTGGCCAACAATTTGGTGCTGACATCGTATCTCACAGGTAACTGGAAATGGTTCAAGAAAACCATCGCCAAGTTGTTGAAGTAAGAGTACCTTGAGCAGTCAATATCAATATACCATTTTGAAGCACCCCCTATAAGAGTGCATTGAAAACGAGACAACTAGATAGATTCGTCTCGCAGTCAGTTTGACAAGAACCATAAATGGAAAGTTGTCACATGATCACCTAGATCCTCACTAGGCTTGCCTTCAAATTTCAAAATATCTAAGGGAAACTTAGTTGGCATGGGGGGGCAATGTGGATTGTGACAAATTGGGTTGTTAAGTAATCTTGACAAGTCTGGCAGTTGTAGCATTTCCAAAAAAAATAGTTTAGGTTGACTACTATTTACAGAAAAAGAGGGTCCTGGAGTTTGAATAACACTAGGTTGCCAGGAAAAGATGGACTGCTGGCCAGGTTTTTGGTAGAAACCATGGCTTTGACTAGCATATGGAAACTATGTTTGTTGGGGTATCATCGACTAACTCCCATATTGGATGACATATCTTGTGCGGGGATTGATCCTTGCATTGTGTTCCAAGGATTTTGGAAGGGGATGCCCCCAACCAATCCAATGGGCATGGGTATGGAGCCCTGTCTGGGGTTCCATTGGGCATGGAAGGGGTTTCCCCTGATTGACACCCATTGCGAGGGAAATGATCCCTTCCAAGGATTCCAAATACCCTGAGAGGATAAAACTCTAGTCGTCACTCCTCGTGAAGAAATAATAGCCTGCAAGGGGTTCAATTTCCCAAAACTAGGGTTTCCCCCAACCAAAGAAAAAGCGTTGTTCCCAAACACGCCAAACAAAGAGAACACCATAGATCCCACCGACATTGTTTAAGATGAAGGTCCTAAAATTACCACTCCAAAAAAACTATAATTAACATTCGACCCAATTGGTTGCTGGAAAGAACCATCGAGCGAGGGGGATGGAGGAGGCATATGCCCCCCAACGTAAGGGATAACATTAAAGGTGACTAAAAAACCTCCAATTGACCCTTGCACGGGATCATTTGAGCTCCCTGCCCCCACACCCATGGTCTGTAAGGTGGAGTAGGTAAGAACCGAGTTCGAATCAAAGTTGGGCATCCCATATGATAATGGAGGGCTTGTTGCACTCTGAGTAAACGGAGCAGTGGTTGTCGCCGATGATGGCATCAGAACATTGCCCGATGTAGAGGGAGTCGAGACCAATGTGGTATGGAATAGGGAAGGTGGGAGAGGAGGCAGGATGCCCCTTGCGGTAGTAGACAAAATGAGAGTATGAGGACTCCCAGAAGAAGTAGCAACATTCGCTTCCATTACCGCTTGTAAGACTAGCTGGCACTCAGAGGTTTTCACCTCAGGATGGACAACTTGAACTAAGATCGACACTGAAAAGTCAGTAATTGGAGGGTTGTCTGGTCTGAGATCTTTTGCCTCAAGGTTAGAAACGATAAGTTCCTACAAATTTGAATAGTCTCCTTGATGAGCAGGCTCAGACACATTTTTCTGTGGCCCGATCGCTTCAAACGACCCTTGTTGGTCAAGTCTTCACTGTAACGGTGGTGGAGGTGGATCCAACATAACCGACGATAGACCCTGAAGATTTCATGACCGACAAATTTGTTGATATTCCACCTTATGAAATTATCAACCGACACAATATGGATTAACTATTGTTTAAACACCAAGCACACGTTGAAAAGTTTCCTAAAAGACAAATCAAGCAATCAAATATCTAGTAGGAAGGACAATTACGCCAATCAACACTAGAGAAATTAACCGGTGCAAGTGCAACTTGAACATGGAAGCACCCTCTAGGTATACTCTATGAAGCGTGATCTGACGTCTACCCCAGGTACCATGGTACACCCCCATAGTCACTCGTGTAAGTCCCTAGAATATGGGAAACTAAGTTTCCATCTCGCAGTCAGTCATCAAGTGGGTACAGTCGACAGTCGGGTTGATTGTAATGAGTAGGATAACTAGTATGAAGCCTATCAGGGGTATCAAAATCAAATGGTCTAGAAGAAAACAGAGGATCTCGAATGGATTAGAGGTCCACAAATCTCCGTAGGAAAATGCAGTAGGTATTACTCCCAAGATAGACCCTCGATATTTTCTCCCCACTACGTTCAGTCCGACTTTGAAGGGGTTATCTCTGATGCCTTTCCTCACATGACCTCATGTTTATCCCTATGTTAGAGGGGGTTCCCGGATAACTTTTACAACACTGGACTTAAGCACTTCCTAACTCAGACTCCAATGTTTGATTTAATGGCCTTGAATAGTTTCCTCTCCAACCTAATTCAAGGCCCTAACCCTAAACTAGTTGGTTGGCCCTACAAACAGAAAAAGTCTGGTGTATTTTAGATTAAGCATTATTTTTAGAGGCTTGATTTAATCATAAGGTATGGTGGTGAAACTAATGGTGTTATAAGAGATAGAAAATAAGAGAAAATTAAAGCACTTGAAATAAAAATTACTTCAAATTTAAAAACAAATCTTTGTGACTAACTCTTTGTAAATACAACTTCTCTTAACTAAATTTTCAAGATCTTGTAAAGAAAACCTAAAACCTACTTTCTCTTAACTACAAGATACTTATGTTTCAAGAAATCAAGAAAGAACTTGAATAATAGACTCTTTTTCGTTTTTGCAAATAACCAAATCTAACTAATTTACCAAACTAATTTTTTTTTTTTTTTTTAAATTGCCTTAAAGAGAAAAACTGAAATAAATCTTTTTCTTTTTTCAAAGCAAGTAAAAAAGGACAAAAATACTGAAACAAGAATGGAAAAAACCTTTAGCTTACTATGGATCACATGGATTCAATAAAGAAACCTAGAAGCCAGATTTGCAATTCAATTGCTTGCTAAAAACCCTTTTAAAAGGTAAACACAAGAAAACTAAAATAACAAGTAAACTTTACTCTATACCTGGGCTATGGTTGTAAACAAAGACTCTATACCGATCCAGGAAAACCCTAAGAAGTGTGAAACTCAATCAAGAAAGAGGAAAACTCCCTCTTTTTTCAAAACATTTCCTGAAACAGAGATGCAGGCTATTGCATCAGCATCCTGCGTATGTATGCAGGCTGACCCAAGACAGGGCGTGTACACCTCTGTATCTCTTCAAAAAAGAAAAGATTAGGAAGAATTACAGGGCAGGGACAACTGGTATTGCACCCTGAAGGTGACTAGAATCCCTTGACAGACTCATAAAACTTGAAAAAAACTTGAAAGGCAAACAAACCAATCAAACAACCCAAAATCCCCTAAAAAACCCTAGAGGCTTCCCCAATATGGTCACCGGTTCTACTAGCGGGGACCCCCCCCTTTAACTAAAATAGGGTTCATAATGTAGACAAAGAGAATAACTGTCTAAAAGCCAATCAATTTTATATTCTACCCCAAACATACCAAAACTAATGTAAAGAAAGCAAATGAGATAAGAGATCGGGTAACTATACCTTTGACCCCACGTCTGGTGATGATCTTCTCACACTTGGAAGTTCCACTGGCTGCACATCTCCTCCCAAGGTTGACCTACATCCAAATATAGGAAAACAAGAACTAAAAGAATGCTATTTTATACATAAGTTAGGGTTGGATGTTAAGTGCTCAATAAAAATCAATAAAAATACTAAATGCACCATCATTTGGAACAGGAAAATGTAATTCTTTTATTCATCATAAAAAGATTATACCTTACAATCTGAGTCAGAAATCGTTCCGCGAACCTAGTTCAGGCTCCTCTTTACCATGCTCCAAGTGCACCTTATATGGATTTCTTCTCTCAACCTCCTGATCACTTCTATGGAAGGGAATGGGTTAAATGGAGAAAGAAGAGCTTGTTGAGGAGATGTCTCACAAAAGGAAACAATATCATGGGCAAGGAGGGGAAGTGAAATCGGGAAGAGTTTCACTGTTCTTATTCTTAGATGTGAAATGAGACCCCAACACCTCCTTTTATATGACAAAAGGATGGTTATTCAGTTGCGTGATGGGATATAACAAGTGGATTAGTTGGGAAACTTCTAATAGCCCGTAAATTTCAATGAATTCCTTGCAACTTTTTACTTTTTTGTAACTTATGAAAGTATAGGTAGGTTGTAATGGTGCAGCAGGCATATGTACACAAGCTGTAGTGGTGAAAAAAGCATATGTACACGGGCTGTAATGGTGAAGGGCGTATACATCTTCTAAAAAAAAGGTTTTTTAAGAAGAGATTCTCAATAGTGCTTTGGCAAAATGTGAAAGTGAGAGGGCCAAGGCCATGTATGCATGAGTAAGGAAATTTAGGACTATAACACCATGTGCTCCTTCTAGATGAGAAAAAGATCAAGTGCATGGTTGTGGAGAAGAAGAAACAAGATATACTTAGTAAATACACGAGTGAGGATCTCATGGAGGAATAGGTTGAGGCCAAGACAATGCTTAATATTTAGTGATAAGGCATGCTCGAGAAGCTTATAGAACATCAATTTGTTTTCAAATTTGCTTCTTAACTTCTATTAAATATACAATATGTGCCTTAGGTCATTCTTGAGGTTGACATAGTATAATAATTAATACATCCACTAGGGTTCTGTTCTTATTGATAAGGAAAAAGGGGCAATGTGAAGCTATGATTATAGAGATTAGTAGTCCTAATTATGCCAAAGGATATGCCAAGATGATGGACATGGAAGGGAACAAAGTTGATTTGCCTGATGACACATGAAAGGGCCCCATTTACAGATACTCTGAGGCTACAAAATTCCTCCTCAATGTCAAAGAACTATTCGGTAAGGCCCTTGAGGTGAATAAGATGATGTCTAAGTATGGTATTGACAAACAAATTGAGAATAGTTATTATGGCTACTGGAATGACGAGGACGATATCTTGGAGAAATTCGAGTGGCCCACGAAGGAGGAGATGTGAGCTAGAGCACTAAGGGAGTGGTAGAGGATCGAGTTTGTGTGCTAAATTATGAGAGGCACTGAAGAGTGACCTCCTTTTTGTCTCTGCAAAACTTTAATTGTGGAGGTTTGCATACATATTTTGTAAATTAAATTGTTTGTCGGTGCATTTTTATGTAATAACCACACCAATGCGCTTTCAATCGCACTGGTGCGCTATAAAAAATATAACATACAT
>ML784708.1:0-32731 GCA_009831015.1 Picea engelmannii | reverse complement strand
ATATATTCACTGAACAACCCTTATTTTTCGGCTAGAGTTGGGGACTTAAAGAATATCACTCTGGGGACATGTCACTCTGAGGATTCCCAATTAACTACCAAAGAAACCGACCTCGGGAATCGAACATGGGCCAGTGATGGAAAATACCCATCGATTAATCGTTGGACCATAGCTCAACCAAATTTTTTTATTATTCAAATATTACAAGACAAGGCTATAATATAATTGCTTACTAAAATTAAAATTATTATATATTTTTTTCCAAATATTTTATTAATTTATATTATTTAACTATTATAATATATTAAGTTTATTTAATTAAGTTTAAATTATTAAATATAAGATTATATTATAAAAAAAATTGATCTATAAACTTTTGATGAAATCTATAAACATTCTACGTTTTTACTCTTTTTTGGCTATCTTTTTCTGATGCTTTTTGTTCAAAATCCGACAAAAAATTCATAAGGATGGATGGAATTGTAGATTAAGTAACAAACATAGAATGTTTAGATTGGGCCTTTTTAACTCTATTACCAACATTATGAATCTTCTGTTTAAAAAATATGTAAATATTAGTTGAATCTTCAATTTAAAAAGTATGTTAAGTATTGTATTTGGTTGATTTTGTATTAAAATGTTTGCGGATTTGGTTAATGAATGAAAAAATTAATTTGAATAATTATTCTTATGAATTGTTATTTTTTCATTTATTTTAATGATAACATTACAATAATTGTTCAAAATTAAATTTATAATTGTTACGTTTAAAAAATATTATTTAAAAATGATAACTAATTAAATTTAAATTATTGAATATGAAAACAAAGTCATTAATAATAATGAATTTTAATATACAATAAATGACTTTATGATTTTTTTCTCTACGACCAACTTTATGAATCTCCTCATAAGGAAATGCAAGTATTGGATTTGGTTAGTGAAGAAAATAATTAATTTTCTAAGGTTAAAACAATATTAAATAAAATTAATTTTATATTAATATTTAAAAATATAAAAATATAATAATAAAACTCAATAAATAAAATAAAATAAAGTCCCTGTGTAGATTTTATAGGATTTAGTCCCCATATTTGATGTAATTATCGTAACATGAAACCAACCACTTTATAAAACAAATGCCAAATTAAGAAATACATTTACATTAGTTACATTGAAAATCCAAAAATCCAATTACTCAATCATCTTTTTCTTACTCCCCAAGGGGACGTCTAAAGGTAGACCCAATGCAAGTTATTTTTGACAAGTGTTTGGTGGTCTATGAAAGTTATAGTTTACTAAAACTCATCACTAGGAGACAAATTATGTATTTCATGCACAACAACAAATATGAATGCCTTCCTTTTCATAAATGACTCTTTGTCATTGGAGTGTTCCTCAAAGGAACAATTTGCACTAAATAATGAGGACCTACAACTATTTATGAACCCTATAATGTTCCCCTGAGTTTGTGGATCAACATTTATATATAACATGTTTTTTCTATTAAAGTTTCGAGAATCATAAAAATTCATGCACATAATATACATGGAAAGACTATGTTTGTATTTAACAATATTCAAGTAATAAGACCGACTATAAAGAGGACAAAAAATTGGCATAAGTTCTATCGATAATTTGGGAGGAACATATACACGTGAAAGGATAATCAACACAATATTTGTAACATCTATTTTAGATTTGGCAACCATATAGTTATTACCACAAAAAGAGAATTCAGTTCCAACATCGCAAAAAATGTAGGTTGGGAAAATCCTGACCCAATCCACAAGATGGAGAGAAATTTGGGAATACCTACCCACTGTTACCTTAGATAGGTACTCCCCTCACTTTAGATATGATGAAATCACCTCAAGGGGGGAATCTGGGTGACCCTAGGGGGATTGAGATAGAGAATGAAGAGATTTTGAGAGGAACCCCTTAGGTCAATGATGGAAGAAGTATGAGGGCTTGGAAATGATCCTTGATGATGGTAAATGGTTTCCAAAGACTTGATTATCTGCACCAAAGTGTTACTCCTTCCTGAGACAAGACAAACAATCGAGATACAAGGCCAGAAATCAAGTGGAAAAGAAAGTGAAACTTGTTGTCCTATATTGCAGTAGCAAACAAAAATATATATCAGAAAGAATAAGAGCTAGTTAGTGTAGATTTAACCATCAAGATTACCAAATATTTATCAGACAATAAAGTACTAAAACAATATATAACTTTCCAATACCCAAGCATGAACTTTGACGGTGAATTAGGGCTGCTAGATGAAGTTATTAGAAAAGTGTTATAGCATCCTTATGGTTGTAGAAAAAAATTGCTGCAACAACAAGATTCAACCACCAAAAATCACAAGTAAACCACCTAAAAGATGCACAATGATTAATAGATTATTATGGCAGCATCTTAAGAATTTATGGCGGTTGAATAGTGAGTAAGAGAAAGAGATTTAAATAAGTTTTCTGCAGCCCTAATGGCTATAGCATACAGTTATAGAAACAATAAGGTGTACTTGGCTAAGATAGATTCCCTAGTGGCTCAAGCAAGCTAAAAGCATGTAAAATTGATTCCACTTTAGACAATTGAAATATCTCAACAAAACACGTTATCCAATGCAACTGTTTTGTTTCTCCAATGCAATTTTCAGATTAGTTCTTTTGATATATTGGGTGAATGGATTCTTGGTTATAAGGGTTGGATCCACAATATCTCTAGGGGTGTAGGCCCTTCTACTCCCTAGAGCATGCAAAATCAACAAAGGTAAGTCTAGGAGGGTGTAATCCCTTTTAATCCTCTTAGTGGCCTTGCAAAAATAGAAAATAAGATGGACCTTGGTGGGGGGTGTATGCTCTTATACTCCTCCAAGGGTTTTAAACAAGAATACTAGTGAAACAAGAAGAAAATACCACAAAGTGCTTACCAATTCCACAAGATATCAAGAAGCAAACCCTAGTTTACCAAGCAATTTCCTTCCACATGCAAAAGAACAAGTCTCCAAGAGGTGTGCACCACCTTAGCTCCACAATATACAATAACAAGAATCCAAAAATGTTTCACAAGAGAGATAGCCAAAAATTCCCAATTAGGGCGCAAATTTCAGCCAAGTAGTTTTTTCTAATGAGAGAGCTATGATAAAATGAAATGAATTTGATCCTTATTTATACAAAATCTCTAAAAACTATTTTTCCACATTTAGTTAGGGTAAAACACAAAATAAGGGGAACGTCCCCCTTAATTTTTCCCCTTTACAACTTTAATTTGAATTTACCCATTAATAAACCCTAGAAATATGACGTCACACCCTAGAGGGGTGACATTTTGGCACTTTATGGAAGTTGTTGAGTTGTTGAAGGGATCAATAGGACTCCAAAGGCCATGTGACACTGTGCATTCTGTCTTCCTTCTCCATTAATCATTTCAAACCATCTTCAAGGATCGCCTCCACCATGAAAATCCCAGCCCTAGGGTGACGTCAATCCCTCAAGATGACGTTTTGACCTTTCAAGGCCAAACGTTGGGATAAGATGGGATAGGTCTCATCATCTAAAGTATCTTCTCTTTCCTCCAAAGGAAAACTTCAATCTCTGTCTTCTCCTAATGTCTGGGTCATGGCATCCAACCTATGGGATTCCTGTCCTAATGAAGGCCCAGGCTAGGCTTGTCCCTAACAACAAGGTCTTGCAAAGACAAACAAGTGCGCCCTCCAAGGATCTCAAGTCAATGTATCATGGAAATTAAAATCACATTTAATACAAGATCTACCCAAACATGTTCACCAAAAAATACCTTACCAAATTAAACAAGTGCTCAAAGACCCTATGTGATTTTCCAAGTTTAGGTATGGGAGGGTTGACAAGGTGACCTATTGGATGAATAATTCCTTAAGTCAAGGAGTGTTTCCAGTAGGTGGACGCTCTCTAATTCATGTGGAGAAGACGAAGTGGATGGGGTAAGACTTTTGGGCATGGTGTTGATGACATACAAGGGTTCGTATTGTCTCTTTTATGGGTGCCTTTGTAGAGGGTGTGATGCACCATCATTTTCAATGCATCCTTTTTCCAAGCCCATTCATTTTTCATTAATTAATTAAAGTCCAAAACAACTGGGTACTCCCAATGGGTAACATAAATATTGGGGGGAAGTACCACAATCTCACATTAAGGGAGAAGTACACAAAGTGCCATAGGGGTAAAGCAAAGGTTGTAACACACTTTTGTATATCCCTCAACAAGTGGGACATCTATATAATATGAAATTGTTTCTTGTAGGTATTTGATTTTTTAGGAGGAACATTTCATTGTTCTCAAGACCTATTTAGGAGAGTATCTAGAAGGTTATAGTTTTGTCTTTTATCTTTTTCCAACTACATTCCCTCTGGGCCTTCAACCCCTTCTTCCCATGAAAAGATGTACAATCCCTGCTTGGGTTAGTACACCCGAAAATCCCAAAAGATAAGGAGATGATAATGGGTGAAGTGTGAAAATTGATAAGTATTATTGGGAATGATACTATGACTCATCAAGGGGACCTCCCAGTAGCAAACCCATTCCAAAGGGTGACCACTTACTAGGGAACAATGTCAACCACCAAGGTGAAACATGGCAAAGAGAATAATTTCCAAGAATAAGTTCTATAATCAAAAGAAGCTTTAAATTCAACATACTCAAATGCCTCAAGTATTAAAGTGCCACTTACCACAGTACCTAACTTGTACCTCATGGAGAAAGACCCATATTCTTATTGAAGCAATATGATGTGGTGAATTCCATCGTGATGAATCCTAGATGTGTGGTGGTGAAGTGGGTCTCTGTCTATGCATGTGGATGTTGTTAGTCATTTGTCTCTCGGTACTCCATGTCTGCAACTTGAGGTCCTGAAGACATCATTTCCTTATTCATCCATATAAATTGGGGACAATAGGGCACAATCATGGAAGATGACCAAGTGCCATACAAATATTGGTTATAATAGGTTTGGTATCTAATTTGTAGATGGATGGAAAGAGGGAATTCATCACTACCTTCAACAATTGAACCAACTTTGGTGTGTAATTGGACATTTTTTCTCTTAGCTCCTACAACTTTTTGGATCTCCTAGTAGAGATGTTTTGGGTAGTATTAATATCATACTTTGGTTCACTAGAACTCTTTGTTGACTCAATATAAGGAGATGGGTTTGTCAATTTAGGACAAGACTTAGTTTATATGGCTTCCAACTTTTCAAAAAAGGAGCATATGGAAGTGTTCCTAAACTGTGACATGTTGAGGGTTCTTCTTCAACCCTTTAAATTTTGAACAACCAAATACTATTGGGATGTCATAAAAGAGATCCAATTCATGGTGTAATACTGTTGACCCAGACTAGTTGCTGTAAGATGGCATGTTACAATTGGTAGGTTAAAGAAGCTATCCATTTTCATCAAACATTTTCCTATGGTATCTTTCTCTTGATAATATCTTATGGCATTTTGAACTAGTGGAATATCTTCCGCATACGAACTTGATATTGAAACATGATATTGAAAAATTCAATGAATACTTATTCAAATGCATGTGCATAAATAACATAAATTCAATTAGATAAATGAATTAAAATAAAATCTAGACTTACTTCAAACAATGGGGGAGAACTTGATGAACTTGCAACAATATGGAATGAGCTAGAATCTAATGAATTGACCATTTGATATTATAACCTTTTCCCCCTGCATTTGAGCCAAAACCATCATTAATACATGAATGGATTCTTAAAACAAATTTTGGGAAGAATAAACAAATCTAACTTCAAACATAATTTTGAATGGATTTAAAAATTTATCGGTGCTCTTAATTAGTTATAGATGCATCAATGCATCTATATAAAAAGGCATTTGTGCACCAAATTATGAAAAGAACCGAAGCGTGACCTCCATTAATTCCTTCGCAAAAGAAAATCTCTGAAAAATTTAACTGGGGAGGTTTGCATTTCTATTTTTTCAATAAAATTGGGCTCGATACATTTTTATGTAGAAATCACATCGGGGCGCTTAAAACTATGTAGTGCATTGATTTCACAATGAAAAAATGAATGAAAAATTCATTTTTTAAATGTATACATTTTGTCTGTGCTTTTATACATACAAAGAGCATTGGTTTGCACATATCGGTGCACTATCAACTGTATAGCACACCCAAATGGTAAGTTAAAAAAACAACAACGCTCACATTTATCATCAATGCACTGAAATATAAAATGAAATCAATAACATCGCTTAGTTTAAAATATAAATACCATTGATTTTAGTATGATAAGTGTATGGGTTTGACAATGCACAATAAGCATTAATGAACAACGATGTGTATACATGTGTTTAATGCACCGAGGCGTACTATTTTATATACACATTGAAATATTATTTCGTAAAAATATTTCATGATTTCTATATCTGATGATTCCTGGTTTTTATAGAAGATGGCCAAAAGAAGTTCAAGGAAAAATACTTGTTTCATCGAGCGCGATAGTAGCTCATCCCAACAAGAGAATGAGGCAAATTCTTTAAGTTTTATAAAAAAATTAATATATTTGAATTATCTTTAGGCTTAAATTAGTTATGTGTGTTGGTTAATGTGTTTCATGCATAGCAAAAAGTTGAAGAAACTCAATATAATTGTTCGTAATATGAGTGCAAAAGAATGTAAGCGATTTATCAAAATGTTTCAAAGAGAGGAATTAGGTGGATAAAAAGGTAATCAACATGAAGTTTTTCTTTGACTTTTTACTAAAAATGAATTTCTTAACATTAATCACTAACAAGTTTTAAACAATCGAGTTCACATTTTTTTAATGTTATGTAGGGACTGATCCTAAGATGAAAACAATTATGAAGGATGTAAATGATGATGAAAACTTGGTCCTTTGTTCATCTGGAGTGGTGCTACAAGTTAATGAGAGGGGAAAAATGTTGTATAGAACCTTGAGGGATATAATGGAAATAACATATAGACTTACTTTCCACTTACAATACAAAAATCAATCCAATGAATCCAAGAATCAAGGTATATATTGATATATAATTATGAGGGAACGAAACAAAACATAAAAATATTACATAAACAAAGAGATATAGTAATACTCAATTTTTATTAATGATTGAAATATGCAAGAACTGTAAAAACACAAAGTGAAATGAACTCACTAGAATGGTGGAAAATTATCTCTAAGAATAGATGTGACGGATACACACTTTCACAAGAAGTGATTACAATGAGACCAAAATGCCTTTTAACATAAAGAATCAATGAGAAAACCTTAAACATTCAAAAACTCTAATCCTAGATGATGAAATACCAAAAGGTTTGTGGGCCCCGATGTGATTAATTGATACATCAAATTTTGGGGGTGTAACTTTTGCATACGATCTTTGTTCGAGGTGCTAGGTAACCTATCGAAAAGGTCTACCTGAGAATTATACATTCTGAACAACCAATACATGCATGCGACTATCTATTAGGGACTACCGCACCAAAAAAAAGTTGTTTAGGGCCTCAAAATGGCTCCAGAAGTTCATGACTAGAAAAAATAGTAGAAAACTGCTAGGATGGAAACTATATTTTGAACCGGTGGAATAGGTGCGTGGCCACCGATGTCCACCAGAATCATACATAAACTACATGAATCATTTCTAGAGAAATGTTCAATGAGACCTATGAGACTTGCAATACCAAAAACTTACAATAACAAAAATTAATCATTTAAAAAGTATTACTACTAAACATGTTTTTCTATAATATGTTCCAAAAATACCAATTTTTTTTCTGTATTTACTTTCATGTTGATTTAAGAAAGATTTTTTTGTGTTTTTGTTTTTGTTTTTCAGGAACATTATAAAAATTCCAAGGTACAAACGAGGGGAACCAAAAATGTGTACAAGGAGATGGGAAAATAAATAAACATAATTGCATCACAAGAGGAGGCATCCCAACAACAATGTGAATCAGAGGTATGTAATCATTCATTTATTCTTTTCTATACACATCAAATGTAATTATCATATAAAAATTTATTTTTCAATTGTTTTGTTGTAGAAAAGAAAAAATGGAACCCATTCAACACATAAGACACAATGACAAGGAATAAAATGGTCGATCACAAAGTTTGTGAGTACTTATGTTTTTGGCCTTACTTAAGATTTCTTATTTGTTATGATTTTTATATTTAAATAATTAATTTACACTCATCCATGGTTGTTTTCTAATAGGTTCTAACATACAAAGAAGAGCCGACCGAATAATTGATCAACATTGGGTTTACTGAGCATTGTGAGTATATGTTGAAGTACTAAGGTTTAATTGAACAATATATAAGTAACTATGTTGTTTAAATTCCCCCCTTTTTTTATAATTAATGGAACATTAAGAATTTTTTATATTAATTATATCGACTATGATTTGTCATGTCGTATTAAACATGTAGGAAACAAAGTATGAAGTGCATCCAACAAAAGAGATTTTAAGACATGACACACGAAATGGCTTTGAAAGCATATGTATTGTTTATGAATCACTCATTGTTATGGTATGATTTTTTATTTACACAATCATGTATTTCTGATCTAGGCGTAAACCAATCGCCACCCACCTATTATGCTCGCACAAAACAAGGGTTTCCACCTTAGCAGTTTTTTTACATCTTTTCGAGTACTAAACTTCTGGGGCTGTTTTAAGGCCCTAAACAATGTTTTTTGGGCCACACTAGAAGCTTTGGCCATAGTGTGACAAACAAATGTGTATTCCTTGGATATAACTTTCCAATGAGCTATTGTGCGCCCTAAACATTGGGAAGTTGACGTATCAACCACCCCCATTGGGGCCCAAAAGTCTTTTGGCGTTTCATCTTCCGAGGTTAGGATTTTGGATTTCCTTTATGTTAAAAATGACTCTAGAGCCTCATTTTAAGCATCATCATCTTCTTGCGAATGAGTGTATCCATCACATCTCTTCTCAAAGATAAGTTGCCACCATTCTAGCAAGTCATTCACCTTGTAATTTTACAGTTTCTGTACATTTCTCCGATTAATAAAAATCATGCATTACTGTATTTATGTGTTTATTGCAATATATTTGTATATTTAATTGTTATATTTCCTCCTTCATTTTGTTCCCAAAATAATCTAGATCAATATTCTACTATATGAATGTCGATTTACTTATTAGACTTTATTTTTATGTTTGTATATGGAAGATGAGCATGAGGAACATAGAAAACAAGTCAATTAAGAAAACATTAGTTTAAATAACCAAAGTAAAATTTTACCTACAAGTGATGAAGAAATGAGACACACACGTATCTCAAGCAATGAAAACAGTTTAAGTGATGAATGCTAATCAATATAATTGAATGTTATTGCAAGTTGCATGTTTTGGAATATTTGTCTATGAAAATCAAGGATTTTGTTTATTGTACTTAACATAATGTTCCATTTGCATGAGGACATGTTACCAATAAATGTAACAATTACATATTGGTTTCATTTTGATTATTGTGGACCTTTACATTGTCCCATTTTGTATGACGATGGATCTCTTATTCATATATAATAAAATGGGTTTCTTATTTTATTGCATTGTTGAATGTTGTAAAATATTGCATTGTTCATTAATTAATATATGAACGATTTACATTGTTACAAATAACAAAGGTGTAATCCATTGGGTAATACATTAATGTGATCATTATATCAAAACAAAATAACAAAAATTGAAAACAATATTATTATAAAAAATATTTGATTTTGAGACGATTAATTGAAAATTTGTAAAAAAAACAATAATTAAACTATATACATATGGATGCACTGTATTCTTTTGAACTCACTAAATAGTGCATCCGATAAAATAGATAATGATGCATTTTCACGAGTCATATGCATCAGTGCCTATTGATTACATTAAAGCACTGATGTTAAAAATTGTGAAAAAACACCATTACTTTAAACAACATAACGTATGATTATATTTATGGTTTCAAAATATTACAGTGCACATGATTACAATATCCATTGATGCATTACATATAATATATGAACCACCCATTTAAATATAATATATGCATCGGTTCTTAGTAAAAAATAATGATGCCAACATCTCACCTCAAATATTCGAAGTTTCACTATCCTTTGGTGCACTTTGTAGTACATGCATCAGTGCATACAAACTATAAGAGCACTTGTGTGCCGTAAAATAAAAAGAATGACCCAGTGTGTAATATTTATGCGAGCATTGCTTATGCATACAAAAAATAATATGGACCAGTGTGTACATTAACACAAAAATCACCAGTGCTTCATACAACATAAATTATGTAACGGGTGCGTAATAGTTTTAAGAGAACTGACAATTTTGAGTTTTTTGTGCACACTGGTGTAGGTTTCTTAATAACGCACTAGTGCATTTTACTAATACAAGCCCCCAAAAAACCCTTTGCTAAAAACTCCGTCCACCCAAATGTTAACGCCGATAGGCATACACTTATTGGAAATGGCCAAAATTAATGGGATTTTAATGGACATGATTTCATATGCTTCGAATATTCTTTGTTGTCACAATGAATGACAGGATTCTATTTCAAGCATTAACATCCTTGCATGACAAAACAAGTTTGTTCATCATTAAAAAGGGAGATTAACATGATTAACATAATAATGGCAGATTATGTTATTAATTCCCACTTTAGGTTTAGTTTTTTACTGTACTTTACACTTTTTTACTAGGTGTTTAGGTTTTTTACCAAATGTTTATGGGGTGTGTAGAGCCAATTGTTACTGGGTGAGTGGGACTCATGTTCATGGAGTTACTAGGTGAGTGGGAATCATTTTCATGGAGTGTGTCATATCCTTACTAGGTAAGGTTTAATTAGCATGTGGTATCACGTTTAGGTAACCAAACAAGTCTCTTAGGTATTGGAAAATTGGGACAACAATAAGACAATGTTTTCTTCCACTCCCATCCTCGGTCCAGTGAGGCAACTGATGCATGTATTTCCATTTTCCCCTCTGACAGTTTTTTAGGTTATTTGGATTGGAATGTGGCCACACCTTGTCTAATATGAACCACAATATGAATAATGTCCAGGAATCCAGGAGGCATTGTGGAGTAGAAACTATGTCATGGAGAAATAGGTTCTCATGAAAATGTGTAATTCATCAATGCCTGCTCTGAATAATGTTTTTAAGCTTCGATATTTGTTCTTTACATGGCTAATGTTTCTCCACATTGACCTCATGCAGCTTATGAAATTAATGGTATAGACTATCCCATATCTAGGGTTAGGGTTTATATAGATTTAGGATTTTATTTGTAGCCAAGAATATCAGGAAAATTCATGGGATCGTGTTGTTCGGAGGATATTGACGTTGTGAGTGCGTTGGAGAGTGGAGTTTCATGAACTTTCCAACATGCACTTCAACACTCTATCAAATTATATACTCAACCATTTTTCATTTTTGGTTAAGTTGTTGTGGTTCCTAAGACTTTTCACAAAATTGTCATAAATTTTCATTGAGACTCTGCAGTGTATTTGAATAGATATGTTTTGTTAATGTATGAATATTTTTATGGAGGTTGTCCTACAAGTCTTTTATACCATGTTACCATATCCACCACAACCAAATTGAATGGATATTCACTGATGGTCGACAATTCCATTTTTTTCAATGCACAATTCAATCATTTCATGCTCTTAGACCTTTTGGTTTTTTTGGGTAGTAACATATTATGGGTTTTGTCTAAAAAACTTGCTTCCATTTTTATCATATGGGATTATAAAAAATCTTTCTATTATAGAAATAATTGTCTCACCCCATGCAACTTCCTCAGAAGGCCTTTTCCATTTCCATGTGCAGACTTGAAGTCCCTTTTTACAATTCCCAGAGCTAAAAATCATATTTTTTCACATATACACACCCTAATAGTTATACAACATACGTATACACATGTATCACCATTACAGCCCGTGTACATCAGGTTTTGTGCCCAAATCTAAAAAATGGTGTCGGGTTTCCATGTCACGTCATGAGATCCATGATCCTTGACCTTCCATATACTGGAAACGTTTCGACTCAGCCCTTCAGTTCCATTTCAAGGCTATAAATGGGCCATATCCAAGTTGTGGAAGAGAGGAGAAGAATTCAACTTTGAGAGAAAAGTTACTCTTGAGAAATTATTCACTTGATATTGAGTCTACATCCCTTTGTCCTTTTAAGTCTGAACACATGGTTCAACCCCTAAGATATTCCCTATTTGATGGAGAACCTCAATTTATTTCTTACATGAGCTTGTCTTTGGTGGAGGCCCAACTGGAAGGGACTTAGTTTCTCGGTTCTGAGACGTTCCGACATGGAAATTTCTCATTCATACACTTCTATTGATCATATTTTAATAGAAATACTCTTTTCTTGTCCAATTAATATCTTGAAAATATTTCAATTGTTATTCCATGGGCATATTTGTTATGAATATTGATGGATTATGCTATTATATGTGATAATTTTATATATTATCACAATATGATTGTGTATCTTGGTTTTTGAGGACAAGTTGCAGGTATATAACTTTGAGTCGAGTGCTCAACGATGGACTTCATCGAACATCTAGACAACGTAGGCTCTTTATCTTTTCTTGTTAGCATGTTTGTTTATATAGAATACTTGAGATTAGAGTTTATTTCTACAGTCAGTTCCATCTATTGTGGTTTACCCCATGCCATAGAGTGATTTTCCTTGTAATAGAATTGGCAACCATACTAGGGAGGGAATCTTCTTTTCAGGGTTTGGAGTGTTTTTCTCCTTTGATTGCTCTCGGTTAGATTGAGTTTTCTTGTCTTCTTATTGCTTGACAACCTATTTTCATTTTGAGTCTGAGTTTCTTGGCATTATCCTTAACCTGATAGTATTTTAATACATATACACAGGTTTTCCCTTGACATAAGCATACATACACGAGATGTCATTCTATAGGGCACGTACATACGCGATTTTTTCTTAAACAGTCACATACATCATCCTTGTTTGCTTGATTTCTGAGTTTGGGTTTTGCTGGGTAAGTTTTGATGGTCGCTGAGTCATCTTGGGTCTCTGTCATGACTGTTAAGTTCCTGCGGAGTGATAGGAAACCTTTCTTTGGTTTCATTTTTGAGCGGTTTTTATTTCTCATCATCTTTCTCATTGGTTTTCCTTGCATCTTGGGCTAGGTGTTTGCCTCTTGATATCCTACTTGGTTTGTCTCTTTTTTATTACAATAGGGTTTATATATAAAGTTATTGATTAATCCTTGCATTTTCATTTCTTTATATTGAAAATACAAAAAAATATACATTTTTCATTATGGCATTTAATCTTTTGGGTTCTTATTGTTGATATTGATACATGTGTGGAAAGATTGCATCTTATTTGAAATTGCAGAGTTGAATTGAAAGTTGCATTTTTGAAAAGATTATCATTTATTGTGAGTTGAAGTTGGGACTTTGCATTATATTCATATTCATTTCTTTCACTTGTTGAGAAATAAAATCATCAGTTTCACGACCACATCTTTTGTGTAAACAAAGACACTAAAAATAATGCTAATAAATTTAAAATTGATTAGAAACGATTTTATTTTTCAAGGTGCACAAACTAGCTTAAGATATAGAGCCTTGGAAAAGGATTTTGTGAGTAAACTTCTCCAAGGATATTAAACTCAACATATGTTTCTTATTAAGGGAGGGGTGAAATCCATTGTATAATTAGTGACATCAGGAGGCTTTGCTCACAATAGAGTTAAGCACAAGGTCGTGTGAAGTTGGTTGCAGTGATATCCCTCTAATACCTTCTTAGCGTCAAGGATATTTCTGGGAATCTATTCTTATCTGGGGGTCTTGCTAGTTCCTTTACCTCTGTGAGAGGTGGTGTTTTCAAGATTTCAGGCTTTGTTACCCTGCCCATATTGTGGAATTGACTTACAACTATTCTCCTGTGCATTGGCTATATTGTGGCGTCTTTAGTTGCTTGACATAGGTAGCCACATAGGTTACTTGCAGGGGTTACTTTGTAGGTATCTCGAGTCAGGTAATTGTAAGACAACACACAACCTTTATGGAGGATTACCTCTCCGGGGGGATCTGACCGACTGCGTTGTTAAGCCCATGACGACCCTTATAACTAATTCTGATACCTTTGATCTTTCGGAGGGAGTCTCAATCCCCTCTTGGGTGAGACATGCCTACTCTAGTGAGGGAGGCCCCTTTTTAGCCACTATATCCTATTTGTGTGCTCTCTGATTATTAGTTGGTCTTAGGATTTTGTATTGCATCGTGATTTTTCATGTCTATGGTTAGTGGAGCCCCTGTGACTCCCTTAGTTAGTGTTAGCCAACCCATGGTCTTTTCTCATTCTATGGGGACAAATCCTTTTGTATTTCTGAGTGGTACGTCGAATCATGATACTCAACCAATACCTTGGGCCTCTAATCATTTTTCTCATGGTATTCCATACATGTATTTGCAATTTCCATCCTCTGTCTCGACTTCTTATGTGAATCCTAGTTTTTGTTTTGGAGGCATGATGCCTCCTTATTATCCCTTTTTATTTGGTGGGAGTCATATCCCTCAACCAACTCTTACGGTAGGAGTTTGGAATATTCCTTCCTATGGATCCAATGCTAGCTTCACTTTTCTAGGAGAAAGTACTTAAATGGGTGGTCATTCTACTTATTACATCTCGTACATCTATCCTTCTTTTTCTATGCCAGTTCATACGAACACTTTTCCCATGGAGTATCTCCATATGTCCTCTAGTTTTTCATCCAACGGTAGTCAGTTTTATAGTATGGGAAACCCCCTTCATGAAGTTCCTTCGTCTGGGGGAAACATATATCCTCACCCAAGTAACCCTTGTCATGTCTCTTTCTCTTCGCAAGTGGCTTCCTCAGTGATAATGTCCTTACAACTCTTTATGAATCAGTTTGGAGGAGGATACTATCCTGTCGGACATAGCCATGGTGTATACCAGAACCCTTCCTGGCCTATAATTTCTCAAAACCAGTCTTTCCCGGAACCTTGGTCTCAAATACCACAACCAACCGCCGCCAGTCCAATCACTGCAAGTCATACTGGAATTATATCACCACCCTTTTCTTGTCATGTTGGAGATTGGTCGACAACCTCTGCAAGTCACGTTGAAGGCCAACAACCAGCCGCTGCAAGTCATGTTGGGGGCACAAATTTAGTCACTGCTAGTCACACTGCACATTCATCACCAACCTCTACAAGTCATGTTGGATATTTTCTACTAGCCTTTGCAAGTCATGATGGGAGCATGTCACCAGCGACTGCAAGTCATTCTAAGGGAATTCATATGATTGAGAATCCTAGATGTATAAGACGTAAGCCCAATTTCCTTTGTAGGCTTTGCAAAGGAGATCATCTCACTCGTTTGTGCCCTGCTACTGCTGTGGTACAAGAAGCATGGTCCTTTCCTGGGGGCCCTTTAGGTTTTGATTTGTCTTTGGTTTCCCAACATTCTAGTCCTTCTTTGGTTGATACAATGATCGTATCGATGCAATATTTGTATGATACCCCTCTTCCTTTATAGGGTGATGCGTCTCTTGAATTTGTTGTCTCGCATCATGTTCAACCAACGATCATGTCGATGAAATCTTCAATTGACTTCACTCTTGTTTTGGGGGGTGATTCATCTCTTGACCTTTTCTCACATCCTATTCAACCAACAGTTGAATAAGTGGTCATTTTGATGCAATCTTTGGTCGATCCCACTCTTCTCTTGGAGAGTGACAAGTCTAAGGAAGTGACATTGCCGATGCAATCTTTGATCAATCCCACTCTTCTTTTGGGGGGTGATGCATCTTTTGACCATGTCCTTAGCATTTCTAGTCCTCTACCTTCCTAATAAGGGAGAATTCCACTCTCTTTTAGTATGCTCCCTCTAAGTCCTAGGGTGGTTTCCTTTGATTGGAATGATATTGTAGAGCCTCAAATTCCTTCTTCTACACCCTTCTAGATAAGGGGAATTCTATGATATATTATAGATAAGGTAACCTATGAAAGTATTTTATCCTCCTTGAATTGGAAAGCTTTTTGTTTTCGCAAGCTTGTGGCATCTATCTATGAGTTGTTGACTTTTGACAGAATTCCCGCACGGGAGTCTTGGCCTCCCCCATTATATGTTGCTTGGAACAACATCCTTCGAGTCTTAGTTAAGCTCTTTTTCGACTCTATAAAAAGTGAAAATATTACCAAGTGAACTTGTATCTTTCACACTCATTAATTGGATTTGAAAGGACGTCTATTTGGTGTAAGTTTAACCCTTTTTCAGACCAAGTAGACTAATTTTGAAAAATGAATACTCTAGTCACTAGTGGCTAAGAGAGTTCTCCTGGGTATTGTTTTATAATCTTTCGGGCCTAGGGGACTAAATTTATGAAAAAGGACATTCTTTGGAGTTAAGTTGTAATTGCATCTCATTCTCTTTCTTTCAATATTGATCCTATTTCTAGTTCCCGCTTTCTCATTATAATCTTATTATCTTAATAGTTTGCATCATCATCCAAGCAGAGCCTTGTTTATATCCTTTGCAGCTTGACACCTTGTACCCTACGAGGAAACATTCCCCCGAGTGTCCATATCCTACATGCACCTCTTTGCATTGAGAATAGGTATGTTCCACTGATGGAACCAATTGCTTACTTGTGACACTTGTTTCCTCCTCTGTATCATAACATTCATTTGTCTATGAGAAAACAAAAAAAGACAGGTGGGAAAATAATATTATCTCATGTTGGCAGCAATCATGATGCCTTTGAATAGAGAACAAACTTTTGAGTCCACTTGTCATCCAAAGTTTGGGTTTAGCATGATATTAGGAAGTTGAGCTCATTATTCAAAGTTTACTCCTCCTATTGGTTACTCTTTGAGTCCCTATGGAAAGTGTGATTGGTTCCTCCTGCATCACAAAGTTCCATCATTGAGTCTATGCTTCCATAGTCCTCCATATGTCTCATGCTCTTGTTCAAAGGATGTCTATAATCCTATGTCATCCATATCTTAGAACTCTTGACTTTGCATGTTGGCTATACTCTCAGTGTGTCTTAGAGTTACATGAATTTGTAGTCCTACCATGCACCCTGGTCCTACTTTCCTTATGGGTAGGTAACCTTGAACCCAACAGTCGACATCTCCTCATTGGTCGCTAACTAGGGGGTTTCCCTTGTGTTTGATGACAAGAAATATATTCACACATTGAGATTCATGCAGTGTCTTGGATGTCATTAGCCTTATTGGTGGTTTCCTTGCCTTTGTCGACAATTTTCCTTATTGGTTGCTATTCAGAGGATATTTTTTGTGCATTGCTTGCATCCGGTGCATGGAAAAGATGCACATGTTCGTTGGTTCATGAAAATGTTCTTCATCCAAATCATAAATCTATTTCTTTGTACCTCATGTTGGCTGATGAGAGATGCATTAATTCTCTCCTTTCAGTGGGTTTCCTTCCATAAACTTCATCTCATCTATTATGGAAATGAAGCCTAGAGTCTTATGAGTACTTAGAGGCTTGTAGTCATCAGTGGTAGGTTCTCTTGCCATCGACATCTGAGAATACATAAATGTTTCATGATCCATGGATTCTTCAAGTGTTTGACCTCAAATCCTTTATTCACACTTGTAAGAATGTACTCGGTTCCTTGATACCTACTTTCATTATCGATAGGTTGTTTTTTGTTTGTTAATGGTACACCTCAATGAACGGTGATCAAACGAAGTCTCATTATGTTCGACCTCAAATCCTTTATTCACATGATGTATACTTGCACCTTTGGCGAATCATATAGAAGACTTGAAGACATTAGTTTATAGTCACAACTTTCCTGAGTTGTTGCTATCATTCATTGGACATGTACCTATATGACTTCAATGATCATGGGAGATCAAATTGTACTCCATTGTATACATATACATTTAGATTGGTTTTTACTAGGCCTTGTTCATGACTATGACAAACTTTGGCATGTATCTTCTCTGTATTTCCTATTCATGGCCATGAATAGTTGTTTGGTATATTTCCACATGGATCTACAGTGTAATTCAAATTGGTAGCCATGTGTACAAAGTCATTATGGATTGTAATATTCTTATGAGCAACTAGTTCATCCAACAGGGTCTCCATTACTCCACTTCTGTGAATTATAATGTATTTCGACCATCGTAGATACTCCTCTAACCTCACACATTAGGGGGCATCTGTTATAGCAAGATTTGCCTCACCCCATGCAACTTGCTCAAAATGCCTTCTACATTTCCCTATGCAGAGTTGAAGTCCCTTTTTGCAATTCCCGGATCTAAAAATCACATTTTTCCACATATATGCTCCCTAAAAACTATACAACATGTGTATATGTAGGTTGCACCATTACAACCCGCGTACATCAGGGTTTTTGTCCAATACTAAAAAATGGTGTCAGGTTTCCATGTCACGTCACAATATCCATGATCCTTGACCTTCCATATACTGGAAACTTTTTGACTCGGCCCTTCAGTTCCATTTGAAGGATATAAATGGGCCATATCCAAGCTGTGGAAGAGAGGAGAAGAATTCAACTTTGAGAGGAAAGTTACTTTAGAGAAATTATTCACTTCATATTAAGTCTGCATCCCTTTTTCCTTTTAAGTTTGAACACATGGTTCAGCCCCCAAGATCTTCCCTATTTGATGGAGAACCTCATTGTCTCTCTTATATGAGCTTGCCTTTGGTGGAGGATCGAAGTGGTGGAGGCCTAGCTGGAAGGGAATTATTTTCTTGGTTCCGAGACATGCCGACAGGAAATTTTGTCATTCATACACTTTTGTTGATCATATTTTAATAGAAATACTCTTTTCTTGTCCAATTAATGTCTTGCAAGTATTTTAATTGTTATTCCATGGGCATATTGGTTATGAATATTGTTGGATTATTCTATTATATGTGATAAATTTATATATTATCACCATATGCTTGTGTATCTTGGTTGTTGAGGACAAGTTGTAGGTATATAGCTTTGAGTCGAGTGATCAACAGTGGACTTCATCGAACGTCCGGATGAGGTAGGCTCTTTATCTTGTCTTGTTAGCATGTTTGTTTATATAGCATACTTGAGATTAGAGTTGATTTCTGCAGTCATTTTCGTCTGTTGTGGTTTACCCCATGCCATAGAGTGATTTTCCTCGTAACACTTGCTTCCACTTTTATCATATAAAATCATTGGTGCATTCCTTGTGATGTATCAAATAACACAAGATAATTATTATGATAAGTTCCAAAAGCATGTATCTACCATAGACCCAAGTAATAATATCTCAGTTCCTGAAGATTGTTATTAAATATTATTACTTTCCAAGTGAAAGAATACATGTATTATTTTATGGTAAAATGTTATTGCATAGTTTCTTCTTAGCCACCACAATATGGAAAACTGCAATCTCACAATATTTTTCACTCACACTTACCATAATAACCCTACACATCCCATTCAATTTTTTTAGACTCTATTATGCTCAAATCCATCTAGAAGCATCAAACTTATCAAATTTACTAACTCCTCAAAATGCACAAAAAAAAAAAATAGAGAAATTCCCCAAATTGAGTACAACTTCACATAACCTCTACTTGAACTCACCCACAAATTCCGGTGTCTACCTTCACCTGGATTTCCCATAATCACTAAACCACGCACTCGATCCTTCATGTCCTCCATAATTTCCCATCATAATTGTACGATGCAATTGATCCTTCATTTCCTCCAGTTCATTGTATTATCTATCTTTAACAATTCTTGTAGGATGGAGGGAAGAATAAGTCGTTCCCTTGAGAGAAAGAGAAATATTTTTGGCGGTGGTTTTGAGGAAATCCTTATCCTCGCCAATACTATTCTAATGAGATGAAGCACTTCATTTCCAACTTCGTCGACCTTATTCCATATAAGGATATTGCATGTTTAACATTGAATATATCTCATTGTTGCATCTCAAACCTATTTTTTGGCTTTATGTTAAATGGTTTTGCCTATTCTTCTATCACCCCCTAAATTTTTTCATGTCACACACTACCAAATATCATAGGCATGATAGCCAGGCTATCATAGGAAAATAATTTAATTCAACATGCATATATTCCAGCAAATGCAATACATACATTGGTTGGTGTGTTCATATTTGGACATGTAAATTGATTACACTTAACTATTTATATTGTATTGAATTGTTTTTCATCTAATTGAGCCTTTAAACATCAAAACAAACACATATGATGGATATTGTTGCTTCATGTTATCCGTGGAATGTGGTATAACTTTCATATGTGTATCCACCCTCTCTTGCATGTTATCTATTAAAATGGTTACAACACAATGACGAGTGGCATTTCCATTGTAAGACAAAAACGTGTCAAAGGATTATAAGAACCATGCATTTGGAATATTATTTTGTTGTCACAAAACACAAACCACAATGGCATTGATCGACGTATATAAACCACTTTTATAATGTGGTTGTGCTAGATTTATTTATATGGAGCATCCATTTCAACCTTTGCTTTAAATAGTGGAGGTTGTAGCAGAGTTTTTTTTATAATTTTTCCAAATCTTGTAACACTAAAAACTTCGGCTACAAGGTGTTCTCGTTGTAGTGTCATATATATGGGAATCTCTCTAGATGCACTTGTGATCCAAAATGGATCTAAACAAAAACTAAATGGTTGTAAGAATCAATAACCACACGAAATTTAACAATTAAAGAGGGTTGAAGAAAAAAAAAAAGAGACAATGCAAGCATTAAAAAATTAAATGAAAGAATATGAAAAAATATAAATGAGAAAAACACAAATGAAATAGGAGAGAAATTTGGTGAATAGGAAATAAAAGGAAAATAATACTTTCTCTTCCCATTACCCCCATATTTTCTTATATCTTCTTTTAATTGGACTCACAAAGGGTCTTTTGGCTTAGAGGTGAGGATGTAGAAGAGGACTAGCTACACAAATTGTTGAATGGCCCATCAGCCTATAACCTACATTGTATAATTTTCATATGGTTGGTTGTGTGCAGGTTGACTAGGAATGGAATCCTAGGAGTCATTTAGAATAACAAATTTCTCTTCATTGGTCTAAGACTAGAAATTTGTTTCCATTTCTGCAAAGGATCCATGCTGGTGAAGTGAGTGGGATATAAGTCCCTCATTTACAAATCATATTTGTATCAGAGAAATTGAATCCTTGAATATGATGTAGCTACCAATACTTTAAATATAATAATACATGGCATGGGTATATCACATAAGAGAGAAAGTTTGGAAGACCTAAAGGCCATCAATATGCAAATATAAGAGGAGAATCAACACTTGAAGGAACATGTACATACATTTGATTGAAGGATAACAAAAGTACAAAAATACCTCGATACCTTTGCAAATGTTTTCCATTGCTAAAGAATCACTTTGTTGAACATCAAGACTCCCTTACTAATATTATGGAAGATTGGAACTAGAGAAAAGTTTAGCTTATGTAATTGGGAGAGGAGGTAATTCAACTAGATAGTTGGAAAGAGGATAGATTCACTTAGATGATGGCTCAACTACACCAAGAGTTCCTAGAGAAGGACAAATAATTGGCAAAGCTACAAGTAGTTTTCCAAGAGCATAAAGAAGCAAGGTATCCTCCCATTACTATCACAGAAGCCAACACCATGATTAATACAAGAATGATAAATTCACCTTCTTTAGACATTTCTCAAGAGAATTTTGGTGATTTTGAAAAGAACACTAGAGGTATCAATTTCAATATATTAAGAAATATGGGCTACAATGTTCAATGGTTAGTCAAGAGAAGTCAATGAATAATAAGCCCCATTGTAGCTGAACAAAGGGTCAAGCATGAAGGCCTAGGTTTTGATGGCATATAGGAAAAGGCCATGACCACCAAGATCACTTTTGTGAAGGAAAAATATGTTACAAAGTTGGTCTACTCATCAAAAGAGAGAAACAACAAATGAATATGGAATCACATTACTAGTCCATACTTCTTGTGGAAAATTGCAGAAGGGTAGTGACAAGGAAAGTTTGTAGACTCAATTTACACTAGCACTCTGAATAAGTAGCAAGCCAGTTAGTCGGAACAACAACAAGAAGACCACGAGGTCTTCTTTAGGAAAGAAATACCCCATTTGTCATTGCTACAATAATAAAGGCCATAACATTTCTTGTTGTTGGTATTATAAAGGATGTTCATTCTATGGGAAGAGAGGCCATGTTGAGGCATCTTACTAGGAGAAGCAAGGGACTTGCCACAAACCTATATGGTTCTAGAGGAATAATGGAAAGAATACTTCCCCAAGAAAACAAAAAACTTAGAGGAACATGGATAAGAACATCATGTCAAGTTGTCCATGTAGAACCAATATTTTTTCCACCAATACATGTTGTATGGAAATTGGGAAGAAATATGTTGGAGGCTCCATCCAGAGCTCTATCCTAGGAATCACACCATTAATATAATAGTGTAGAGAATGAAGCCTAAAGGAAATGAAGAGCTCTCTATATTTCCATCCCAAGGGGAAGATATTATCTAGGGATTTATAACAACACCAAAGGTTAGCATCATCAATAAGGTGGACAACAAGTTAATGCCAACATCAAAGGAAAACCTAATCCAATTTTTTCATTTGATATTCCAATAAAATATTTTCTTCTTGGAGATGTGTTAGAGTTTGGTTCATAGAGGTCAATGGCCTAGGGGGTTCCTTGAAACTCCATGACACCCAATGAAGAAAAAAATGATGGATAACTCATGTCTCACCAATTTTTCTACTATATGTTCCTTGCACTATCCAAATATTAAGGAATTTCCTCATCCTCAAGACTCCAGGTATTGATGTCACCTAAAACAATACATTGCATGATTTTTCAATTGTCGTGGGCAGAAGAAGGTGTTATAAATACACACAAAGGTTGTCATCCAAATTACATTGTTATAGAGATGAGTGTTCATAAACACATGCAAGCGACAAGGGGTTATTCCATGTGTGAAGTAATTGATCTCAATGGAAGAGGGAAATCCACACTTCCTCTTGTAGGATTATTGTTTGATGGAATAACTTGTTAAGATCTCACTAAAAAAAAAAATACTAGAATTCAACTTGGCATTTGTTGGTTACTAAGATAGATCATCTCCAAGTCTAAGAATGAAAGGGACTTGCACACTGAATATAGGAATGGGTTTTGATTGAAAAGAGTTTCAAATTTGAAGATTTAGCAGAGAAGAGAATCAATGAGTGGACTTATGCACTACGATAAGAAATGAGTAAAAAACAAGAGCTAGATCCATAATTAGAACTAGATCCAAGAGATAGAGATAGATCCAGAGTTAGTGTTCTAGCCAAGAGCTAGAGTTGGGAGCCATGTTCTAGAGAAGCATATAGAAGGCACATTGATCCAAATATTTGTTTCCTAGAATATTTTGGAGACAATAAATATTCTTAATGGGAATTTTTGATCCAAAATGGATCCAAACAAAAATTAATGGTTGTAATACTTGGTACCTATACAGTCAATTCAACAATTAATGTCGGATGAAAAAGAAAAAAAGACAATTCAAGAATTAAAAATTGAAATGAAAAAATATAAACGAGAAAATGAAAAATGAAATAGGAGACCCTCGGATGGGGTGACATCTGGTATCCATGAAACATAGGAATGTAATACCCCCAACCGCCACCCTCCTCAGTCCCCTCCACATGAGTATCCTACACTTGATAGGAATGTCAGTGCACATGTGTGAGAAGCAAGCGTTAATGGCACAGTTAAAGTGTGAGCCGAATTCTGCCAAGCCTGGTACAACTCGTATGAATCCTGTCAACTCAACCTTAATGGAGCTCTCCACTATCAAGTCGGCTGCAAATATGAAGGTTAGAATTCAAAATTGTATCATTGTTCATGTTCTTGTTAAGCTCCATAATCAATTTTATCCCTCCCATTTTGTTTTTTCTTCCTTTGGGTGTCCTCTCCTCCTACTGACCTTCATTTTAGCCCCGACTTTCCCAATGCCTCATGAAAGGGGAAATCCCAAGAGAGGATTGGCCTACTAAAAATTTGATGTGCGACATTGTCATCCCGTATAAACCTTGGAGAATCTTACTAATCCTTCATATGTCAGCTATAAATGTTTAGCGATATTTTTGTAAAAATATTCAAATTTCTAAGTATTTTATATAGTTTTTATAAAATTTTGGCGATTTTTAAGGTAAAATAATTTTATCCTATAGAATTTGGGCGAATCATTTTTAAAATAGTGAATCTCATTTTTGGAAAAACCATGGAAAATTAGCCCATGTGTGAAATTTAGCCCCTAAAATCATCCCTGTGGGCCTCAACCAAAATATTTCTGCCCCCCATTTCTCATGCTCACCCTGTTGTTCCTCCCTTGAACATTTCACCCAGCTCCACCCAAAATTGGCTGGAAGAAGACCAACCCATGGCTTATGTTGAGGAAGAGGTCCCTCAGGATCTTCCTCTAGAACCCATAGACTCCTTCCTCTTCTCTGCCTCTGATATTTTTACTCCGCCCCTCACTTCCAATTATCATCCCCGGGAGGGCGATTTTTCTCTAGCCTTGGAAATTTGTGTCGTTGAAGAAGAAATTCCTACCACAGAGCAGGAAGAAGAGGATCCATTTGTTGGTGATTCTCAACCACCTGCATCTTCAGTTTCGGCATCACCCAACACATGGCGCTTTTCAAAGGAGCATCTATGCACATGGCGCCCAACACATCACTCACATATTCCAGGTTTTCCAAATCGGATGCCTAGTGTAGATTGGAAAAACTACTTCCCAAGATTCAAAGATCAAAAAGGTGATGATGCCACTATTCATTTGATTAGATTGCATATACACATATGAAAACTAATGGTTGAATTTCATGAAGATTCTTTGATGAAAATATTTATGGTTTCTTTAGAGGAAAATTCAAAGTCTTGGTATGAAAAGTTTCCATATGGTAGTTTGTATTCTCTTAGAGACTTTCACACAATATTTTATGAGCATTTTAAAGAACATCATCCTTCCTTGTTGTTGGTCAAATACTATTGTACACATTTTGAAAAAATTATTGAGCATTTGTAAATTTTTTATGGAGACGAGAAGTTCATGGATGAGGAAATTTTAGAGGCCATTTATGAAAACCATTTTCAACATCAGGAACATAAATTAGAGGATAACTGTTATGAATATGAAGTTGATCAGGATTCTAATGATGAAATCCATTTTTCATATCCCGAGTTTGATGAAAATGTTCATATTTTAAGAAACCAAGATAGGGATGAATATTGACATTCAAATTTTTCTTCAAACTATTCATTTTCTGAATATCTATTTCAAGAGGAAACTTGCCAAGATCAAATTCCTGAAGTTGCATGCATGGAGACTTCAAGAAGTAAACCAACCAATGACACAGAGTTTCAGGAAAACAACAAAACAATGTATGTCATTCTTCAATCAAGGACACAGGAAGACATTGAAGAGGTAGTTTTTTTATTTGATTCCTTTGAAAATTAGGGTGATACTTTTGTTGAAAAAGATCAAAATGAGTTTTTTGTTGAAATCCATGGAGAAATATTATTGGATATTCATCATACAAATGAGTTAGATGTTATTTCTTGAGAACATACAAAACCTCTTTATGTTGTAGATGATATGAATGATAAGAATGAACAAATTGTTGCTATTTCATCTGAGAATGATCTTAAAGATGAATACATAGAACATGAACAACCAACAGTTAGGGATGACGCTTCTATTTCTCCTTGTGCTCATCAATAAGGACATATTCATGTTTTCTGGGAAAATTTTGCAATTCTGTTGGAATCATTAGGGAAAGTGAATTTTGCAGAGTTCACAAACTTTGAAGTGGATCCATATTTCATATTAAGTTGACATCTTTTAAGATTTTCTTTCTTTTGGGAAAGAATGAAAGCATAGGACAATCAAGTTTGCAACTTCTTGATTGGATGCATTCTTAATTTTTTGTAATTCGATTCCAACAATGGTTCCAACATATTAGAGTAGGAATTGGAATGCAATAAGCTTGTTGGGAAAGCATTCTTTCAGTGTTTAATCTTGGTATGCAATTCAATTTGAGTTTTCAGCAGTGTGCCTTTTAATTTTTGTTTGAATTTCAGTTTGTTCAGTATCGAATGGAGAGAAGGTCAACCACATGTTGCATGTATTGTTTGGAAGCATCCCAATGAATTAGGCACATGGTTTGCGGGTTCTTTGGCACCTCACAGGGAGGATGTCATCCCCATTGGAGCCAATATTATCACATGTAAATTTTCACATGAAAAATTGTGATTTGGAAAACTTGATTTGTTGGATGAAGAATAGAGAATTGAACCACTGGAGCTTGATTAACTCATTTTTTTTTATTTTCACCTTTATTGGAAAGTTGCATGCATCAAAACCCTAAATTCTTAAATGTCCTTAGAGATTTGAAGATTACATGCATGTGCACAGTGTTTTTGATCAAAGGATGGACTATTACAACTAATGATATCATGTTTCTACCCATACACATGTTGGAGGGTTTTTTTCTTGAGAGATAAATTGTAAATGAAAAATTTGCAGTTGCGCAAAAACCTTGTTGCAAAACTGTGACAACCTATTTTTTGAGCAGCAACAAGAGGGTTTTTGTTGTTAGTTTCAAATCAAAGCCTAATCACAGGGATAGTAAGGAGATGAACTATGATGAATGAAACAACCTAAATAGTGTATCATTCTAAATTAATGTAAGTTCATTTGTTGCAGTTTGGCATATTAGGGTTTTGAGATTATTGGGAAGCAAATGACATTTTGAAAGAGGTACAAAGAGTTCTAGGGAACCTTATCATCGTCATAATATTAAAGTCACCATCAAACAACATCATATATCAGTCAAAATAAAAAAGTTGGACAAAGTACATAAATGGGGTTTCGTTGCACAAATCTCTATGCATTTCCTATAGGTTATTGTTGCGCAGTGACCTTGCCGTGCAACTGTGACAGAGCATGCTATGTTTCTGACTGTTTTAGTAGTAAACTTAAAATTTTGTTTAAGACCAAATGGAAAGGAATTTTTGAAAACTGAAAGAGGTTTTTGTCAAGGAAAGAAAAAATAAGAAACACCTCTCTAATTTTTTACATAGATATCACATTTTGGGAGATATTATGTCACCTTTGAGGCCTATTTTCTAGAATTTCACCAAGCCAGATTTGCTGACAAAGTTCTATATTTTTTTGAAATTCGATTTGGTGGACCTCCAACTCAACAAAGTTGACCCCAAATTGATTTGTATAGTTAAGATCGAATATTTTTCTACCAAATCCCATGATTTTCTCTTCATTTAACACAATTTTAGTTGGTTAAAAACCAAATCCTAGAAAGTAGGATATGGACAAATTTTGCCAAATATTCTTTCCCAAGCTATTGTAACCTCTTCCTATCTTTAGCTAAGAAAACATTTCAACCTCCTTAAGCTTTTATATGACATTTTTCTATATATTATCATAAAGAGAATGTAAAAGGGGTTGGACATTCAACGAGAGAAGCCTATTGTACTGTGTATCATTTCTGAATATCGTATGAGTTAATACAGAAGCACAGTGCTTTCATGAAGCATAGATTCATTATGGTGTTTTTTTAAGTATGTTTTTCCTTTCGTTTAATGCTCATTCCATGTTAGTTTATCTCTTCTAGTATTTTACTGAGAGTAGATGTTTGGAATTCATCTTTACTTGATGCTCCATTCATATAGTAAATACGTGTTTATGTGTTAAGGATTACATGTTTCAGAATTCATCTTGATTTGGTGCTCTATTCATGGTGATATTACTTCTTTGGTAATTATTTTAAAGTTGCATTAAGAACTCATCCTAGGATAGATTCTCTTAATGTAATGGGTTGTCCTTTTCTCTTTTCTACTACCATCTCAATACTATTTATTTGTTGAAGAACATCACCTACTTCGCCTTTGTTTTCAGAGAATACATTACCAACTATTGACTGAATATCTTAAGATCGGACCTTGAATCCATTTCCCAATGGTCTCTTTCTCCAGCTTGTCCAACCAAACTTTTAAAAAACCAACCTTACCTTTTAAAAATCTAGCCATTGAGCTTCATTCCAAGTCGATACACAGTGAAAATGTTTAGTAGACTTGCAGAGAGAGTCCTATCTGATTGAAAGGGACACCTTTCAGTCAAAATTTTGGTCTGAAATGGTTACCTATGGGATTGTCTAATGAATCCTAGGAAAATCAAAGAGTGATAATAGGAGGTCCCCCAAGATCCTCCTATGGAACCTACATACTCCTTCCTCTTCTATGCCTCTGATATTTTGACTCCACCCCTCACTTATGTTCATCATACTCAGGAGGGAGATTTTTCTCTAGCCTTAAAAAGTTTCCCCTTTGAAGAATAAATTCCTACCATAGAGCAGGAAGAATAGGCTCCACTTATTGGTGATTCTCATCCACCTACAACTTCAGATCCGACATTTCCCATCACATGGCGCTTCTTAGAGGAGCATATGTAACTAATTTTTGAAATGAGATGGGATGTAGCAGAGCAACTTCACCACCATAACACCCTATATCGACACCTGGACATTCTATTTGACACCCTGTCAAGCAAACCATCCAAGAACAAGTGCCCAACATGCTCCCAATCCTATGTGTTCGCTCCATGACCTCCAAATGGTGACGACCATCTGGGTTCACCCACAATCTAATTTATTTTATTGTTATTATGTTTTTTTGTTTAGAATATCCATGGTTGTAGATAGGTTGTTTCACAGTTTAGAGAGTCCATCTTGTACAACACTTCAACAAAAACTTGACAGTGTGCCACCTATTCTGGTTTCCATATGTATGGCATAACAGGTGGCTAATTTTTCCATGTATATTATTTTGATGACAATCTAAGGAAATGCAACCTTTTAAATTTAAAAAATAAAAGAAAAATGAAATAGGAGAGAAATTTGGTTAATGAGAAATTAAAGGACAAGGACACTTGATGTTCCATTACCCTCACCCATCACTATATCTTCTTGTAATTGGACTCACAAAGGGTTTGTTGTCTGAGAGGTGAGGATGAAGAAGAGGAATGATTGTGCAAATTGTTGAATGGCCCATAATCATATATACTGCATTTTGTCCTTTTCATATGGATGATTTTATGTAGGTTGAGTGAGAATGGAAGCCTTGGAGTGATGTTGAAGAATAGGGGTCTCTACATAACTTTAGACTAGAGACCAATTTCCATTTCTATAGAGGATTTTGGTTGGTGAAGTGAGTGGGATGCAAGTCTCTCATTTACATATCTACTTGAAACTAGCCTTACATAAGCCTCTTGGCCATCTTATTTCTATAGTACATAGATAACAAGACCAGGGGAGATCACTCTCATGTACTAGGGAATTGGGTAGTATGGTTAAGGGTACCACCTATCCTCCTTAGTTGGTACCATGAAATTTTTTTCCAAGTACTATTGTTAGAAAACATCAAGCATATTAGATAGATATAACACTTGATACTCCTTTTTCCTTAGGACCATGTAAATATTAGCCTCAACAACACAAGTAGTGAAATTCCTACATCATTGATACTACAAGGAATTTGAAAATTTTGATACCACAATAACCAACTAGGATTTGGTGCATTTATTACGATTTTTGTGTCCTCAATAAGTTGACCATCAAAGATAAATTTCCTATCCTATTTATTAATGATATTTTGGATGAGCTTCATGGTGTCTAATTCTTCACTAAACTAGACCTTCACCTCAGGTTACCATCAAATATAGATGAAAGAGGTGAAAATTCCTAGGAATATGTACACATGAAGGCCATTGTGAGTTTTTAGTAATTCCCTTTGGCATTTGTAATGTTCCATCCACCTTTTAGAACCTTAGGAACAAGATTTTTTGGCCCTTCCTACACGATTTTTTGCTTGTATTATTTGGTGATATTTGGATCTATAACAACACCTAGGATGCACATGTTGAGCATTTTGAGAAATCCCTACAACTCCATTGGGACAACTATGGGTTCCTTAAATGTTCAAAATGTTCTTTTGACACTTTAGATGTTGAATTCTTTGGTCACATTGTTAGTGAGACCTTGGAAACATTACGAGGTTTCTTAGGAATTATGAGATACTACAATAAGTTTATGAATAATTGTGGATGAATTGTATCCCCCTTAAACAATCTACTAAAATAGAATGCCTTTGCATAGAATGAGATTTTTGAGAAAGCCTTTTCATCTTTAAAGGAAACAACATGTACTAAACGTATCTTAGCCATGCTTGATTTCACTAAGACTTTTGTCTTGGAATGTGACACTTAGGGTAGAGGTCTTGGAGTCACACTAATGCAAGAAAGGTTCCCCTGGGAATTCACCATTAAAAATTTGTGTGACAAAAATTTGGGTATTTCAACCTATCAGAAAAACATGATGACCATCCTTCATGCAATCAATACTTGGCATAGATATCTCATTGGGTGGTGATTCCATATCAATATAGGTCATCGTATCTGAAGAATTTTATGGAATATAGGTTGTCATCACCCAAGAAACATAAGTGGGTCACTAAGATATTTGGGCATGATTATGAGATCATATATAAGAACAACACTGAGAATGTGGTGGTTAATGTTTTTTTTAAGGAAATATGAGGAGGATGGATCTCTTTGATTTATCCTTACCTCTACCATATTGTCTTATAGAATCCCAATAACAATGGTTGGAAAGTGACATTATGGTTCAAATCATCCAAAGACTTCAAGAAGACCCCAATCCCTTAAGTGGTATACTAGGAAATAAGAGACCTTGCGATATAAAGGGCACATTTTCCTGGCACTAAATGTTTATTTAAAACAAAGGATGTTAGAGGAGTTTCATTCATTGCCTACTGTGTGGGTTAGTCTGGCTTTCAAAAAACCTATGAATAAGCTAAGTGATATTTATTTTATGAAGGCATGAAAAATGAGATCCATACTTTTGTAGCTAAATGTCACACTTGATAGAGGAAAAAGGGTGAGTTTGTGAAGACTCTTGAGGCATTAAAACCACATTTGATTCTAGTCACTATTTGGAATGACATTTCCATGGATTTTATCATGGGATTCTCAAAATACAAAAACAAATTATTCATCAAGGTGGTAGTTGACCCCCTTTCTATATATGCCCACTTTTGTGCCTCATCACACCCATTTATTCCCTCCATAGTTTCCCACGTTTCCACAGATCCATTTTTTAAGTTACACGATATGCTTACTTTAATTGTGTTGTATTTTTACCTTGCATTCATCAACAAATTATGACGTTTTTTTTAAACTATAAGGAAGATAATTGAAAAACGAGCACAACTCATCATCCCCAAACTGATAACAAAAAATAAGTGGTTAGCAAGTTCCTCAAAACCTGTTTTAGATTCTTTGCATTAGACATGAAACACCAATGAGCATAGTTTCTACCCCTTACAGAATGGTGGTACAATACCACTCATCATAGCACTACCAAAACGCCACCATATGAAGTTGTCTATGGCAAAAAAATAACCTTAGCAACTTCATAATTACGAGGCACATCTAAAGTTTAGGAAATGGATCGCATGCTTAAAACTACAACGATCATTCTTTGCACAGTTAAGGACAATTTGCCAATGGATCAAAATATAATCAAGCAATATGATAACTAGAATCACTTGGAGAGTATTCTTTTGAAGAAGGAGATTAGATGTTTCTTATTTTTCATCCCTATAAGTAGACCTCTCTTAAAGTCAAATCCACTAGAAGATAGCATCAAAGTTCTATGGACCCTATTAGATCCTCAAGTGCATTTTCCATGTTTCCTATAGATTTTCTCTCCCTTCCCACTACAAGATCTATCTAGTCTTTCACATGTCATGTTCAAATAAGGTTATGGGGTTGAATTTCCAAGTTTAGACTAGCTTCTAGAACTTGATGAAGAAGGATCCTTTTGGCTATATACAACAATAGTACTAGCCACTAGAGAGAGTCAACTCCACCAACACACTATCATGGAAATCCTAATACAATGGAAATATATGCAACTTGAAGATATGACTTGGGAACCGATAAAAAAATCACTATGGTTTCCACATGTCTATCATTGAGGGAAATGGTTCTTTTGAAGGGGGAGGGCATGCTAGGGTCTTACTCTAACCTCCCTACTTTGGGGCACTTGAGAATTAGTCCATTAATGTACAAGGCCATCTTTTTTGGACAAGGGCCATTAGATGGTTAGCAGGTAGTTACTTAATGTGAAAGGGTTGTCCTTATTAAATAATGCCCTAGCACTAGGTGGTTGGTACTCATTAATGATAGGACCACAAGTAGTTGGGTTTTTTCTAGTATGAAACTATTTATAGAGCTAGAAGGCTATGTGATGTTTTGTCAAGGATTGTTATTGTATTGGAGCTCTTCTCACGGGAGGTTGCCCCCTCAAATAAGCTCATGTACATTGCTCTATCTATTTTGGAATAATCAATACAATGATTATATTCTACATGTTTAACCTCATTGTCTTTTTTATTTTTATTTTCACACTTATATTTCTCTGCATATTGTTCATGTTCTATTGTTTGTACTAGTTAAGTACATTACAATTAGCTT
>ML784707.1:567992-585153 GCA_009831015.1 Picea engelmannii | reverse complement strand
AGAATATGATTGGTATTTGCATGTATGAATTCATTTTAAGTTTAAATTTAATAAACATTAACAAAATAAAAAAGTCTATCTCTTTAGCACTTTTGTAATTTAATTAATTTATATGATTTTATTAGAGTATAGAGTTTTAAGATTGTTATAATTTTGAATTTTTATTATGATTATGAGTATTTTATAATTTATAATTTTTTTAAATTTTGATTTATTAATATTATTTATATATATATATATACATATTAATATTATATATATATATATATATATTAATATTTTTTATTATTTTCTTAATATTTTTCTAGTATAAAAATAAAATTTTAAAGAATTATAAGTAATTACTTACTCTTTTAATGTTTGATAAATCAATTAAATCTTAGTAGAACTTAATCATCATATTATATTATATTTTATTTATATATATATATATATATATATATATATATATAAATTTAATTTATTTATATTATAATAATAAAAAAATTGATTTAATCAAATTTATTGTAAATCTTACATGTAGTAATTAAATCTTTTGTATGAATATTTAAACTCTATTCATCTCTCCAGAATACATAATATGATAAATTTAATGTGGTGAATACATTTTGTCATTAACCCTTTTTTTATATCTGCGAGGTGAATCCATACATTTTACCTTATCTTTGCGGTGAATTCACATTCATTTTACTGTGAATCCTCTTTTATCTTCGCGGCGAATTATCTTTTCTCTCGTGAATATGTGCATTCTTCAGTGAAGTTCTGAACTGCGGTGAACCCTCTTTTATCTGCAGGGAATACATACACTCCGCTGTGAAGTTCTGGACTACTGTGAATTCTGTGGTGATGTTCTCGACTTCGGTGAATACATTTTGGTCTCTAGTGTCATGTTCACAATATTTTTTATTTATTTAGTTTTCTTTGAGTAATTTATGGTTTATTATGAATATGATTCAAACCTTAGGGTGAATCATGCTTACAATATTTTTTATTTATTTAGTTTTTTTGTTTAATATAAGTAATTTATAGTTGATATCTAAATCTAATAAAGGAAGGCTTAACAAACTAATTCTAGATAATTTGCATGCATATATAAAATCAAAGAGAATTAGAAGCTATGCTTGATAATAAATTTATATCTTTAGAAGATAAGATTTAAAGTCACAAAAAATAAACTATTAGGGTTTGAGAGTCAACTGCAGGAAATGGAGGTTGGAATACAAGAAATAGAAAAATGAAACGGAGAATAGAAACAATCAAGGAAAGAATAAGAGGTCAAGAAAAATCTTAATCTTAGGAACAATATTAAAGAGCTCGAACAAAAACTAATTAGCAATTTGGCCCTAAATAGTTGGGAAAAATAATTGAACATAAATATAGGTTGATTGGAGTTATGGTAATATTTGATGCTCATAAATATGACATACTTAGTAAAAATAAGAGATTAAAAGAGTCAGGTTCATATTTATAAATGAAGACCTCATTCAAAAGGTAAAGGAAGCCAAAAAAAAAAGGAAAATGGACAATAATTAGAAATAAAAAAAGATAACAATAAATAACAATTTGGAACACTTATCCTCTCTTGGAATTTGTAGGGGTTTTCTCTAGAACAAAAGGCCTATATTGAGTTGGATCCCAAGTGAAATTAATATTATATTTTAGTTGAAACTTGGGAGCATGATGAATCTAAGGTCCCTAAACTACAAAGATTTATTTTGAGCTCAATCCACCCATAGAGTGGTTGGAGGCATAGTTTGTTACATAAGAAGAAGCATTTCTCCTCACATTTGTTTTCATAAAAAAACTCTCTCAATCATTTCATTTGGATGGAAATTTTAGATATTAATGCTAAGAAGATGTATATATCAATTGGTTATTTCTTGCCTATTAATTCTACCTGTTACACAAAAAACAATGTAGATAAAAAATGTCCCTATAAAATATTAGAACAATTACACTTTGAGAAAAGAAGGTAGTATGCTCCTACTAGGAGACTTTGATGCTAGAATTGTAACTAATCAAGCTAAATTATCTTAGGTAATGATTCCAACGGTAATCCTCTATGCCTAGATGAGCACCTTGTTTTAGTTAATAGATACAAGATAAATTTAGAGACTTGACCGATAATTTGTATGGTATCAATCTAATTAAGCTTTGTAGTTCTCAAGATCTAATCATTTACAATGGTCTAATGAAATGGACAAAATCTCAGAAGATGACTTGTATCCATGGGATGGGAGGCAGTTTTGTGGATAATGTGATATCAAATATCCCTATTTGCAACGAAATAGTAAATTTTGACCTTTTAAATGACCATGAGCTTGAATCTAATATGCACTTTCTTTTTGAAAAAATAAAAATTGATCTCTTCCTTAAAATACAAATTGAATCTTTTATCATATAAGAACAACATTGAATACATTTATCCTAATTTTACAACAATCCTCTCTACCTCCATTTAAAAATTCTCCATGAAAGTGTTGTTTAAAAAAAAGAATAGAATCTCCAACCCTTTGTATGATAAAAACTGTAAATATGTTGGAAAATACAATAGGGATGCCTCTAATGAGTCCCTGAAATCCAATAAGATTAATAGATGAAAATACCTAATAATTAAAAGGAAAAAAAGATATTACATAAATAGAAAGCAAGAGAAGTGTTTTCACCTATTTAAGTTATATCTAAAGAAATTTTGAAGGTAAATTTTGAGCTGTAAAACTAAAGAAAATGATATGATTTGAACCTCACATATTGGAATTCCTACCTTAAAAACATTTATGAATCCCCTAATGTCCTGAACAACATCCCAAAAATTTATATAGAGGATGAATCTTTTTCTATAGAGGACATAAAGTTTGGGGTTAAGTGACTCACAAACAGGAAAGCTAAGGACATCGAAGGATACCAAGCTGAAATATAAAAAATTCGAGGGCCTATCTTGATCCTCACATACACAATATCTTCAATTTAGTAGTCAAGCAAGGCTTCCCTAAACCCTAGACTCAAAACCTTATTGTACATGTTTTTAAAAGTGGGGATAAAATAAATCCCTCTTATTATAATACCATTATGATTAGCTCCATTTTAGCCAAGCTATATGGAAGTATTTTGGAAAAGAAAATAATCATATGTCTCGAAAAGAACTTAAAAAGAGCTAAAGGACATGTCAGTTTTAGAGGTTATCATTCAACTGTGGACTGTCTTGTCACTCTTAGGATCATTGTAGAGGGGTGTAACAATAATAAAAACAATATCGTTTGTTGTTTCATTGACTTTTAGGAAATATTTTAACATTGTGCATACGATGAACATTTGGAATAGGTTAGAATAGCTAAAATTTCCCTCCAAGATGAGAGTTGTTGCGGTAAGGTTGTATGATAACGTTATTTCCAAGTTCAGAAGCATGGAGGTTTGGTGAGAATAAATTAACTGCAATATAGGATTCAATAAAGGTTGTGCCATATCCTATACCTTTTTTTCATATACATTAACAAGTTAGAATATTTTTTGGAAGTTGTAGGTTGTGTTGGACCAAATGTTACTAGTATAGTCATCATCCTTCCTTTCTATGTCAATTATATTGTCCTTATTGAAAGGAATCCCTATGAAATTAATAAGAAACTTTGAATCCTCAATAACTTCTTCTCTAATACTAATGAATGTGAACATTGACAAACCAAAGGTTATGATAATTAAATCCAACAAGATCACCTATGATAATTTTGTATATGACAACAATAGCTTGAAAGAAGTTCCTTCATACAAGTATCTTGGAACTGATATTGATGAAAATCTCAATCAGAATTATCGCATTGAGAAAATGATAAATGGAGGGTGGAAAGCTTATTATGGGCTTGAAAATAGTTGTAAATTAGTAGACCTTTTTCTATGAGATAAGAAAAGTATCCTCTTTGATACTCTTTTCACTCTTATTATCTTATATGGATGTGAAGTTTGGGGATGTCGTATCTTGTCAATAATCTTGGAGAAATATAGAGCTAGCAAAAAATATTTTTATAACTTATAATCTCAGAATTAAAGGAAATACACCTTATCTTGTCCTTCTCATAGAAGCAAGTCTTTCCCCCATTTAGAGCATATCTATGATTCAGTACTTCCCCCATTTATAACATAGCTATAATTAGGTACTTAATGTATAATAACAAGCTAAACAACATGTATGACAAGAGGCTCCCAAAACTTGCTTCATACTCTAGCCAAAATCACCAAGGGCTCAAGGTGGGATGGAATAATGATGCCAAATCTTAGACAAATCATCGGAAAATAAAAGAAGAAGTTATTTTGCAAAATAGCTATGATATTAAAAGTATTATTAAAGATAAAGTTAAGGAGAATCTATGGTACGATAAATAATTAGAGGATAAAAGAAAATTATGAAATTATAAGGAGATGATTAACCCTAATCTTGAAGATAAAAAATATCCCTTTTTATTGACTAGTGTAAAGAAGAGAATCAATATTGTTAAAATAAGGACTATTTCTCATGAGTTTCATAGTTAAACTAGGCATTGGACAATTATCAAAATACCATGGCATGAAGGAATAGGTCACCTTTATGACACCAAGAGGGTTGAATATGAAAACAATTTCTCCTAGAGTTCCCTTTGTAAACCCAAATTATATCTCAATTTCAAAATATGTGTCACAATACCGACCTTCCTAAGATTCTAAGTCATCAAAAATATATAATTCTTCAAATGCTTCTCCTAATGCTTTTAAAGCATCGAAATAACATTTTAAAGAAATCTGAGTAATATCTTACCTTTATTCAGGTTCAATAGACCAATATTAGTCTTAGTGGAAATTAACCATCATCATCATCATCATCATCATCAAATTTACTTAACTATTTTTGTTAGAAAAATTACTAAAAATATGTAACTTCAATCATACAGGTATATTAAATTTTATAAAACTATGTGTAAGTCTAATTTTTAAAATGAATATAATAACAAAGATTTATACACTCATTAAATGTTAGAAGAGTATAGAAAATTCTAGAGACATGTTCCAATGTCTATACATAACACATAGATATGTTTTTAAGAGGGTAAACTTGTGGTGAGGGAAGCATACATGCAACAAAATACAAGAGGTTTCACTTGGTTGGAAACCCTTGTAACCCCTAATGGTACCCTTTCAAATAATACCACATCATACAATACATGTATATAGAATTCACTTCCACGTACCCCTAAGTATGTCAAAAGTCATGTAGGTATCCTAAAAATAGAATTAGATAAGCCACTTGACCACCTAACTTCTATAATTTCACTAAGAATAACACTTGGGAATATTACTCTATAATACCTCGGTAATTGGGTAGTACGACTAAGGGTACGGTTGAACCTCATTAGAGCCTTGAGATATTGGGTTGAGTACTAATATTAGACCTTGCAACTATATCATAGAGCTATAGATCATGGCACTCCATTTCCCTTAGGACCCTTGAAGCCCTAATTATTTCTATTAATCCATAAATCTTCTAAAAGAAGGAGATATATTGAAATTTGAACATTCAGTCACTAGAAACGCTACTTCTTGCTTCTATTTCAAGAAATTCATACATAATATTCAATATAAAGAATTTGATCATTTTTTAAGTGTAGAATTCTTCAGATGGGATTATAACTTCAAAGGATTAAAAATAATAAAAATAAACGAAAAAAGGTAGAAAGTTGTTCCACCGACACCCTTATTTGAGACCTATATGAATAGCATCTTTGTTTTGTGTTAATCGTATTCGTACCTCTCTTCCATAATCCATTTTTATGTGGAACTACTCACCCCATTACCTATTTCCTATCTCAATAGATCCAAAAATGTGCATTGATTGCATTGGTACAACTCTCTTGTAAGTGGTTTTGTGTGGACCCACTAGCCCCATTTTACCCCACCCTCCAATCACCTTTTTATTGTGCACCCCATCTAGATGACCACCCAAAATCAAGACTATGGAAATGGGGTTGCTACATTGGAAATTTATGTGACAAGTTTCAAAACAATTTCAAGAAAGGTCAACTTGTGGTTGATCACAACTTTTCTATAGTTAATGATAATATTTGTATAGTTAACGACAAGCTCAACAAACTAGACAAAGCACATGACTAGATGTATGAATTTATTGCTAAATTCATGATCACTCACTCCCACAAATAGACCTACCACTAAGAGAGAGTTGAATCATCCCATCCCATGGGGTTTAAATCTAATCCCTTTGTTCATTATACACACCTTATGAAAGTGGGTGTGAATAAATTTGATGGCTCTAACCCCACTAGTTGGGTCACTCAAATGGAACATTATTTTTCACTACATGGCATCATCGATGAATTCATTAAAAATTTTGTTGGTGTGTTGTATTTAGACCTTGAGCAATGGCAATGGTGAGGAATATTATAACTATAGCAAGCATCATTGCTTGAGGAGTGTTTTTCTTTCTTTATAAACAATCCATTGTGCTACCCCACCTTAAGGGTTTTCTCTACATCATTTTGTTTATTCTTGTGTGTCAATGATTTATTTTATTGTTGAAGGTAAGTGTTTCTCTTCTAGATTTTATTTTTATATATATTGTGCCCTCCAACACCCCTTTAAATATTCCACATTTACTACATGGTATGCAACATTCTATTGTCATGGACCATGATCCCACTTTCATTAATAACTTCTTGAAAAAATTATTTAGGATCCAGGGCACCCAATTGCATCTTAGCACTGTCTATCACATCTATAGTGACGGTGAAACTGAAGTTGTCAAGAACTGTTTGGAAGTATATTTGAGGTTCTTTACTTTTGCTAAAATTATTTATGGGTTTAGTGGTGGTATAATACAAATTATCATGGTTCCACTTGCATGACCCCAATTTGAGGTGGTATATGGACAACATTGATCCTAAATGGATCCAAACATAAAAGTGGATAAGACTGAATATCTACAAAACAAATTGACAATCAATCGATGTTACAAAATCCACTTAAAACAATGTAAGTTAACATGGAATAAGCCAAATATGAATGTAACTGAAAAGGTAAAGAAAAATAATTAAAATGACAAGGAAATGAATAGGAGAGAAGAATAAGAAATGGGGAGTAAAGAGCCATGGATATTGGCCTTCCCTAACCCTCTATCTATCCCTATTTATCCACTCTCACTCATTTTCAAAGGGATTTTTGGTCCAAGGAGGACGAGAGACTTGTAAAAAAATTGGCAGACTTGCAATACTGAGCTCCACTTGACAAGTTTTCCCAATTGGGTTCCACAAAAAAAAAACAATCACATGTAATGTATTTTTCCTCTATGTATTTTTGTGGTTAATTTGTCACTGAGTTTAATTGATCTTGATAGATAAATAAAATTGAATCTTTTTATTTCCCTAAGTGGATGTAGAATTAATTATTGCTTCTAATCTTTAGCACTATGTGGGAGAATCTAGTGGTAATGGTGGCATAGCATTCTAGTTGAGAATAGACTATGCACTAATTTTTGTTCTTCAAAGGCTTGCATACTTGCAACAACTAGAGGGCATATACTATCCATTTATTACCTCACATAGATCGTTGGATGTCATTAAATAGTTTTTGTGCATGCGGTACTAAGTTAAGAATGACATTTTATACCCCTTCACATACTCTCTCTCTTCGGGAGACATTACAAGTCAATTGGTATTTCTAGCGATGATTCTCCATTATCTTGGACATTCCCTTGTTGTTGGGAATCCATTTGTTTGCTAGGGAGAATTCCTTTGTTGTTGGTAATCCATTTATTTGTTGGGGCGAATTCCTTTTTTCTTGGGTGTCGATTTATTTTTGGGGAGAATTCCTTTGTTTTTGGGAGTCCATTTGTTTGATGGAGTGAATTCCTTTGTTGTTGGGTGTCCATTTTTTTTCCGAGGCGAATTCCATTATTGTTGGGAAATTAAATTGTTTTCCTAGGAAATTTTCACTTGTTGCTAGGTGTTTTTCATTCTTGTGGTAGTTTATAATTAGTTCTTTGGTTATACCTTATGTGTTGGGAATTCATAGGAGAATCCACGACCTCTACTTGTTATCCATTTGCACTCATTATTTGTCCAGGTTGCTTAATTCTCTTTGTGTTCTAAAAACCCTAGTGATCAAGAGAGAACTCACACTTTTCTTTCTTTTTGTCCATACAACATCATATGAGATATAGTCAAGGGAGAGAACCATGCACTCATTGTCCATTTTCCAATGAAACATGTGAACCTAAGTGACTTAGAAACCCATTTCACTCAAGAGACATGTTCCATTTGCTAGAAATCCTTCGTAAACCAAAACCCTAATTTATCAATGAATCAAATGCACAATGTAATATCAAAATGTTTCACACTGTAAACCTGTCTCCACAAAACTCTAAGGAATCTTATTGTTTCTCAGACGCCCATGTTTTTCATCTTAGGTCAGGCATAATCACTGCTCAATTTTCCTCATTCTCTTATGGTCCAAACGTGGCATGGAGCATCCACCTTGACCTCTAGTGCAACTTTGATGTGAAATCCAATGCCACATATTATTATGATACCCATGTGAAAGAGAGATTTCATCTGGAACATAACCTTCATGGCCTCATTGAACGAGGTGAATGAAGGTGCAATCCATTGGTGTGTGGAGGCACCTATGTATATTCATTAATTAAGAAATATTTAATTTTTATATGGACTATGTTCCTGCTCAATCATGTGGATAATTGCTTCCATGATCCTAAGAGTATCATTAATGGGTGAGTTGGATACTAAGGAACATCAATATTCCATCAATACTCATTATACAAGCAAAGAAATGAGTTAGATCATCAATACATTAACAAGAGGATATATGCACTATGAAATGCATTGATCACTGTAGCCAACTCAAAGACCTAAGTGGGATAGTGATTCTAGACTATAATAAGTGCTACATGATAGTGACAGAGTGTTGTAGAGATTTGATGCTTATTGGCCTAAATTTTATTTTCATTTCTAGATAATTGATGAGTAAAGGGCATAGTACTTAGGATTGGTATCCTCTAGGATATTAAGAACCATATGCAAAATCAAAGATAGAACTAAGATAGAGACAAGAAATAAATTTCTTCAAAAGTATATGTGTTGGTGAAGTAAGTGGGATTTGATCCCCTTGATTATGGATTAGATGGTATCAAAGTAGTTTCATCCTTGACCAATAAATTAATTATAGAATTGTGAACAAGATATTGAAGAGTGAAAAATAGGAAAAACAAGATGAGATAAGTTGGAATACTTAAGGGATAACAATGTGGAGCTTCAAGAAAAAAATGAGAGCTTGAGGGTGCAGATTAATAGTTTTACCTAGAGGATGGAAGAGATGGAGAACCACATGGAGACCTCTTCCCAATTGTTTCCATTGCTCAAGAATAAATTTAAAGACAACCAAGAATTCTTCATAGCATTTAGAATAGACTAGGATAGGCACATATCCCAGCTTGTGTACCCTAGTGACAAGGTCATCTAGATGGATAATTGACTATAGGGTAGGTTCACGAAGATGATGATGTAGGTGAAAAACTATTCGACAGATAAGGAGAAGGCATTGAAAAGGATTTAAGCAGTTATACAAGAGTACATAGGATGAAGGAAACCTCCCATTGCCACTATCAATGATAGCACCATGACTGAGGCTACATTGGTAACATCACCTTCCATAAACACCTCTAAATAACATATTAGTGAATTTTAGAAGCATACTAGAGGTATTGGCTCTAAAATCATAAATCAAATGTTTATTATGGACAAGGGATAGGAAATAGGAGACAAGGTTTCCTGAGCCCAATCGTAGTCACCCCTTGGGCCAAGCATGAAGGCCTAGGTTTTGATGGCAGAAGTGAAAATTCCGTCACCATGAAAACCATTTTCATGAACAAAAAAGACATGCTATATTTCGCTTGATCATCAGGAGAAGGAGAAATATTAGTGAGTTAAGGTGTTAACTCACCACAACCTCGACCTTATGGTAGATTGAAGGAGAGTAGAAATGAGGATATTTTGCAGACTCACTCCACACCTACACTCAGGGAAATAAACAAACCAATCAACGAGACAAAGAAGAAGAAGAATACCAAGGGGCTATGTCAAACAAAAAAATTATTTTTTCATTGTTGCAACAAGAGAGGCCATACCATAAAACATTTGTTGGTATGCAAATATATGCTAACATTTTTGAAAGAAAGGCCATTGTGATGTATCCTACTAGAAGAATCAATCCATGTTCTATAGGCATGATTGGTTTTAGAATTTGAATGACTAGAAGGATTATCCCATTCAACACCATACATAGAGGAACATGGAGAGGAGGAATATGTCAATAAATCCTTGTAGCATCCATGAGAATGTTTTCAACCACTGTCAAAGTGACGTGTTGGTGAATTCACATAGAGCTTCACCCTAGAAACCACACAAAAAGGAGAAGAGTGTGGGGAGTGAATATACATGAGGTGAATAGATACCTACTTCTCCAATTAAAGGAGAATATGTTGCCTAGAGATTTGCAGTAGAACAAGAGGTCATCTTAAATAGTGAAACAAGAAGTTGTTTGATGTCATTGGGAGAAAGAATAGAAGGATCTAAATCATGGGATTCCATCTCTTTAATAACCCATTGGTTGAAGAATGAATTTCAAATGGATTTACGAGATTACCTATGAACAAGACACCTACAACTAGTATGTAAGGGTAGAAAAGATGGAATTTAAGTGGCATGGATGAAAAGAGTTGCTTCCATGAGGAAAATAAACTAATCATAGCAGAGGAATGCAACCACACTTTCCTCAAGGAGTTGTTGCATGATGGAAACATGATGGGGTCACACTTAGCAAGAACACCAACAATCAAATTAACTTAATTGATGGCCAAGGTGGACTGTCTCCAAGACAAAGAGGGAGATCATAATGAATGTTGAGTCCATAGTTTGGATTCAGATATTTCTCAAGGATGAGGGTCAGTGAGAATATTGTTGCACTGTAGCAACATGTGAGCCAATACTATATCTATATCCATAGCCAAGGACCATATCCATGAGCCAGAGTTAGAGTTGTATCCAAGAGCCAACGTAATATCCACGTTCCATAGAAGCAAAGAACATTGTTCCAAATTGGTTTCCTAAATATTTTGGAGACCCAAAATCCTTTCACTGGGTAGTTGTGATCCAAAATGGATCTAGATTAAAAAGTGGATAAAAATCAGTACCTGCAATTTTTTTTGGCAATTAATCAACATTACAAAATGGGAAGTGAATAATACAAATAAGAATGTAACTAAAAAGTTAAAGAAGAAGGATTAAAATGAAAAGGAAATAGATAGGAGAGAAGGCTAATGAATGGGAAGTGAAGAGCCATGGTTGTTCACCTTACCTTGCCCCATAACTCTCCCTATTTCTCCCCTATCACTCATTTCCATAGGAATTTTTGGGCCAAGGAGGAGGAGAGAATTGTAAACAATATGGTATACTTGCAATACTGAGCACCATTTGACTGGTTTTACCAATCGAGTTCCAGAAAAAATAAAAAAAATATGTTTAATGCATTTTTCCTCTATGTGCTATGGTTAATTCGTGATTGAGTTTAATTGAGCTTGCTAGATAACTATAATGGAATCTATATATTTCCTTGAGTGGATCTGAAATTAATTGGTTCTTCTAATATTTCACACTATGTGGGATAATCTAATAGTAATGGTGGCACAACATGCTAGTTGAGAATATACTATGCATTAATTAATTTCCTTTAAATGTTTCCGTACTTGCGACAACTAGAGGATGTAGAATGTCCATCTATTAACTTAGAAAGATCGAGGGTTGTCATTAAATAACGGTTATGCATAAGTTACTAAGTTAAGCATGAAAATTTCTCTCTCTTCACATACACTCTCACATTGGGTGACACTCTGAGTCAATTGGTATTGCCAGGGATGATTACCCATTATCGTGGGTGTTCCCTTTGTTGTTGGGAGTCCATTTGTTTGTTGGGGAGAATTATTTTTTTGTTGGGAATCCATTTGTTTTCCAAGGTGAATTCCTTTGTTTTCAGCCATCCATTTGTTTGATGGGGTGAATTAATTTGTTATTGGGAAACAATTTTTTTGTTGGGGTAAATTTCTTTGTTGTTGGCAATGAATTTGTTTTCTATGGAGAATTACATTGTTCTAGTTCCATTAAATTGTTTTCCTAGGTGAATTTCACTTGTTGCTGGTTTTTTTTAATTCCTTTAGGAACTCAAAATTATTTGTTTAGACGTACCTTATGTGCTAGGAATTCATAGGAGCACCCATGGCCTATACCTTTTATCCATTTCCACCCATAAATTTTCCATGTTACTCACTTCTCTATGCGTCCTAAAAACCCTAACGCTCAAGAGAGAACTCATGGTTTTCTTTCTTGTTTTCCATACAAAAACATAAAATATTTATCCAGAAAAAAGCATCATGTTCTCACTCTCCATTTTCCGGTGAAGTGTGTGAACTTTAGTGAATGGGAAACCCATAACATGAAAGAGACATACATTCCATTTATTGGAAATCCTGCGTAAACCCTAACCCTAGTTTCTAAGTGAATTAAATGCCCAACGTAATGTATAAACATTACACACCATAAACTTATATCCAAGGCACTCCAAGGAATATTGTTGCTTCCTGGATTCCCTTGTTTGTCATCTTGGGTCAGGCATAATATTACCTCACTTTTCCTCATTTGCCCAAGGTCCAAATGTGGGATGGATTGTCCACCTTGAGTGTTGGTGTAACTTTGACATAAAATCCAATGCCAAAGACTATTATGATACTCCTGTACAAGAAATATTCCATATGGAACATAACCTTCATGGCCTCATTGAAGGAGGTGAATGAAGGTGTAATCCATTGGTGTGCAGAGGCTCCTACATATATTCATTAATTAAAAGAGATTTAATTTCTACATGAATTATGTTCTTTCTCAAGGATGTGGAGAATTTCTTCGATGATCCTAAGGGTGTCGTTAATGGGTGAGTGGGATACTAAGGCACACCAATCCATATACTCATTATACAAGATAATTAACAAGTTAGCTAATCAATACAACAACCAAAGCATAGTTGCAAAGATAAATGCAATGAGAACTGTAGCCAAATCAATGACCTAAGTGGAATGATGATTGTATAATATAATAAGTGATACATGATAGTGATAGAGTGTTGCAGATATTTGATGCTTATTGGCCTAGATTTTTATTTTCATCGCTAACCAATTCATGAGTGGAAGTAAGAGGACTTAGGCTTTGTATCCTTCAAGAGACCAAGAACCATATTTGAAAATTAGAGACATATCAGAGATAGATAAAAGAAACAAAATTTCACACAAGTATACTTGTTTCTAAAGTGAGTGGGATTTGAGCCTGTTGATTATGGATCAAAACTCCGCCATCAATAGTATCTTACCTACTAGGTGTCTCCAAAGCACAAGTATTCAGAAATACCCTTACAACTCAAGCCAACATTCTCCACACTCTCAAATATATTCTAGTAATTTCTCAGAATCAGATGAAACAACATGAAGATCAACATCGCTTTAAACACCATTTTGAAAAAGGTGATCATGTGTTCCTTCATATACAACTATATACGTATAACTCCCTTAAGAAATACCACTATACGATCCTTTATGGACCCTATACGATCCTCAAGTGTATTTGTCCAATGGATTAAAAATTAACATTTCCAAACCAGTCTAAGATCCATCTAGTTTTCATGTATCATGCTTAAAAAAGTGGTTTTTTATGTTCAAACTAGCTTTCCTGAATTGGTTGAGTAAGGTTCCATTTGGTCGTAGCTAGAAGTTTTCCTTGACAAATGAGAGCATCATCTCCACTATTGCATGATCTAGGAAGTTTTAATACAATGGAACAGTATATAGATCAAGAATTCCACATGGTAAATGAAAAATTTTATGCAACAGTTCTGTGACGTCCCAAAAAAATAAAATATTTTTGAAATTTGAATATGCTGAAAATTCATTATGTTTTTAGTAAATTCGAATTTGGATTTTTTTTTCCATTTATGGCAGTTGCGAATTTCGAATTTGATGATTGTAATTAATTATTATGACTGTTGGGCAGAGACCTGATTTGACCCAACTAACTATTTGACTATGACACTTGTATGAAAACAAAATATTTTATATTGATTGCAGGAGGACAAATGGAACAACCATGCTAAATTTAGTTGACCGTGACTCCATGAGTGGGGAACACATTGGATTAACTCTGGGCTGATTGTTACAAGTGGAAAATCAGTGATTTGGCCATTGTCAGCCCCTGAAAATCAGGGATTTAGAAAGCTGCAAAACTTCCCAAGGGAGGGAAAACGTCCTAGGCAAATTAATAAGTAGCATATGTGAGGAGGTAGGACACTGCCAAGTATGCTGGGAAAGAAGACTATTGATTTTTTTTTCCTTGTTGTTATGAGAACTACTGTGTGAGTGTGAGGCAAGGGGGATTCTACTGAAATTAAAGGATATTCTTGTAGAGGATATTTCAATTTTGCCCTCATGGATTCATGGTCAGGCTAGGGGGTGAATTGGGCAAGTAGATTGTCTTCCCTGTTCTACGGTTGGGAGAAATGTGGTTGTTCTCTTTGGCTTCACGCAAATTGAATTCAGATATGTAACTCTACCTTATTCTAGTTAAATGTCATGTGTTGCAATCTGTTTACTTCTATGTATGAATTTCTGGTTGAATGTTGTGGTGGAAAGATCTACCATTTTACTTCCTAGTCGTTAGCTAGAAATGGAATTATTCATTTAGACGTGATGCTGAGTAATTACTAAGGTCATGCAATGTATCAAACAGTAAGACAAATTATGTAGAAGTTACTAATCTCATAATAGAATGGACTACAGACTACATATATCTTCTTAGTTAATTATGTTAAGTAAAATGAAAATAAAATTGTTTGCATAAATACTTGAAGCCACGCGCACCAATATCTGTGGTGGATTTCATTTCATGTAGATGCTTATAGTATACAATGAGCCTCCTCTAATGAGCATACCAGTCCAAATTCAAAGTAAATACACCCTTTATCACAGAGGTATTAATCGATATGTAAATCGACCTGTACAGATATATTATGAACATATATGTATATATATAATGAGCGTTTTGTATAAGCGATACAATGACACTGGAGTAAACTGACTACAAAGCTATATGGAAACTAGACAGATATACATATAAAAATTTACATAGGAAAATAATTAAGAAAACTTACCAAACCCCATTACAAAAATTAAGTATATGTACATCAGTATGGTGGTGATGGTATTTTAGTAATGACTCTGTGGTTTGAAGGTGCACCTACAGTATAACAATAAACCTCTATCATAGGTACAATGTGATAGGGTATCTAGCATAAAGGAGTAAAATAATCACATGAAAGGAAATAAACAAAAATTTTGGAAGTCTCGGTCTTTTATAATCTCAAACGGACAAATATTTTTCCTGTCGATTTATATATGAAAAACCCCAAAATCTTGACGGAATCCCACAGACATAGGCTTTCCACAAAAACATTGCATACAAATGGTTCGTAAGTCAAATTTATGAATGGGTGGAATAAGACTCAGGTTCAACTCTTACCAAAACTAATCTTATATCAGAATATAAGTATACGATGCATAAACAAAATCTGGAAGTCATCACACAATCCCAATGGAAAACAAAACCCTTAGGCACATTTGTTACTATTCTAGTTTTAGGCATACTATTGTGCACAACCGAATCATTTTGAGAAGGGACTATGTAATCAACAATGAGATTCAATTATAGAAAAATAACTATAGAATTCAAATCTATAATAACAAATCATTTTTTCGGAAATACCGAGGAAAATGTTAAACAGGAAAAGTGACAGATTAAAACCCATATCCACAAGAAATAACACTCAAAACATAATGATCATATTACTTAAATAGAATGACTGTCCAAGAAATACAAGCTTGGCGTATTTTTTCGTACCAAAATGTTTATACAAATCAGAGTGTACCCTGTATCAAGTAAATTGTAACGATCCGCCTCGTTACAACAACCATTCTAGTGACAGGTGCAATTTTTTTTATTTTTTATTTTTGAAAGTGTGTGCGCGCATGTAGAAGTAACAACACCCCTAACTGTATGATGCCACTGGACAACCAACGAGATGCAAACATGACAAGACAAAACTAAAGGCACACAACGAGTAACTGTAACAATACGACCATAGGCACAAGGCACACAACACAACAATAAGACATTCTGGGGGCGCACAGTAAGAACATAGAGGGAAGAGTCCAAGGTGTTAGGGTTACTATTTCTGCACAGGAAAGCAGGGCGTTTAGTCTTATATCTTCTCGAAGGAAGATTAGACCGGCTCCTGGCCGACTACTCAGGAAGAAACTAGTAACCCAACCTAGAACAAGACGCAAGCAAGGCGAACACAACCAGAAGAATCCGACAGTCACAGTGACAACCAGTAATAAACGCCCCTAGACCTAAGGCGTACAAATAGCAGCTAAAATCAGGAAACGACACCGGGGGTTAAGCATAGTTCGATCACCGAGGGAAGAATCCAACAGTGGAGTTCACCATTTCTGCATAGAAAAGCAGGGCTTTTAGTCTTATGTCTTCTCGAAGGAAGATTAGACAGGCTCCTGGCCGGCTGCTCAGGAAGAAACTAATGACCTCCGTCAGGTGTGTCGCAAGAGTGGAAACCCTGCCTTTAAAGGGCCTTAGACTCTTGATACGGCACTAGACTCTTTACGCACAAAATCACACACACGGACACATATGCTAAGGCAACAGGGGTGACTATCCCGCCCGACACAAGTAGACCAAGCAAAAGATCGATCTCGTCCAGTTACAACAACAACACAAGGAAACCACTAACCCTATGGACACCCATGTCCGACAGACTCCGACAATGACCCAACACAGTTAAGACAAGGTAGATCCCATGACTCAAGGCATGTAATACTAGCCCGATACTCCCATGAACTCCATGAGTAGACGAGATACCCAGACCGACCGTTTAAGAATGTAAATTTAAGTAATTTAAGATTTCCCCATTACGATCTTAGCAATTCAAGGTACTAGGTTCTAGGACCTTG
>ML784707.1:543231-556795 GCA_009831015.1 Picea engelmannii | reverse complement strand
CAGGTGGATTTGGTCTTCCACTGGGCTTCTCATTTGAAATATCATCTCCAAGTGTTCCAGGTGGAAAAATGGCAGTTGGACATGCCATGCTTCCTGTATGATGGAGAGGAGACATGGCATAGGATCCATGCCACCCTCCCTCACCCATATATCCTCTATCAATGCATCTCATGGTTTGATGGCCTACTCCTCTCTTGTCGTGTGCCTTCCTTATGGTCCTCTTTGAGCATTCTAGTGGTCTGCATCCATGGAGAATTCCCCTATGCATGAAGTTACCGTCACATCCACAGCTTCCGTTATTTCTTCTTTGACATAGTAAGTATTGGGTTCCTCTATTTGGTTGTCCTTTCTATGGCAGCTATGCGGTGACCCTATGTTCTTTAGCTCAACCTCTTTTGGAAAGCAGGTTGGCGGATTCCAATTGTTGGGAAATGTAAAGAGGAGATGTTCCGGAGGAGCCTGAATGGGTTATTCCGGAAAAATATCCTCCACATGGGAGGCATCATGGGATTCCTGGATTTGTTGATTAGTTGTGTATGAGCCATGGACAATGCTCGTTCAAATATCTATTGTCTTCCAGCGAGCATCGAGAGAATACCAGGCTGCGCCTCTATGAGGTTTTCCACTTTCCCTCGGCATGTGTATGAGAAAAAAAAAGACCAGAACATCAATGGGGTTGCTTCCTCTATACTAGTGCTCAGAGATGTCTACCTTCGGTTGTTTGAACTCGAACTAAATTCTCTCCCAACCAAAACCGTTGATAAACTTAAGGGTGATCATGACGGGATTGACCATTAAGGCTATCCTCCTACTGTCATGTATGTCCATTCACTTCACTCATGTGAGAGGGCTCATCCCATGGGCCTGGATACTCAGGATTTATCCCATATTAATGGTGATGGGATGGGAGCCGGTGGCCTATATCTAAGGCCTTGCCTGGCTCCAAACCACGTGGCTTGCCTGTGTTACGTGGCACCACATCCGGGGTGTTTTTATACATAAGTTACTAAGTTAAGAATCACAATTTCATTTCCTTCACATACTCTCTCTCCTTGGGAGAGGTTATAAGTCAATTGATATTGTTGGGGATAATTGTCCATTATCTTTGGTGTTCCCTTTGTTGTTGGGAATCCATTGGTTTGCTAGGCAGAATTCCTTCATTTTTAAGCATCTATTTTTTTGTTCGGGAGAACTCCTTTGTTGTTGGGTGTCCATTTATTTTCTGGGGATAATTACTTTGTTGTTCGGAACCCATTTGTTTGTTGGGGTGACTTCCTTTGTTGTTGGGTTTCTATTTTTTTGCTGGGAAAAATTTCATTGTTGTTTGGGAGATTAAATTGTTTTTCTAGTAAAATTTCACTTGTTTCTAGGTGTTTTTCATCCCTCTGGTAGTTTAGAATTATTTGTTGGGTCATACATTATGTGTTAGGAATTCATAGGAGCATCCATGACCTCTAATTTTTATCCATTTGAACCCATGATTTGTCCAGGTTTCTCAACTTTCTATGTGTTCTAAAAATCCTAGTGATAAAGAGAGAAATCACACTTTTCTTTCTTGTTTTGCATACAACTACATCTCATATATAGACATGGGAGAGCACCATGTGCTCATTTTCCATTTTCCAGTGCAACATGTGAACCTAAGAAACTTACAAACCCATAGAATTCAATATATGTATGTTTCATTTGCTAGCAATCCTGCGTAAAATCTAACCCTAATTTATGAACGAAGAAAGTGTACAGTTTAATGTATAAATATTCCACACCATAAACATGTCTCCAAGGCACTCCAAGGAATATTGTTGTTGCTTGGATTCCCACGTTTGTACTATTAGTTCAAGAATAATCTCTGCTCACTTTTCCTCATTCACTTAGGGTGGAAACGCGACATGGAATATCCCCCTTGAGTGTTGGTGCAACTTTGACGTGAAATCCATTGTCACAGAATATTATGATACCCACATGTAGGAGAGATGCCATATGGAACATTAACCTCATGGAATAATTGAATGAGGTGACTAAAGGTTTAATTCATTGGTGTGTGGAAGTGCCTATGTATATTCATTAATTAAAAAATATTTAATTTCTACGTTGACCATGTGTGGAGAAATGCTTCCATGATCCTAATTGTTCATTAATGGGTGAGTGGGATACTAAGGAACATAAATATGTCATAAATACTCATTATACAAGCTAAGGAATGAGTCATATAATCAATACATTATCTAGAGGATAGTTTCACTGATAAATGCATTGATCATTATAGCCAACTCAGATACCTAAGTGGCATAGTGAGCGTCGACTATAAAAAGTGCTACATGATAGTGACAGAGTGTTGTAGATATTTTATGCTTATTGGAATAAATTTTAATTGTCATTGATAGATAATTGATGAGTGCAGGTCATATGAATGAGGCTTGGTATCCTCTAGGATACCGAGAACCATATGCCAACTAGAGCTAGAACTGACATACAGAAAACAAATAAAATTTTGCACAAGTATTTGTGTTGGTGAAGCGAGTGGGATTGGATCCCCTTGATTATGGATCATATGGTATAAAATTAGTTTCATTTGTGACCGAGACACTACTTATAGAATTTTGAACAAGATATTGTAGAGCGCATCATATGAAAAACAAGCAGAGATAAGTTTGAATACTTAAGGGATAACAATGTGGAACTTCGAGAAGAGAATGAGAGCTTGTAGGTGCAAGTTAATATTTTTACCTAGAGCATGGAAGAAATGGAGAACTAGATGGAGAACTATACCCAATTTTTTCCATTGTTCAATAAGAAATGTAAAGATGCCCAAGAATCCCTCATAGTAGTTAGAAAAAATTTGGACATGTATAGAGTGAAACTTGTATACCTTAGTGAGAAGGTCATGTAGATGGATAATTGGCTATATGATAGGTTTACATAGGTGATGATGCAGGTGAAACAAGATTAGTATAGAAGGAGAATTCCTTGGAAAGGATTTAAGAAGATGTACAATATTACAAAGAAGCAATGAAACCTTCCATTTCCACTATCGATGATAACACCATGACTGAGGCTAAATTGGTAAGATATCCTTCCATAGACACCTCTCAAGAGTAGATCAATGAATTTGAGAAGAATACCCGAGATGTTCGCTTTAAAATCCTCAATAAAATGGATATGATCGACAAGGGATAGGCAATATGAGACAAGGTTTCCTAATCCCAATCATAGTCACCCCTTGGGACTAGAATGAAGGCCCAATCTCTTATGGTAGAAGTGAAAATTCCATCACCATAAAAACCATTTTCGTGAAGGAAAAAGACATGCTAGATTTGGATTGATTATTAGAAGAATGAGAAACAACACTAACTGAAGGTGTCAACTCACTACCACAACGACGTTATCATATATTTAAGGAGAGTAGTGATGAGGATATTTTGTAGACTCGTCTAAAACCTACACTCACATAAAGAAACAAACCAATCAACGAGAGAAAGAAGAAGAATACTACCAAGGGGTCTATGTCAAACATGAAATTTCTTGTGTATCATTGCTGGAAGAAGAGAGGACTTACCATGCCTTCCCATGCCTTGCCTTGCCTTTCCAAGCCATTCCTTTCTTTTCCATGTCATTCCATAAATTTCCTTACCTTCACTTTCCATGACATGCCTTTCCTTGTTATTCCATGCCATGCCATGCCTTTCCATGCCATGCCATGCCATTTCTTCCCTTACCTTTCATCTAGTGGAGTCCATATGTTATCATTATTTTGACCGAAAAACTATTTTTTGGAGGATCTTTGACACTATGTTTTTTCTCAATGAGGCATAGTGCAATTTTTGAATGAGAGGTCGATTTCAAAGAACATTGTGCTAGGAAATTGTGGGTAGTGTAGTCACATTGGCCTCGAAAAAATAGATGTGCATGAGATTATGGAACTCTGTTATGCTGTTCAGTTTGGATTATATGCCCCTCAGCAAAAGTGTCGACATGTATATGAATGTCTTGAGGAGGCGAGTTGCAACTCACGATGAAAATTAAATCGGGACTTAGATGGTTGAACCATCGGTAGCATTGGATTTGGGGCACCGAGTTTTAGTGAGTGGGGCCCATCTATTGTCATTCCATTCACTGGAAAACAATTTGTTGGAGGATCTCTGGCACTAGGGGTTTTCTCAATGAGGTCAGTTCTAAAGAACATTGTGCTGGGAAATTGTGGGTAGTGTAGTCACGTGGGCCTTGGAAAAGTAGACATTCGGGAGCTTAAGAATTTTTTTTGTGCTATTTGGTTTGGATTTTATACCCCTGGAAAAAAGTCTCAACATGTCCATGAATGGATTGAGTAGGCGAGTTGCAAATCACGGTAAAACTCAAGCCAATACTTAGATGGACAAACCATTGGTTGCATTAGATATGGGGCACCAGGTTTTAGCTAATGAGGCCCATCCGTTCTTAGTCTATTGACTGAAAAACCATTTTTTGGAGGATATTCATCCATATGGTTTTTCTCAATCAATCATAGTGCAATTTCTTAACGAGAGGCCAATTTTCAAGAACATTGTCTTTGGAAATTATGGGTAGTGTAGTCATGTAGGCTTTGGAAAAACTAAAGTGTGGGAGCTTATAGAACTTCGTTATGTTGCTTGGTTTGGATTTGATGCCCATGGACCAAAGTTCTGACATGTCCGAGAATGGCTTAAGGAGGCAAGTTGCAATTCACAATAAGACTCAAATGGAAGAACTGTTGGTTTCATTAGATTTGGGGCAACGAGTTTCATATTGTGGGGCCCATCCGTTGACATTCCATTGACCGGAAAACCATTTTTTGGAGGATCTCCAACACTATGGTTTTGCTCAATGAGGCATAGTTCAATTTTTGAACCAAAGGTCGATTTTCAAGAACATTGTGCTGGGAAATTGTGGTAGTGTAGTCACGTGGGCTTTGGGAAAAGAGACGTGCAAGAGCTTACAAAACTTCATTATACTACTCAATTTGGATTTTATGCCCCTAGACCAAAGTGTTGACATGTCTCTGAATGGATTGAGGAGGTGAGTTGAAACTCATGATAAAACTCAAAATAGAACTCAGATGGATGAACCCTCAGTTGCATTGGATCTGGGGCAATGGGTTTCAGCTAGTGGGGCCCATTTGTCATAATTTCGTTGACCATAAAACCATTTTTTGGAGGTTCTCTCACACTAGGATTTTTCTCAATGAGGCATAGTGCAATTTATGAACAAGAGGTCGATTTTCAAGAACAATGTGTTGGTAAATTTTGGCTATTCTAGTCACATGGGCCTTGGAAAAACAAACGTGGGGGAGCTTATAGAACTCCATTATGTTTCTCAGTTTTGATTTTATGCCCCTTGTCCAAAGTTTTGACATGTCGCTAAATGACTTGAGGAGGCGACTTACAACTCGTGATAAAACTCAAACTAGGACTCAGATGGATGAATCGTCGATTGCATTGGACCTAGGGCACTGGTTTTCAATTAGTGGGGTCCATACAATGTCATTTTGTTACCAGTACAACTCTTTTTTGGGGGATCTATGGCACTAGGGTTTTTCTCACTTCTTATTATATATGGTTGTCAATTTAGCACCTTGTTAGACTAGGCATGGAAAGGCAAGGCATGGCATGGCATGGAATGGGATTTGAAGGAAAGGAAAGGCAAGGCATGGCTTGTAAAGGCAAGGCATGGCTTGTAAAGGCAAGGAAAGGCATGTAATGGAAAGGAAAGGAAAGACATGGCATGGAAAAGAAAGGCAAGGCAAAGCATGACATGGCATGGCATGGAAAGGAATGGTATGGCATTTCATGGTAAGGAATGTCATTGAATAACAAGTAAAGGAAAGGAAAGACATGAAAAGGAAAGGAATGACATGGCATGGCAAGGCAAGTGAAGTAAATTCAAGGAAAGGAAAGACAAGGAAAGGCAAGGTAAGGCATGTAAAGGTAAGGAGAGTGAAGGAAAGACCTGAAATGGCAAGGCAATGCAAGGAAATGCATGGAAAGGCATGGCATGTGAAGGAAAATAAAGACATGGCATGGAAAGGAAAGGCATGACATGACAATGCAAAACAAGGTAAGGCATGGCATGGCAAGGCATGGAAAGGAAATGCATGGTATGGCATGTCATGGTAAGGAATGTAAAGGAAAGAAATGACATGGAAAGAAAAGGGAAGGCATGGCATAACATGGAAAGAGATGACATGGCATGGAATGGCATGGAAAGTGAAGGAAAGGTAATGCATGACATGACAAGGCAAGGCAAGTGAAGGAAAGGTAAGGCAAGGTAAGGAAATTGATGGTAAGGCATGGCATTCCAAGGAAAGACATGGCATGGCATGAAAAGGAAAGACATGGAATGGCACGAAATGGCATGGAAAGGCAAGTGAAGACAAGGTAAGGAAAGGTGAGGAAAGTGATGGAAATCCATGGAATGGAAAGGCAAGGAAGGTAAAGGCGTGGCATGGCATGGAATGGAAATACATGGCGTGGCATGGAAAGAAAAGGAAAGGCAATGAATGGGAAGGCAAGGCATGGCAAGGAAAGGAAAGGAAAGTCAAGGCAAGGAAAGGCATGGCATGTGAAGGGAAGGTATGGCTTGGCATGGAATGACAAGTGAAGGAAAGGAAAGGCATGGCATGGAAAGGAAAGGCAAGGAATGGTATTACATGGCAAGGAATGGCATGGAATTTTATGGTATGGAATGGAAAGTGAAGGAAAGGAATGGCATGGAAAGACAAGGGAAGTGAAGGAAAGGTAAGGAAAGGTAAGGCAAGTGAAGGAATGACATGGAAAGGCAAGGTAAGTGAATGCAAGGAAAGGAAAGGCAAAGCATGGAAAGGTAAGGAAAGTGAAGGAAATGCATGAAAAGGTAAGGAAAGGAATGGCATGAAAACTGAAGGCAAGGCAAGGCATGGCATGGAAAGTCAATGCAAGTGAAGGGAATGTAAGGAAAGTTAAGGAAAAGAATTTTAGGGCAAGGAAATTTAATGCAATGCAAGGAAAGGAAAGGAAAGGAAAGGATATTCAAGGAAAGGTAAGGCATGGCAAGGTAAGGAAAGTGAAGGAAAGGCATGGAAAGGTAAGGCCAGGCAAGGAAAGATAGGGAAAGGCATGGCATGGCATGTCATGTGAAGGCAAGGCAAGGCATGTTATGATAGGGAAAGGCATTGAATGGAAAGGAAAGGAAAGGCATGGGAAGTCATGGGAAGGAAAGGAATGGAAAGGAATGTAAAGGCATGGAATTTAAATGAAATAAGACAGTAATACCATAACAACCATAAAATGAAGCCATAATTTCAATAATTCATAAATATGAAATATTTGTTCAATAATTCATTTTACAAATCTATCGTCATTCAAGTAGACCATGAAGATCACTTCTAATACTGACATTATCTATTAACTTCTCATGCTCAGAGTAAGGTAAGAAGTAGCGTACCTTTGATGAGTTCTTAATTGACAATGTTTGTAGTCGGAGGTTTGTACCAACAACCAAGTTTGTAAATTGGTATACGATTTGACCTGGTTTATAATATTGAAATACATAACAACCTATCTTTCATGTTCTTTCATCAATTGTCAGATATTCTCCTTTGATAACCATCGACCCAATCAAAAATTCAACTCCTTTGGAGTCTGTTATAGATCACACGAAGGTTTGTTTTCCCTCTAAGCAACGTGTTAGCCAATAATCAATGTCCCATTCATTATATCTTGGGGAGAATTGTTGTTTTATTTGGAATCCATTTGTTTTTCGAGGTGAATTCCTTTGTTTTTGGCATCCGTTTGTTTCATGGGGTGAATAAATTTGTTATTGGGAAACAATTTTTTTGTTGAGGTGAATTTTTTTTTTGTTGGCAATGAATTTGTTTTGTATGGAGAATTACATTGTTCTAGTTCCATTAAATTGTTTTCCTAGGTGAATTTCACTTGTTGTTGGGTTCTTTTAATTCCTTTAGGAATTCAAAATTATTTGTTCAACCGTACCTTATGTGATAGGAATTCATAGGCACACCCATGGCCTATACTTTTTATCCATTTCCACCCATAACTTTTCCATGTTACTCAATTCTCTATGCGTCCTAAAAACCCTAACACTCAACAGAGAACTCATGGTTTTCTTTCTTGTTTTCCATACAAAAACACTAAAATCTCTATCCAGAAAATAACATCATGTTCTCACTCTCCATTTTCTAGTGAAGTGTGTGAACTTTAGTGAATGGGAAACCCATAACGTGCAAGAGACATACATTCCATTTATTGGAAATCCTACGTAAACCCTAACCCTAGTTTCTAAGTGAATCAAATTCCCAACGTAACATATAAACATTCCACACCATAAACCTGTATCCAAGGCACTCCAAGGAATATTGTTGCTTCATGGATTCCCATGTTTGTCATCTTGGGTCAGGCATAATATTTTCTCACTTTTCCTCATTATCCCAAGGTCCAAATGTGGGATCGATTGTCCACCTTGAGTGTTGGTGCAACTTTGACATAAAATCTAATGCCAAAGACTATTATGATACTCCTGTACAAGAAATAGTCCATCTGGAACATAACCTTCATGGCCTCATTGAAGGAGGTGAATGAAGGTGTAATCCATTGGTGTGCAGAGGCTCCTACGTATATTCATTAATTAAAAGAGATTTAATTTCTACATGGATTATGTTCTTTCTCAAGGATGTGGAGAATTTCTTCGATGATCTTAAGGGTCTCGTTAATGGTTGAGTGGGATACTAAGGCACACCATTCCATATACTCATTATAAAAAATAATTAACAAGTTAGCTAATCAATACAAGAACCAGAGCATAGTTTCAATGGGAAATGCAATGAGAATTGTAGCCAAATCAATGACCTAAGTTGCACGATGATTGTATACTATAATAAGTGATACATGATAGTGATAGAGTGTTGCAGATATTTGACGCTTATTGGCCTAGATTTTTATTTTAATCACTAACCAATTGATGAGTGGAAGTAAGAGGACTTAGGCTTTGTATCCTTCAAGAGACCAAGAACCATATGTGAAAATTAGAGACATATCAGAGATAGATAAAAGAAATAAAACTTCACACAAGTATACATGTTTCCGAAGTGAGTGGGATTTGAGCCTGTTGATTATGGATCAAAAATCCCCCATCAATAGTATCTTACCTACTAGGTGTCTCCAAGGCACAAGTATTTAGAAATACCCTTACAACTCAGGCCAACATTCTCCACACTCTAAAATATATTCTAGTAATTTCTCAGAATCAGATGAAACAACATGAAGATCAACATCGCTTTAAACACCATTTTGAAAAAGGGGATAAAGTGTTCCTTCATATACAACTATATAAGTATAACTCCCTCAAGAAATACCACTATACGATCCTTTATGGACCCTATACGATCCTCAAGTGTATTCGTCCAATGGATTAAAAATTAACACTTCCAAACCAGTCTGAGATCCATTTAGTTTTCATGTATCATGCTTAAAGAAAGTGGGATTTTATTATCAAACTATTTTTCTTGAATTGGTTGAATAAGGCTCTATTTGGTTGTAGTTGGAAGTTGTCCTTGACAAATGAGAGAATCATCTCCACTAGTGCGTGATCTAGGAAGCATACATGCAAGCATATGTCCTTGACAAAGATATGTTGTTAAGAGGGTAAATGTGTGGTCATGGAAGCATACATGCAAAAAATACAAGAGGTTTCAATTGTTTGGATACCCTTGTAATCCCTATTGACACCCTCTCGAATAATACTATATCATACAACACATGTATATAGAATTAACTTCCACATACCCCTAAGTATTTCAAAATTCATGTTGGTATCCTAAAAATATACTTAGATAAGTCGCTTGAGGACCTAACTGCTATAGTGTCACTAAGAATAGTACTTGGGAAGATTACTCTCTAATACCTCGGTAATTGGGTAGTATGACTAACGGTACAGTCAAACCTCCTTAGAGGCTTGAGATATTGGGTTGAGTACTACTAGTAGGTCTGACAAGTATATTAGAGAGTTATAAAACAAGGCACTCCCTTTCCCTTATGACCCTTGAATCCCTAATTATTTCTATTAATCCATAAAGCTTATAAAACAAAGGGATATTTTGAAATTTTGAACATTCAGTCACTAGAAACCCTACTTCCCACTTCTAATTCAGGAAATTCCTACATAATATTCAATATCAATAATTTGATCATTTGTTCACTGTAGAATTCTTTGGACAAGATTATAACTCCATAGGATTAAAAAGAAGAAAAAGAAAAGAAGAAAAGGAACAAATTTTTCTCAACTACACCCTTATTTGAGACCTATCTCAATAGAATCTTTGTTTTGCGATAATCGTATTGGTCCCCCTCTTCAATAAGTCTCTTTTATGTAGACCTACTCACCTCATTAGAGGTTGTGTATCTTAATAGATCCAAAAATGTTCATTCATTACATTGATACAACTCTCTTGTAAGTCTTTTTCTATGGACCCACTATCCCCATTCTACCCCACCCTCCAATCACCTTTTTCTTGTGCACCCCATCCAGACGACAACCCAAAATCATGACTATGGAAACTAATTTTCTACACTGGAAAATTTATGTGACAAGCTGCAAAAAAAATTCAAGTAAGATCAACCTGTTACCGATCAAAACTTTTCTAGAGATAATGATAATCTTTCTATAGCTAATGACAAGATCAATAAACTAGAGAAATCACCTTACTAGATGTTTGAATTTATTGCTAAATTCATGACCACTCACTCACATGAATATACCTACCACCAAGAGATATTTGAATAATCCCATCCTATGGTGTTTCACTCTAACCCTTTTGTTGATGATACACACCTTCTTAAACTGGATGTGAATAAATATGATGGCTCTAATCCCACTGGTTTGGTCACTCAAATGGAACACTGTTATTCACTATATGGCATCATCGATGGATTCATTAAAAATTTTGTTGGTGTGTTGTATTTATACCTAGAGAAATGGCAATGGTGAGGAATATTATAATTGTAGAAAGCATCATTGCTTGAGGAGTGTTTTCCTTGCTTGAATTATTTTCCTTGCTTCATAAATAATTCATTGTGTTACCCTACATTAATGGTTTTCTCTACATTATTTTATTCATTCTTGTGTGTGAATGATTTCATTTATTGTTTAAGGTAAGGGTTTATCTTCTAGATTTTATTTTGAGATCTACTGTGACCTCCAACACCCATTTAAATCTTGCATGTTTACTCAAATATTCATGGATAACATCTCCAAACTACATGGTATGCCACATTATATTGTCATGGACCATGATCCCACTTTCACTAGTAACTTATAGAAAAAAACAATTAGGCTCCAGGTCACCCAATTGCATCTTAGCATTGTATATCACCTCTATAGTAATGGTCAAACTAAAGTTATCAACATTGTTTGGCGGTGTATTTGAGGTTCTTTACTTTTGATAAAATTATTTATGGGTTTAGTGGTAGTATAACTCAACTTATCGTGGTGCCACTCGGATGACCCCATTTGAAGTGTTCTATGGACTAAATTGATCCTAAATGGATATGTACTTAAAGGTGGATAAGAATCAATACCTACAAAAAAAATTGAAAATAAATCGATATTATGAAATCCACATAAACTAATGTAAGTTAACATGGAATAATCCAAATAAGAATGTAACTAAAAATTTAACGAAAATTAATTAAAAGGAAAAGGAAACGAATAGGAGAGAAGGCTAAGGAATGGGAAGTGAAGAACCATGGATATTGACCTTCCCTTACCCCCTATATCTCCCTATTTATCCACTCTCTCTCAATTCCAAAGGGATTTTTGGGCCGAGGAGGAGAGAATTGTAAGAAAATTGGTATACTTGCTATACTAAGGACAACTCGACTAGTTTTCCCAATTGGGTTCCAGGAAAAAAAAGTAATCATGTGTAATGTATTTTTAATCTACGTATTTTTGTGGTTAATTCATCATTTAGTTTAATTGATCTTGATAGATAAGTCTAATGCCATCTCTTTATTTCCTTGAGTGGATGTGGAATTAATTGTTTCTTCCAATATTTAGCACTATGCCAGAGAATCTAGTGGTAATGGTGGCATAACATGCTGGTTGAGAATAGAGTATGCACTAATTTGTTTCCTTCAAATGTTTTCATACTTGCAATAGCTAGAGGATGTCGATTGTCCATCTATTACCTCACATAGATCAGGGGATATCATTAAATAGTTTTTATACATAAGTTATTTTATTTTTTTTCTTTTAAGTAAAAAAGGTGAGGATCCTATTGTATTAACTTTTCAGGCTTACAAATACGTCTGGACTACCAACTGTCACACCGAAAAAATGGAAACTGGGATAGTCGGCCTCCTATGCATCATGTATAAAAAAACAAGCTCCCATTTGTCCTGCCCGAAGAAAACCAGGACATATGGCAGAAATTAGTCTGAAAATGTTCCCTTAGATTCCTATTTACAACATAGTGAAACCTTGACAGTGCTAGAACCCTATTTATAATCAAAACAAAACTTCTAACTAGAAACATTAACTGTAACAATTAACCGGTGGTTTCATCATATCCTTCCTTCTTTCCTGCTCTAGCTGGCAGCGCGAAGAGTTGTGCACACGTTGGGCACCGTCGTCTTGGTGGCATGTTGGAGTAGGAATCATACAACATGTCTATGTGCTGGTTGATTTGGATGGCACAGTGGATTTGGTCTTCCACCGGGCTTCTCATTTGAAATATCAACTATATGTGTTCCAGGTGGAAAAATGGCGCTTGGACACGCAATGCTTCCTACATGATGTAGAGGGGACGTGGCATAGGATCAATGCCACCCTCCCTCACCCAAATATCCTCCAGAAGTACTTCTCTTGGTTTGATTGCCTACTCCTCTCTTGTTGTGTGCCTTCCTTGCAGTCCTCTTTGAGCGTTTTGGTGGTCCGCATCCATGGAGAATTCTCCTATGCTTGAAGTCACCATTCGTTATTTCTTCTTCGACATAGAAAGTAGTGGGTTCCTTTGTTTGGTCATCCTTTCTATGGTAGCTATGCAGTTTCCCTGTGGCCTTTAGCTCAAACTACCCTGGAAAGAAGGTTGGCGGATTCCAATTGTCGAAAATTGTAAAGAGGAGATGTTCCAAAGGAGCCTGAATGGGTTCTTCCGGAAACATCTCCTCCACATAGGCCATGGGAGGCATCCTGGGCTTCCTGGATTTGTGGACTAACTACATTTGAGCCATGGAGAATGCTCGTTCAAATATCTATTATCTTCCAGCGAGCATCGAGAGCATACTAGGCTACACCTTTGCGAGGCTTACCTCTTTCTCTCTGCATGTGTATGAGAAAAACAATGACCATAACATATGGGGTTGCTTCCTATGTACCAGTTCTCAGAGATGTCTTCCTTCGTTTGTTCAAACTCAAACTGAATTCTCTCCCGACCAAAATTGTTGATAAACTTAAGGGTGATCATGACAGGATCGACCATTAAGACTATCCTCCTAGTGCCCTGTGCTTCCATTCTCTTCACTCGCATGAGAGGGGTCATCACATGGGCCTGGATAATCAA
>ML784707.1:524030-537863 GCA_009831015.1 Picea engelmannii | reverse complement strand
CAAGGAAGGAAAGGAAAGTGAACACAAGGAAAGGAAAGGCAAGGTAAGTCATGGCAAGGTAAGGAAAGTGAAGGAAAGGCATGGAAAGGTAAGGCATGGCAAGGTAAGGAAAGTGAAGGAAAGGCATGGAAAGGTAAGGCAAGGCCAATAAATTCAAGGCATTGTATGGCATGGCATGGCATGTAAATAGAAGGAAAGGAATGACATGGAAAGGAAAGGTATGTAATGGCAAGGAAAGGAAAGGCAAGGCATGGCATGGTAAGGCATGGAAAGGAAAGACATAGCATGGCATGTCGTGGCAAGGGATGACATCGAATGGAAAGGAAATGCCTGGCATGGAATGGAAATGCATGGAATGGAATTTTAATGGAATGCATGGCATGAAATGGCATGGAAAGTGAAGGAAAGGAAAGGCATAGAATTTCATTGCATGGAAAGTGAAGGAAATGAAAGGCATGGCATGGAAAGGCAAGTGAAGACAAGGTAAGGAAAGGTAATGCAAGTGATGGAAAGCTATGGAATGGAAAGGAAAGGCAGCGAAAGGCATGGCATGACATGGAATGGAAAGACATGGCATGGGATGGGAACAAAAGGAAAGGAAATGAATGACAAGGCAAGGCATGACATGGCATGGCAAGGCAAGGAAAGTAAATTCAAGTCAAGGAAAGGCATGGCATGTGAAGGCAAGGAAAGTAAAGTCAAGTCAAGGAAATACATGGCATGTGAAGGCAAGGTATGGCTTGGCATGGCATGACATGTGAAGGAAAGTAAAGGCATGGCATGGAAAGGCAACGAAAGGTAAGGCATGGTAAGGAAGGGCATGGTATAACGTGGCATGGAAATGCATGTCATGGAAAGGAAAGGAACAAAACGGTATTACATGGCAAAGAATGGCATGGAATTGAAAGGTAATGCATTGCATCGTATGGTATGGAAACTGAAGGAAAGGAAAGGCATGCAAAGACAAGGGAAGTGAAGGAAAGGTAACACAAGTGAAGGCAAGGCATGGAAAGGCAAGGTAAGTGAATTCAAGGCAAGGAAAGGCAAGGCATGGCAAGGTAAGTAAAGGAAAGGAAAGGTAAGGAAAGGAATGGCATGGAAATTGAAGGCAAGGCAAGGCATGGCATGGAAAGTCAATGCTAGTGAAGGGAAGGTAAGGAAAGTTAAGGAAAGGAATTTTTAAGGCAAGGAAATTTAATGCAATGCAAGGAAAGGAAAGGAAAGGAAATTCAAGGAAAGGTAAGGCATGGCAAGGTAAGGAAAGTGAAGGAAAGGCATGGAAAGGTAAGGCTAGGCAAGGAATGATAGGAAAAGGCATGGCATGGCATGTCATGTAAAGGCAAGGCAAGGCATGTTATGAAAAGGAAAGGCATGGAACGAAAGGAAAAGGAAAGTCATGGGAAGTCATGGGAAGGAAAGGCATGGCAAGGAATGTAAAGGCATGGAATTTCAATGAAATAAGACAACAATACCATAACAACCATAAAATGAAGCCATAATTTCAATAATTCATAAATATGAAATATTTGTTCAATAATTCATTTTACATATCTGTTGTCATTCAAGTAGACCATGAAGATCACTTCTAATACTGACATTATCCATTAACTTCTCGTGCTCAGAGTAAGGTAAGAAGTAGTTTAACTTTGATGAGTTCTTACTTGACATTGTTTGTAGTCGGAGGTTTGTACCAACAACCAAGTTTGTAAAGTGGTATACGATTTGACCCGGTTTATAATATTGAAATACATAACAACCTTTCTTCCATGTTCTTTCATCCCTTGTCAGATATTCTCCTTTGAAAAGCATCGACCCAATCAAAAATTCAATTCCTTTGGAGTCTATTATAGATCACATGAGGGTTTGTTTTCCCTCTAAGCAACTTGTTAGCCAATAATCAATGCCCCATTCATTATATCTACGGGAGAATTATTTTTTTGTTGGGAATCCATTTGTTTTCCGAGGTGAATTCCTTTTCTTCAAGTATCCATTTGTTTGATGGGGTGAATTAATTTGTTATTGGGAAACAATTTTTTTGTTGGGGTGAATTTCTTTGTTGTTGGCAATGAATTTGTTTTCTATGGAGAATTACATTTTTCTAGTTCCATTAAATTGTTTTCCTAGGTGAATTTCACTTGTTGTTGGGTGTTTTTAATTCCTTTAGGAATTCAAAATTATTTGTTCAGTCGAACCTTAAGTGCTAGGAATTCATAGGAGCACCCATGGCCTATAATTTTTATCCATTTCCAACCATACTTTTTCCTTGTTACTTAATTCTCTATGCATCCTAAAAACCCTAACACTCAAGAGAGAACTCATGGTTTTCTTTCTTGTTTTCCATACAAAAACATAAAATCTCTATCCAGAAATAATCATCATCTTCTCACTCTCCATTTTCCAGTAAAGTGTGTGAACTTTAGTGAATGGGAAACCCATAACTTGCAAGAGAAATACATTCCAATTATTGGAAATCCTACGTAAACCCTAACCCTAGTTTCTAAGTGAATCAAATGCCCAATGTAACCTATAAACATTACACACCATAAACCTATATCCAAGGCACTCCAAGGAATATTGTTGCTTCCTGGATTTCCATGTTTGTCATCTTGGGTCAGGCATAATATTTTCTCACTTTTCCTCATTAGCCCAAGGTCCAAATGTGGGATGGATTGTCCACCTTGAGTGCTGATGCAACTTTGACAAAAAATCCGATGCCAAAGACTATTATGATACTCATGTACAAGAAATATTCCATATGGAACATAACATTCATGGCCACATTGAAGGTGGTGAATGAAGGTGTAATCCATTGGTGTGCAGAGGATCTTATGTATATTCATTAATTAAAAGAGATTTTATTTCTACAAGGATTATGTTCTTTCTCAAGGATGTGGAGAATTTCTTCGATGATCCTAAGGGTCTCGTTAATGGGTGAGTGGGATACTAAGGCACACCAGTCCATATACTCATTATACAAGATAATTAACAAGTTAGCTAATCAATACAACAACCAGAGCATAGTTGCAATGAGAAATGCAATGAGAACTGTATCCAAATCAATGACCTAAGTGGCATGATGATTGTATACTATAATAAGTGATACATGATAGTGATAGAGTGTTGCAGATATTTGATGCTTGTTGGTCTAGGTTTCTATTTTCATCACTAACCAATTTATGAGTGGAAGTAAGAGGACTTAGGATTTGTATCCTTCAAGAGACCAAGAACCATATGTGAAAATTAGAGACATATCAGAGATAGATAAAACAAAGAAAATTTCACACAAGTATACATGTTTATGAAGTGAGTGGGATTTGAGCCTATTGATTATGGATCAAAAATACCCCATCAATAGTATCTTACCTACTAGGTGTCTTCAAGGCACAAGTATTCAAAAATACCCTTACAACTTAGGCCAACATTCTCCACACTCTCAAATATATTCTAGTAATTTCTCAGAATCAGATGAAACAACATGAGAATCAACATCGCTTTAAACACCATTTTGAAAAAGAGGATCAAGTGTTCCTTCATATACAACTATATAAGTATAACTCCCTCAAGAAATACCACTATACGATCCTTTATGGACCCCATACGATCCTCAAGTGTATTCATCCAATAGATTAAAAACTAACATTTCCAAACAAGTCTAAGATCCATCTAGTTTTCATGTATCATGCTTAAAGAAAGTGGTTTTTTATGTTCAAACTAGTTTTCCTGAATTGGTTGAATAAGGTTCCATTTGGTCGTAGTTGGAAGTTGTCCTGGACAAATGAGAGCATCATCTCCACTAGTGCATGATCTAGAAAGTTTTAATACAACAGAACGATACATAGATGAAGGATGCCACATGATAAATGAAAACTTTTATGCAAGAGTTCCCAAATCTCTAGTATCGACGATGAAAAGTAATTTCTCCTAGAGTTCCCTACGTATACCCAAATTAGATCTCAATTTAAAAATATTTGTGAAAATATCGACCTTCCTAATATTCTAGGTCATCAAAACTATAAATATATTCAAATGATTCTCCTCATACTTTTCAAGCATCGAAATCACATTTTAAATAAATCCAAGTAATATCTTACCTTTATTAAGGTCTGATAGACCAATATTAGTTTCAGTGGACATTAAACATCATAATCATCATAATATGTACTTAACATTTTTTGTTAGAAAAATTATTAAAAATATTTAATTTCAATCACATAGGTATAGTAAATTTTATAAAGTTGTGTAAATCTAATTTTTAAAACGAATATAAAAAAAAATAAATTATACATTCATCAAATGTTAGAAGAGTATAGAAAATGTTAGAGATATGTCCCAATGTCTATAAATAACACAAAGATATGTTGTTAAGAGGGTAAATGTGTGGTCAGAGAAGCATACATGAAAAAAAAAAAAGAGGTTTCAACTGTTTGGAAACCCTTGTAACCCCTATTGACACCCTTTCCAATAATACTATATAATACAACACATGTATATAGAATTCACTTCCACATACCCCTAAGTATTTCAAAATTCATGTTGCTATCCTAAAACTATACTTAGATAAGTCACTTGAGGAGCTAATTGTTATAGTGTCACTAAGAATAGTTCTTGGTAAGATTACTCTCTAATACCTCGGTAACTGGGTAGTATGACTAAGGGTACCGTCGAACCTCCTTAGAGGCTTGAGATATTGGGTTGAGTACGACTAGTAGGCCTTACAAGTATATCAGAGAGTTATAAAACAAGGAACTCCCTTTCCCTTATGACCCTTGAATCCCTAATTATTTCTATTAATCCATAGAGCTTATAAAACAAAGGGATATTTTGAAATTTTGAACATTCAGTCATTAGAAACCCTACTTCCCACTTCTAATTTAGGAAATTCCTACATAATATTCAATATCAAGAATTTGAGCATTTTTTCACTGTAGAATTCTTTGGACAAGATTATAAATCCATAGGATTAAAAAGAAGAAAAAGAAAAGGAAAAAAGGAACAAATGTTTCTCAACTACACCCTTATTTGAGACCTATCTCAATAGAATCTTTGTTTTTCACTAATCGTATTGGTCCCCCTCTTCCATAAGTCTCTTTTATGTGGACCTACTCACCCCATTAGAGGTTGTGTATCTTAATAGATCCAAAAATGTGCATTGATTACATTGATACAACTCTCCTATAAGTATTTTTCTGTGGACCCACTAGCCCCATTCTACCCCACCCTCCAATCACATTTTTCTTGTGCACCCCATCCAGACGACAACCCAAAATCATGACTATGGAAACTAATGATAATCTAGATTTAATGATCAAAATGTTTCTAGAGTTAATGATAATCTTGCTATAGTTAATGACAAGCTCAATAAACTAGACAAATCACCTTACTAGATGTTTGAATTTATTGCTAAATTCATGACCACTCACTCACATGAATATGCCAACCAGCAAGAGAGATTTGAATAATCCCATCCTATAGGGTTTCACTCTAACCCCTTTTTTCATGATACACACCTTCTTAAGCTGGATGTGAATAAATTTGATGGCTCTAACCCCACTAGTTTGGTCACTCAAACTGAACACTAATATTCACTACATGGCATCATCAATGGATTCATTAAAAATTTTGTTGGTGTGTTGTATTTATACCTAGAGCAATGACAATGGTGAGGAATATTATAATTGTAGAAAGCATCATTTCTTGAGGAGTTTTTTCCTTGCTTGATAAATAATTCAAGGTGTTACCCTACCTTAATGGTTTTCTCTACATTATTTTATTCATTCTTGTGTGTGAATGATTTCATTTATTGTTTAAGGTAAGGGTTTATCTTCTAGATTTTATTTTGAGATCTACTGTGACCTCCAACAACCATTTAAAGCTTGAATGTTTACTCAAATATTCATGGATAACATCTCCAAACTACATGGTATGCCACATTATATTGTCGTGGACCATGATCCCACTTTCACTAGTAACTTCTAGAAAACAGTGTTTAGGCTCCAGGTCACCCAATTGCATCTTAGCATTGTATATCACCTCTTTAGTGATGTTCAAACTGAAGTTGTCAACATTGTTTGGAGGTGTATTTGAGGTTCTTTACTTTTGATAAAATTATTTATGGGTTTAGTGGTGGTATAACTCAACTTATCATGGTGCCACTCGCATGACCCCATTTGAAGTGTTCTATGAACTAAATTGATCCTAAATGGATATGTACTTAAAAGTGGATAAGCATAAATACCTACAAAATAAATTGAAAATAAATCGACATTATGAAATCCACATAAAATAATGTAAGTTAACATGGAATAAGCCAAATAAGAATGTAACTAAAAATTTAAAGAAAATTAATTAAAAGGAAAAGGAAACGAATATGAGAGAAGGCTAAGGAATGGGAAGTGAAGAACCATGGATATTGTCCTTCCCTTACCCCCTATATCTCCCTATTTATCTAGTCTCTCTCAATTCCAAAGGGATTTTTGGGCCAAGGAGGAGAGAATTGTAAGAAAATCGGTATACTTGCTATACTAAGGACCACTTGACTAGTTTTCCCAATTGGGTTCCAGGGAAAAAAGTAATCGTGTGTAATGTATTTTTCATCTACATATTTTTGTGGTTAATTCATCATTGATTTTAATTGATCTTGATAAATAAGTCTAACGACATCTCTTTATTTCCTTGAGTGGATGTGGAATTAATTGTTTCTTCCAATATTTAGCACTATGTTAGAGAATCTAGTGGTAATGGTGGCATAACATGCTGGTTGAGAATAGAATATGCACTAATTTGTTTCTTTCAAATGTTTTCATACTTGCAATAGCTATAGGATGTCAGTTGTCCATCTATTACCTCACATACATCAGGGGATATCATTAAATAGTTTTTATACATAAGTTTTTTTTTTATTAAGTAAAAAAGGTGAGGATCCTATTGTATTAACTTTTTAGGCTTACAAATACATTTGGACTGCCAACTATCCCGTCGAAAAAATGGAATTCGGGATAGTCAGCCTCCTATGCATCGCGTATCAAAAAACAAGCTCCCATCTGTCCTGCCCGAAGAAAACCAGGACATATGGCAGAAATTAGTCTGAAAATGTTCCCTTAGATTCCTACTTGCAACATAGTGAAACCTTGACAGTGTTAGAGCCCTAGTTCTAATCAAAACATAACTTCTAACTAGAAACAATAATTGTAACAATTAACCGGTGGTTTCATCATTTCCTTCCTGCTTTCCTTCTCTGGCTGGTAGTGTGAAGAGTTGTGAACACCTTGGGCACCGTCGTCTTGGTGGTGTGTTGGAGTAGGCATCATACAACATGTCTATGCACTGGTTGATTTGGATGGCACGATGGATTTGGGCTTCCACCAGGCTTCTCGTTTGAAATATTAGTTCCAGGTGTTCCAGGTGGAAAAATGGCGGTTGGACACGCCATGCTTCCTGCATGATGGAGAGAGGACGTGGAATAGGATCCATGCCACCCTCCCTAACCCAGATATCCTCCGGCAATTCTTCTCTTGGTTTGATGGCCTACTCTTGTCATGTGCCTTCCTTGCGGTCCTCTTTGAGCATTCTGGTGGTCCGCATCTGTGGAGAATTACCCTATGCTTGAAGTCGATGTCGCATCCACAACTTTCGTTATTACTTCTTCGACATAGCAAGTAGTGGGTTCCTCTGTTTGGTCGTCCTTTCTATGGCAACTATGCAGTGTCCCTGTGGCCTTTAGGTCAAGCTCCCCTGGAAATCAAGTTGGTGGATTCCAATTGTCGGGAACTGTAAAGAGGAGATGTTCTGGAGGAGCTTGAATAGGTTCTTCCGGAAGAATATCCTCCACATAGGCCATTGGAGGAATCTTGGGCTTCGTGGATTTGTGGACTAGCTGCATCCAAGCCATGGAAAACACTCATTCAAATATCTGTTGTCTTCCGACGAGCATCGAGAGCATACCAGGTTGCGCCTCTACGAGGCTTCCCTCTTTCCCTCGGCATGTGTATGAGAAAAAAAATGACCAGAACATCAATGGGGTTGCTTCCTCTATACCAGTGCTCAGATATGTTTGCCTTCTGTTTTTCGACCTCGAAATCAATTCTCTCCCAGCCAAAACCACTGATAAACTTAAGGGTGATCATGACAGGATCGACCATTAAGGCTATCCTCCTAGTGCCTTGTGCATCCATTCTCTTCACTCGCGTGATAGGGCTCATCCCATGGGCCTGGCTGCTCGATCTTGCTCCCATATTAATGGTGAGGGGATGGGAAACAGTGGCCTATACTTAAGGCCCAAACTGGATCGAAACCGCGTGGCCTGCCTATGCTATGTGGAACCCCATCCGTGGTGTTTTTATACATAAGTTACTAATTTAAGCATCACAATTTCATTTCCTTCACACACTCTCTCTCCTTGGGAGAGGTTATAATTCAATTGATATTTCTGGGGATAATTGTCCATTATCTTTGGTGTTCTGTTTGTTGTTGGGAATCCATTGGTTTTCTAGGGACAATTCCTTCATTGTTAAGCATCTATTTTTTTGTTGGGGAGAATTCCTTTGTTGTTGGGTGTCCATTTATTTTCTATGGAGAATTACTTTGTTGTTGGGCACCCATTTTTTTGTTGGGGTGACTTCCTTTGTTGTTGAGTTTCCATTTTTTTGGTGGGAAAAATCTCATTGTTGTTGGGAGATTAAATTGTTTTCCTAGGAAAATTTCACTTGTTTCCAGGTATTTTTAATGCCTGTGGTAGTTTAGAATTATTTGTTGGGTCATACATTATGTGCTAGGAATTCATAGGAGAATCCATGACCTCTAATTGTTATCCATTTGAACCCATGATTTGTCCAGGTTTCTCAACACTCTATGTGTTCTAAAAATCCTAGTGATAAAGAGAGAACTCACACTTTTCTTTATTGTTTTGCATACAACTACATATGATACATAGACATGGGAGAACACCATGTGCTCACTCTCCATTTTCTAGTGCAACATGTGAACGTAAGAAAATTATAAACCCATAGAATTCAATATATGTATGCTCCATTTGCAAGCAATCCTACGTAAAACCTAACCCTAATTTATGAACGAAGAACGTGAACAGTTTAATGTATAAATATTCCACACCATAAACCTATCTCCAAGGAACTCCAAGGAATATTTTTGTTGCTTGGATTCCCATGTTTGTACTATTAGTTCAGGAATAATCTATCCTCACCTTTTCTCATTCACTTAGGGTGCAAACGCGGCATGGAATATCCCCCTTGAGTGTTGGTGCAACTTCGACGTGAAATCGAATGTCACAGAATATTATGATACCCATGTGTAGGACAGATGCCATCTGGAACATAAACCTCATGGAATAATTGAATGAGGTGAATAAAGGTGTAATTCATTGGTGTGTGGAGGCACCTATGTATATTCATTAATTAAAAAATATTTAATTTCTACGTTGACCATGTGTAGAGAAATGCTTCCATGCTCCTAATGGTCTCATTAATGGGTGAGTGGGATACTAAGGAACATAAAAATGCCATAAATACTCATTATACAAGATAAGGAATGAGTCATATAATCAATACATTAGCCAGAGGATAGTTTCAATGATAAATTCATTGATCATTATAGCCAAGTCACATACCTAAGTGGCATAGTGAGCATCAACTATAAAAAGTGATACATGATAGTGACAGAGTGTTGTAGATATTTTATACTTATTGGAATAAATTTTAATTGTCATTGATAAATAATTGATGAGTGCAGGGCATATGATTGAGGCTTGGTATCCTCTAGGATACGAAGAACCATATGCCAACTAGAGCTATAACTAACATATAGAAAAGAAATAGAATTTTGCACTAGTATTTGTGTTGGTGAAGTGAGTGGGATTTGATCCCCTTGATTATGGATCATATGGTATAAAATTAGTTTCATCCTTGACTGAGACACTACTTATAGAATTTTGAACAAGATATTGTAGAGTGCGTCATATGAAAAACAAGAAGAAATAAGTTGGAATACTTAAGGGATAACAATGTGGAACTTCGAGAAGAGAATGAGATCTTGTAGGTGCAAGTTAATATGTTTACCTAGAGCATGGAAGAAATGGAGAACCATATGGATAACTATACCCAATTTTTTCCATTGTTCAATAAGAAATGTAAAGAATCCCAAGAATCCCTCATAATAGTTAGAAAAAGTTTGGACATGCATACAAAGAAACTTGTTTACCTTAGTGAGAAGGTCATCTAGATGGATTATTAGCTATATAATATGTTTACAGAGGTGATGATGCAGGTGAAACAAGATTTGGTATAGCAGGAGAAGGCCTTAGAAAGGATTGAAGAAGATGTACAAGATTACAAAGAAGCAATGAAACCTTCCATTTCCACTATCGATGATAGCACCATGACTAAGGCTAAATTGGTAAGATATCCTTCCATAGACACCTCTCAAGAGTATATCAATGAATTTGAGAAGAATACCTGAGATATTCTCTCTAATATCCTCAATAAAATGGATATGATAGACAAGGGATGGGCAATATGAGACAAGGTTTCCTAATCCCAATCATAGTCACCCCTTGGGAAAAGAATGAAGGCCTAGTCTCTTATGGTAGAAGTGAAAATTCCATCACCATAAAAACCATTTTCGTGAAGGAAAAAGACATGCCAGATTTGGATTGATTATTAGAAGAATGTGAAACAACACTAAATGAATGTGTCAACTCACTACCACATCGACGTTATAATATATTTAAGGAGAGTAGTGATGAGGATATTTTGTAGACTCATATGAAACCTACACTCACATAAAGAAACAAACCAATCAATGAGGGAAAGAAGAAGAATAATACCAAGGGGTCTATGTCAAACAAGAAATTTCTTGTGTCTCATTGTTGGAAGAAGAGAGGACTTACCATGCCTTCCCATGCATTGCCTTGCCTTTCCAAGCCATTCCTTTCCTTTTCATGCCATTCCATGAATTGTATTTCCTTCACTTTCCATGCCATGCCATGAAATGCCTTTCCTTGTCATGCCATGCCATGCCATGCCTTTCCATGCCATGCTGATGCAGGAGCATCGCCGACATCAAGCGAGCCAACGCGGAAGAAAAAGATAGATGGACAAGAACCAGCACAAATTTTGAATTTCACCTTGAAGTTGTTGCGCAATCTTAAATGAAGTCATTACGAAGAAGCACACTTGTATAATGTAAACGGACCTTGAGCGATTTGCTCTCATCCTTAGTAGGTAGAAGGAATTTAAAGTAGTTAATTCAAGTAGGTAGAATTGAATGTGTAGATTAGACAGTTTTAGAGCGCAAGAGGGAAACGAGATATAGACATCCTCATTGCGTATTGTAAAATAAAGAAGCAACATTGTTGGGAAGAGAAAGAGCATGCAGAGAGCTACGTAAGAACACCCATGTACAAATATTTGGATTAATAGAAAGAGTTTGATTCAAATTCATGGTTTTGTGTTTGTTCTCTATGTATTAATGTTGAATGTTATGCTCATGAATGTTTTCTTCCTGTTATACACTTTCTTTATATGTTGTGTATATTATTTCACGTTTTGAGTTTGAAGTATGAAAGGAAATAGGAATGAGTTTCAATCGTTTCTCTATCTGAACAAGGGTTCCTGCAAGGAGTGCAGTCAAATTGTCCACAAGGAGTGCGTTGACAAAGGGTTCAGAGAGGGTATCTTTTGTTCTCATTCACACAAAAGTGAAGTCAAGAACAGGAGTCGTGCAAGGAATGCGCAGGCCGAGCGAAGTTTCAGGGTTGTGAACCTGAGTAAAGCATTGAGAGACTACTGTTGCAGGTGTGCGCAGAGTTGAAAGGATTCAACACTTAGGAGTGTTTGAAGGTTTCCGCAAGGAGTGCGCGCAAGATTCTCCTTTAAGACTCGACGCTGAGAGAAAGCTCAGGAGGTATAGGAACTTCGCGTAATTGTCGGAGAGAAGCACATGAAGCTTGTGTCATGGAGTGTTTAGCAAGCGTCATAAGTTCGTGCCGCAGGTGGAAAAGTTTGTGGAGGAACACTTGGTCATTCGCAGAAATCGTCAAGGAAGAACGGACGACCGAAATTCTCTGAGGAGATTTTGCAAAGTCCCGTGAGCCGCCAGATCTCACGGAGAAGCAGAGGGTTTACGGCAAAGCATCGAAAGGTTCTAATCTCAGGAGGGGAAAGACCGTAGATACGAGCCACAAGGGTCGTTGGATTTACGCGTAGATTTCCATATCAGGGTTTCGTAGGTTGAAGTCCCGTAAACGTTGCAACGGGAATTGCAAAATCACAAAACGTGATATCCCGAAAGCTAAGAGAACGGCGTGGGGCCACATAGGAGTCAATGAAGTAGACAGGTGGCACGCCATATCGGAGTTTCGTGGGGTGAAGTCCCAAACTCATTACATCAGGATTCGCGATGTTGCGAAGTCCAAAATCCCGACAGATGTGAAGTAGCGTTGAAACGTCGAACTCGCGAGTGTATCGGGGTTTCGGAAAATTAGGATTCAGGAGTTGGTGAGATGAGTGGTTCGACACCGCGATCGTCGAAATCGCGATAGGGAAAATCCTGAAAGGAAAAGAGAAAGGTCAGCGTTGACTGTTGTCGGGTTTCAGAGATTCAGGAGACTAACGCTCGACCACTGGATTCGCGAAGTCGTGAAGTCCGATCTCCCAAGTGTAAAGAGGGGATCCCGTAAGAGTTCATTGTGGGTGCAGATTTCCAGATACGGAAATAGAAGAACCGTTTAGAGTTCTTCGGGCCAGTGGTAAAGGAAAGATCCCGTGTTGACGTGGACCTTCCGACCTGTGGGTTGAAAGGGAGCATGCGTTGGCGTCACATGCCATGCTGTGTCTTCCCTTACCTTTCCCTACCTTGTGAAGTCATGTCTTGCCTTGCCATGACATGGCTTGGAAAGGCAAGGAATGGCATGCCAAGGCATTCATTAAGTTAATTTAATAAAAAAATAATGGCATTCATGTATCATAACTTATTTGTTTCCTAAAAAAAATAGTGCTTGTACTAAATGAACAACTTCAATATGTAAAAATTACAATTAAAGGATTCATTAAGCATGTAACAAGTTGTTATCCTATCTATATTAGATAAAAGTACTTGCATGAGAATTTCAATATCATAACATACGCTATATTTCTTCATATATCTAAGGTATTTTCATAGTTTTGAAATATGGATTATAATAATTAATAGGATTTACCTAGACTTAGACCTATGCCTAGACCTTGCCTTGCCTTGCCATGTCTAGCTTTGATTAGCCTTGTTATGTCTTGCCTTGGCTTGCTTTGCTTTTCCTTTCCTAGCATTTCCATACCTAGACCTGGACCTATACCAAGACGTCGCCTTGTTGTTCCTTGCTATGTCCATGAATAACTTGAGGAGGTGAGTTCGAACTCAGGATAAAACTCAAATCGGGACTCGGATGGAGGAACCGTCGGTTACATTGGTTCTAGAGCACCAGATTTTAGCTAGTGGAGCCCATATGTTATCATTATTTTGATCGGAAAACTATTTTTTGGAGCGTCTCTAACACTACATTTTTTCTCAATGAGGCATAGTGAAATTTTTGAACGAGAGGTCAATTTTCAAGAACACTGTGCTAGGAAATTGTGGGTAGTGTAGTCACATTGGCCTCAGAAAAATAGATGTGCATGAGATTATAGAAGTCTATTATGCTGTTCGGTTTGGATTATATGCCCCTCACCCAAAGTGTCGACATGTATATGAATGTCTTTAGGAGGCAAGTTGCAACTCACGATGAAAATTAAATCGGGACTTAGATGGTTGAACCATTGGTAGCATTGGATTTGGGGCACCGAGTTT
>ML784707.1:506833-518430 GCA_009831015.1 Picea engelmannii | reverse complement strand
ATATATATATATATATATATATATATATATATATATATATATATATATATATATATATATATATATATATTTGTGTCTATGTGTGTTCCATAATAATAATGATACTCAATGTGATATCTACACCAACATGTGTTATGAATTATGTTTATTCGAACATACCAAGACTTCCATTTATGGAAATATATTTGGCCCAAGTTAAGTGCACTATGTATTGTCCTAAATCTCTCATACAATTATGCTTGTGTAATGTCAAGAAATGATTTAATATGGGATTCACGGTCCCTATATCCCCTTCTCAATTTTAGTACATATTTTTGGTTGGGAAAAGGCCTAGTGTTCTCATGCCAGAAATCATGTACTAGTCATTTAACTACTCTAATTAACTTCATGTCAGAATGAAGTAGCCTACGAGTGAAGGCCCACAAATATGTTGGGCCACTTTTTTCTTGGATATCTCGTCTATGAGAATACTTTCTAAGGGTTTTGGCATTGCATTTTATGAGGTGTGAGGTTTGTTGTAGAAAACAATATTTTTTTTTCATCTTGCTAACAATTGATTGTGACAAGACACGTCGGGTTGCGCTGTTGTCTTTAGAATGATATATCTTACCAATTCTTTGAAAATCATCTACAAGGTTTCTAATGATATGATGACTTGTTTCTAAACTTTCGACTATTTTAATGCCTAAAATTCTCCTAACAATAGTTAAAATTATAAATTTTAACAAAGACAAACATAATTGAAATTTAGCAGCATTGGATTTTGGTTCAACATATTCTTTAATGATTTTATAAGAATTATAACGAATAATACAATTAGGTAACTTACCTTCAAGTGATTCTATACCACTTTCATCGACCTAGATTCTTTTAGGAGTTCTTTTTTGCACAATGTTCAATCTAGGTAGGGATGATGAACCCCTTGTTCTAGAACTCTTGACCTCCCTACTGTGGAGATAACAATGTTACAGTTCTTATGCATTCAATCAGTAGTGAATCAAATTATATGGAAGGAAAGTGGACATGGGATTGACTAGTTTCTGCAACGTCTGATTGTCCAGAAAGAGGTTGCACCACATGAATTTTGTACACTACTTGCCTCTCTAATTTAATCCATTGTTTAATTAGCTCCAAGCAAATCCTCCATCATATGGTCATCCAAAACAAGTTGTCTTGATGATATATTGGATGGATTGGTCTCTAATGAACTCATGTTCTTTGTTTGTGGTGATGGAGGAGAAACAATAGTGGCATATATTCTGATATAAATTGGATTGGCCTCTTCTAAACTCCTATGCTTTGACGTATGTAAATTTCCTTTTCTCTTTATTCTTATACCTTTTTAATAAATTTATGTTTTCTCAAGGATTTCATTTCTTCAATCCGACGGTTCCCCATATTTAAAGAGAAAAATTGGCTTCCAAACACCCCAAGAAGAAAATGATTTTTTCTTGGTATTACATAAGAAGAAAACTAACAATTCAAATTCCAATTGGATAAATTTGTCTTGGTATTACACAACTAACAATTTCAATTGGACAATTTTTTCTTCCAATTCTAAGAAGAGACAAAAAGACGAAAACAACAATTCCAATTGGACAAATTCGTCTTCCAATTCCAAGAAGACACAAACCACGATTCAAATTCCTCTTGGACAATGTTTTCTTCCAATTCTTCTCACAATGGTCCTGAAATAACATGAAATTTTCTATGAATCAAACAACAGTACTAAAATAAGAAAAATATTTCCATGCACACTATTTTTGTGTGAAGATGTCGGGATATATTTTTTCGGGCTTGAGATAGATGAGGTAGTGGAGTGTGCTTGGCACCAAAAAATGCCTAGCAGGAACACGTGCATGTTCCTACTGGGCATAAATGAACAACAAATACAAGGCTATCAACTCATAAGAGTGCATGCACACTCTGTATGCAACAAATATATCATTTATTATAGACCAAAATTCTTTATGAATAAATATTTATTGGGGTATGAGGACAACTAGGACCTAAGGGATTAGGATTGAAAGTGTTTTCAAGCATAGAGAAATGGTTAGAGAAATAATATGCGGGTGATGTGGGTGAAAGGGTTGTGGGGCCTTTAACAAGAGGTATATGCATAATGCACTCGGGGATCGAGTGTGGAGGGGGTTAAGGGTTCATTATAGGTTATTCCTTATCTTAGATGGAGATAAGGGGGTATATTTCATGGTCTAAATATAGCTCTAGCTCTATGTCATGGTCTATGCCATGGCCTATGTCATTATCATCATATAGGTATAGGTCATGGTATAGGTCTCGCCATGTCTAGGTCTTGCTATGTCTAGGTATAGGTCTAGGTATCAACATGTCTAGGTCAAGGCCATTTATTTCCTTAGTATGTAGGGAGTTGGGGTGCAAATAGAGGAAGAAAGAGAGTGTGAGAGGGGGAGAGGGGAAGATAAAGAGAGTGAGGGACATGGAGACAGAGAGAGGGGGTAGAGAGAGAGAGAGAGTGGGAGGAAGGGGAGAAAAGAGGGAAAGGGGGTTAGATAGAAGAAACTAGAGAGAAAGGTGGGAAGAGTGGAGGAGAGAGAGGGAGGGGGATATAGGGAGTGAGGGAGTCATGGTTATATGTAATAGGTAAAGAGACAAGGGGGTAGAGATGGATTTATTGAGATTGTAACAAGGTGGGAGAGGAAGACCAAGAGAAGGGGTAGAGAGAGTGAGAGTGAGACTAACAACAAGAAGAGATAGAAAGAGGTGGTATATGTAGGAGAGAAAGAGAGGAGAGATAGTGTGAGGGATGGACAAAGAGGAAGAGGGAGGGGGAGAGAAACAAAGAGAGAGAAGGAGACTTGGAGGGGGGAGATAGGGGGGATGAGAGAGAGGGAGGAGGGAGAAAAATAGATGGAGGCAAAGTGAGAGAGAGGGAGAGAGTCGAAGAGGGGTGATATAAATAGGGAGTTGAAAACTGATTGCGAATAAAGAATATCGAATCCACTAAAATACTATGCTTATATTAAAATAAAAAAATAGATTCAACATACCATAATCATCATTAAACCATGTGAAATCATTATTAAACCATAGGCAAATGGTCATATCCATAAAATATCATTATTAAGCAAGAGGTATAGTCATACTTCACTTAGTGCTTGGGTGTAAAGGGGGTTAAGGGTAGAGCATAGGTTGTGTGTAGGCTTAGATGGAGCGAGGGGGGTCTAGGTCATGGTCATGTTCATATAAGTGCTCATATAAGTAATCCATTGGAATAAGAATAAAATATTAACACTCACCTTACAGGCGAGGATACATTTCTCTATTGCAAATATCCTTTATTCGTTGTGAGACCTACCTCACCTTCATATGGATAGAGAGAGAGGGAGGTATAATTGGGCGAAAAGAGGAGGTAGGGAGGGAGAGATAAATATGGGAAAAGAGAGAGTGAGAGTGAGACTAACAAAAGGGAGAGAGATAAATGGGTGGTAAATGTAGGAGAGAGAGAGGAGAGATAGTGGGAGGCAGGGAGAGAGAGAGAAAGGAGGGGAATGGAGAGAGAATGCATGAGTGTGAGAGGGAGGGAAGAGAAATAAAGAGAGGGGGGTTTGACAAGGAATTTTTAAGTGTGTGAGAGGGACTGTAACGACCCTAGTTGGATAAATGTGTAAAGATTATAAAGTAAAACTAAATAGGGGATTAATTGTGGTAACAAGTTATTAATTAGACAAAGATGATTGAATGATCTTAATAAAGTGAGTTATTAATTAATTAAGGAAAATAATTGTGGTTAACTAAGTAATACTTTAACTACAGATCACATTTAATGACCTAAGAAATAAATTTAAGAAATCAATGAGAAATGTTATAAAATGGTTGCGTATGCAGAGAGGGATAGCCTATGAATCCCGAGAAGATAAAAAATTAATGGAGGGATAAGGGACGGGGACGGGGGAAGGTAAGGGAGTAATGAGGAGTCGGTGAAGGAGGAATAAGCGTAGGGGGAAGGTTGACAGGAGGATGATTCGACGGAGGAGGGATTCTGAGGACTGTGGATTTGTTGTGAGCAGGGAGTTTCTGGTTGGGACTTTTGATCAGTTGAGGCACCGAGTTTCTGGAGGTTTTGGGCACGAGGGCCAGGATATCCATAGATATCCTGGAGATAGGTAGTTTTCCTAGTTGGCAGGGAGGACAATAGGTTTGGGCAGTTATTTTCTTGTTTGTGGCAGGGTTGATCTGTGTATCAGGAAGCAAGAAGGCAACAGCAAGGCAAAGAGGCAACATAAATTAGCATTAGAACCAGGTAATTTGTTAAGTTATGTATTTATTTCATTTCGGCCATGAAATCAATATTTATTGATAAATCTAAGTTACTGAAGTTGTTGTTATGAAAATCAATATTATGCTATGAAGTTATTGTTCAGTTTAGGAAATAAATTGCTTATGAAACTTAATGATGTTTAGAAGTATTAGGTTGTTACATATGGTATCAGAGCGTCTTAGTTCGAAATCTGGGCCTAAGGGCCAAAACCCCGAGTGTTAACTCGAGCCACACTTAAAATACAAACAAAACACGTTCAGTTTGACCCATTATGACTGATACAGTATCCGAAAATATACAGGTAGTACCCCTACCTTACCAAAGTAAATAATCTCATATATCGCAAGCAACAACTTTAGGTAATACCCTTTAAAATGGCAACAACGAACCAGATAGTTTGAAGGATCATTTCCCACAAAATGGATACCCTTAAAGCAGCCTAATAAATCTATTAAGCATGAAAAGAGAGTTGATAATTTGATCTTATTTGAGCAACGCTTGTCAATGAAGTTTTGGGTCAAATGGACACCTGAAATCGATGAAATGTCAAGGGAAGCTTCTATCGAAGGCTTGAAGTTGGAAAAATTTAATAACTACATGAACTAAAAAATGCAAGAGGATGTTCGCAAGACCTAGGAAAGGCCTACTTCATCTCGAACTTACCTAAAAGAGGAACTGCGAATGCGCAGCAGGAAAAAGGAAATTTTGAAGACTTGTATTGCGCAGGAAGTGTGTAAACTACTTGCCTGTATTAGCCTTGATGAATTTTAATAAATGAAAAATCTCAGGAACTTTAGACCCATGCAAATTTTAACCATGCCAAAGAGAGAAATTTTAAAACCATGTAATGTTTCATGTAACTGATCATTATCCCAAAGGAGAGTTGTCTATTACGTAGGAGAACAGATCTGAGCCATCAGATCTCGGGCGAAATACCGTCAATCGTTAGATCTCGAGAAGTTGCGCAGGGTTTAAGTCCTAGTGTGCAGAGGAGGAGTCCCGAAAGAGTCATCGGGGTTTTTTTAAACAAGAGAATCGAGACCTTGTGGTTCTCGAAATCCCGAGAATGGATCCTAGCCATTGATCTCGGCAAGGACACGTGTCAGGAGATCCCGCAGAGTCAGAGATCGAGGAGTTGAAAGTCCTGTGCACATGATAATGAGAATCGCGATATTCCGATACGTGATTTACCGACGGGTACAAGGACAGAGTGGAGACCCCCAGGGTTAGAGTGGTGGATAGGTGTCACACCAGACCAAATGATCGCAGATCGAGGTTCGGGAAAAGACAAGTCCCAGAACTCATAGGTTTAGGATTCGTGAACTTGCGAACTCCGATACACCGAGGGAGGATAGGTGTCAAAAGGTAAACTCTCACAGGGGTCAACGCCAAGTGGCATCGGGGATCAGGAGTCGGGGATCCGTGAGGACAGTGGATCACGATAGCACAGGTGTCGATTTCTCGACGAAAAAATTCCTGATAAAAGTAAGGAACCCCGACGAGATCTGAGCCGTTCATTTCGAGGACGCGTGTCAGAGGATCCTGAGGAGTCGGGGTTTGGCATATTGGAGTTTTCAGAGGCAAGAAACTCTTGCTGTTCGAAGTCACGATTCGCGATATCCCGACGGAGGAGTCGTGTGGGCCACGATGAGAGATAGTGGAAGACAGGTGTCAAGGGACCGAGTGTTGGAGCTGCGAGAAGAGATCACAGTCGTGGATCTCAGATAGGATGCGCGTCAAGGATCCAGGAAGAGTCGGAGAATCGAGAAAAAGACATTCCTGTGGTCAAAGGAAACAGGACATTGAAAGTCCTGAAATACCGACGTAATCAGGATCGTCCGTTGAAGGGACACATGGCAATCATCTAGTGCCATCGACGAAAGATCCACTGGAGGGATGTATCGGGAATTCGGATATCGAGAGTCCCGAGAACATAGCAACAAGAGTTACAAAATCGCGAAACGCGATTTCCCGATGAGCCAAGGGAAAATGGGGCCCATGGAAGGGTCAACAGTGGACAAGTGGAAGATTACATCGCGAATCGGGATATCGTGAGTTTCTTGGACAAGGTGTCCATGCACTACGAAATCATGAACCCCGAAAGACCGACATATTTAACTTAACTCTTAAACCTTAATTTAAAAGAATTAATTAATGAATGTTTAATTATGACTTAATGGCATCGGGTATCGGGATATCGAGAATTCCGTAGACACGGGGTTCATGCAATTCGATATTGCGATATCCGAAACCCCGATAAGGGACAAAGTTGTGGCCTTGTGGTACAATGGTCATATGGACCAAGAGTTTAGGCGAAGGGTTAACACACAAGTAACTCATCGGTAGATCGGTAATCGAGAGTCTATGAGGACAGAGGTTCGTGACAGCGAAAGTCGTGAAACCCCGAATCCAGACAGGGAATAGGACTACAGACACATAGGATAGGGTCACATGGACCAAAGCATAGCCAAGGGAGGGCTAAAGCTAGAAGGTAGCGCATCGGCATATCGAAGATCGGGAATCTGTGAGGACAGGAAACTCTCGGCATTAGGAATAAGGAAACCCCAAAACCCAAAATTTAAGTGGGGAATTTCACAGTTAGGAGCAAAGGGCCGTGAGCAATACAGAAGAAAAAGTATATGCATATAACTACATGCACATGCACAGACGAATAAATTTATAAAAATTAAATAAAATAAATTGAAAGCAAAATACCAAAATCAGTACAGAGCTGGAATTACAAGCAAATCATTTTGTTTCAAAAGAGGAAATTACCATTCATTACCACAACATAAGGAAGGTTTATGCAATTCTTGACTCAATCGACTCAGTGTTCTTCATGAAGGTACTAAAGCTATGCACAAGATGGCAGACTGAATCGTTCCTCTTACCATACCTGAGAGTGAACTTCGCAAATTGTACAGACTTGGGATTGGTTCCCAATATTGTAGAGAGACTGGACTTCAGGTCCTAGATCTTATCAGTGACCATATCAATATCCTCTGTTTCTGTAAAGGATTTGGCAGCTGATACAACATTACCCAACACTAGCAAGGTGCTCAGAACAATGGCAAGGATGTGAGCCATGGCAAGGGAGATTCTGGAAACCTATGAACAGAGAAGAGGCAGATCTGTGGTCGACAAAGAATGATACGAGGAAAGTCCCCACGGATGAGAAAGTGGAGGCAGTGGAAGGACGCGTACAGAGTCGAAAAGATGACAGGTGTAGAATGATGGGGTTAGATACGAGGAAGCTTGAGGAAGCCAAACGAGCACGTGGAACCCATGGGTGCCCGGATCCTTGTGTGTACGTTTAATTATTTTTATATATGATTTAAAGTGTTAAAAATAATTTAAAATAAATTAAATAATTTAGTATAAATAATTTATATATATAAGGTCAAATTAGTTTAAATTAAAGTAAGAATAATTTGGGTTAAATTAGTGTAATAATAATTTTAAATTAATAATTTTAATTAAATGTAAGGTTAATCTACCTTAAAATTCGATGTTAACCAAGCTTAGATGCTTAATCCTAACCCAAACCTAGCCAATTCCCCTGATGGAGTAACGTCTGTTTACAGACAAGTAAAGAAAACGTATGCCTAACCCTGTTTCTAAGTTTAAGTAGCACCAATTTGAAACGTCCTTGAACTCACCCGGGCAACTTTGGGGTGATGCAGGTTAAATCATACAAGATGGTCAGGACTCGAAGGGGTCGAGGAAGGGGAGCGTCGTCACGGGCACCACTGACGCCACCCACACCATCAACACCACCAACACCATCAACACCACAGACACCACCAGCACCAGCACCACCATCTCCCGAACTAGCCCTCACACTGCGCTCGTTGGAAGCCATTAACGAGACTTTAAAGGGGCGCCAACCAGCAGGGACTAAAGTGGAACTCCCACCATCTGGAACGGGTAATCCAGAAGAATCAAGGAATTCAAGGGGAGAATTTCCACCTGAAGACAACACGCGAGAATTGCAAAAGATCAAACTTCCGGAGTTTGCCGGAGGTCGCGCCAGTGAACGCACGAAAGCATGGTTGGAAGGCATGACAAGGTGTTTTGCCTTAAGAGACTATGCATCCAACTCAAAGGCAAAGATCGCAATTTTTCAGTTAAGAGACAGTGCCTTGAACTGGTGGGGCAACTTGGAAAGACAACTACACCTTACCCCAGACACAGTATCTTGGGAACTCTTCGAGGAAAGGTTCTGAAGGAAATATCTACTTGCATACTACGAGGAGCAGCAGGTAGGGGAATTTCATGCCTTAGTACAAGGAAAAAAAACTGTAGAAGAATATGAGATCAGGTTTATGGAACTGGTCAAATACGTTTCGTACATGGACAATGACCAATGACAGGCAGAGCACTTCATTTATGGATTGAACCTGAAGATAAGAGCTATGGTGCAAATGTGGAAACCGTCTTCAGTAGCGGAGGTGGTAGAAAATGCACGTTACGCAGAAGAGCACATGAACTTAACAGGGGGTACAAGATCAGCATTTCCGCATCGCCCTGGATTCGTAGGAAAGACCCCGAGGACATTTCCTAGGGGAGGTTCTCAAGGCCACCACCATATGGTAACAGGGTCGTGCCAAGGACTATAGCTGCAGGGATTTCAATGGCAGCTAGCGCAGTATCTCGTTCATCTCCAACGGTGCAGACAGGTCCACGACCATCTCGGGGAACAACTAGTAGGGGCAGGGGTTCCATGGGAAGGAACTCATTTCAAAGACAGACACATAACAATGCATAGGTTCAATTTGGTGTTACCTGTTGGGGGTACGGGGGACCCCATTACCAGCATGACTGCCCAGAGTTACAACCAGGGTTTGTGCATAGAGAAGGAAAGGCACCGATGGGGAGAGCAAGTAGCAACCACCAGATTTACGTAGCGGTTAATAACCGCGAGGCCGAACATCAATCCACAGTAGTAGAGTCATCAGGTACACTAAATCATATCAATGTTAAGATTTTGTTTGATTCTGGTGAGATAGATAGTTTCATTTCACCATATTCATTAGAAAAGAGTGGGCTAGCAGCTTACGAGCACGATGACTTTAAACAAGTCGAGATGCCTTCGGAGAAAAAACAAGCTGTAGGACCTAGTGTCGATAATTGTATAGTAGACCTTGGAGTGTGCACTACCAGGTTGAAGGTATATGTCACTGCTCTTGGGGCTTATGACTTAATCATTGGAATGGATTGGTTAGCAGCTCATCGAGCTTTGGTAGATTGTTTCACCAAGAGGGTGTTTTGTGTCGATGATGAAGGAAAACCAGTAGAGATCCAGGGTGTACAAAGAAAAGTGTCATTACGCTTTATATCAACTATGAAGGTCAAGCGATGCTTGAGATAAGGGTGCCGACTGTATGTAGTGGAAGCAGTGAATGAAAGGAAGGGCCCCTCATTGGATCAATACCTGGTTTTGTCAGAATTCTAGGATATTTTCCGAACGAGTTACCAGGGTTACCTCCGGAGAGGGAGCTTGATTTTACTATTGAGCTAAAACCTGGTGCAGAACCAATATCCAAGACTCCGTATCGGATGACAGCGCCAGAACTTTATGAATTGCAAATGCAGTTGAAGGAGTTACTAGACTTAGGGATAGTAAGGCCCAGTGTCTCACCCTGGGGCGCATCGGTAATTTTTGTAAAGAAAAAGGATGGATCCTTACGACTGTGTATAGACTACATGGACTTGAATCATGCTACAGTGAAAAATAGGTACCCAATGTCGCGAATAGATGATCTCTTCGATCAGATGAAGGGAGCAACAGTATTCTCAAAGATCGATTTGCGATCTGGGTATCATCAGTTAAGGATTAAGGAAGGTGATATCCCAAAAAATGCCTTTCAGACTCGATTTGGACATAACGAGTTTGTTGTGGTACCTTTCGGATTGACTAATGTGCCAGTAGTGTTCATTAGCCTCATGAATGGCGTATTCCGGAAGTACTTAGATCGATTTGTAGAAGTTTTTCTGGATGACATTCTCATCTATTCCAGGAATGAAAGAGAACATAAGGAACACTTACGAATAGTGTTGTCTTGCCTTAGGGAGAACAAATTGTTTGGGAAGTTGTCGAAGTGTTCCTTCTTCGAGAAAGAGATCCACTATTTAGGTCATATCATTTCAGACAAAGGAATCTCGGTGGACCCAGAAAAGGTAAAGGCCATTATGGAATGGCCAGTGCTGAAAAATGCACATGAGGTGAGAAGCTTCATGGGACTAGCAGGTTATTACCGGAGATTTGTGGAAGGATTCTTAAAAATAGCGAAACCCATCACCACTTTGCAACGCAAGGGGGTCAGGTATGAATGGATGGAAGAATGTGATAGTGCATTCATTGAGCTTAAGAGGTTACTAACTAGTGCACCAATTCTACGAGTGCCAGATATGGAAAAGGACTTCATGGTCTGCATGGATGCCTCGAAACAAGGGTTGGGGGCCATGCTAATGAAGGATGGAGGAGTGATAGATTATGCGTCAAGAAAGTTGAAGAAGCACGAAGAGTTATATGCAAATCATGATTTAGAGTTGGTAGCTGTAATGCTAGCTCTGAAACATTGGAGGCACTATCTTGTGGGGCAAAATTTTGAGCTCAAGACAGACCATCAAAGTTTAAAACATCTCTTCACTCAAAGAGATCTGAATGCCAGGCAAAGGCGATGGAGTGAATTTATGAGTGAGTATGATTTTGGTATTTCATACATAAAGGGAAAGGAAAATGTGGTCGCAGATGCCTTGAGCAGGAGACCACGTATCTTCTCCTTGGTACCCTTGAAGGTCAATTTGAGGGAACAAGTGTTGACACAACTACTAGGAGATAGTTGGTATTTAAAGGTTACTTCAAACCTCCAGAGCGGGAGGAAGATAGACCCAAAGTATGAAGGATATAATCTGGAAACAAACAGATTGTTAAGATATCGAGGAAGGATGTACATCCCGGAGAATGGGGATATTCGAAGCTTCATACTGAAGGAAGCCCATAGAGCACTTTATTGTGCACATCCGGGTGTGAAGAAGATGTACGTGGAGATGAAGAAACTCTTCTTTTGGGTAGGCATGAAGCGCGATGTAGTCCATTTTTTCGCCAGATGCCTAGAGTGTCAACACGTGAAGTCCGATCACCATCACCCGGCATGCCTCCTACAACCACATGATGTTCCTATGTCCAAATGGGAAGTCATTACTATGGATTTTGTTGTAGGGTTGCTGCTCACATCTCATAGACACAATGCCATTCTTGTGATAGTGGATAAGTTAACCAAGAGTACTCATT
>ML784707.1:488075-500548 GCA_009831015.1 Picea engelmannii | reverse complement strand
AACTCCATTTTTGTGAATACCCCTCTATATCTCTGTTTTTGACGTTACGTTTCTACATGATACACAACTGAGTTGCTGAAAAAACAATAGACATAGATAGAGTCGTCTATGCAGATTTCAAAGATATAATTTAAAAAATATATATATTGTTTGCTATTTTTAATCTATTTTTTTCTTCACATATATAAAAATCCTAGAATACATATATCTCTTACTTCTTCTATAACTTTTTATCGTCTTAACTATTTCTCAAATGAGTTATATTTGGCACTAGAGGAGACAGATACCTACGATCTAAAAAAATAAAATTGTTTTGATGATGTTAAGACCCTCTTAGCCTCGAAACAAAAGACATTATAATTTAAGGCATATGTTGACTTTGATAATTTAAACAAATATAAAATTAATATTAAAATTTCCAAAAAATACACCTCACAAGAAAAATGGGTATACAAGTTTTTGGAATGAAGTTTCATCATTAAGGTACTCAACACACAAAAACATATACCTTATATTTTGTTGGAAAATAAGATACCACTATTAGAAAAAAATGAATTTGACATAGTTATTCACAATGTCTATGAATAAAAGTTGTATATTCTGAAAACTAATTCAATTTCCTATGTTTCATATTCTTACACCATATTTCAATTCATTGTAGAACTACCTCCAATAATCCATCCAAGCTAAGAGATTCTCGTTTTTCTAGGTTTTCATTGCCACTAACCAGTCATGAGAGACCATACAATATTCATTTAACTTTAGGTGTATTCTATTTTAATAATATTCATTTAGCTTTAGGTGTATTCTATTTTATTAATATTCATGGTGACTTAGTCTATTTTGTATAGATTTTGCTGGATATTTTCTAAAATGAGTTTTGATGAACTAAGATGTATGAAAGGAAAATGAGGAAAAACTATCAATTATTGGGATTACTAATAAAACAAAAGAATTAATAATGAAGAAATAAATCAATGATGAACTATGATAACCATCGTGATAATTGAATTTACAAAGAGTTGGGACCAAACCTTTAATGTATATTGTTACCATGTTCATGAATTTGCAATCAAAACATATAATTATAATGACCATGAATTTACAATCAAAACAAATGCAATTTAAAAAGGAACAAAACTCAATATTGAATCAGTGGTCCAATTATTGTTAAAGAGATTACAACACATGGGAGAGGGAGAAGACATAGTCTACCAAGAAGTGTAGATATGGGCACAACCATACAATCCATCTATGAGAGTTGTGGAGAGTTATAGAGACAATTTGATTTGGGTATATATAGAGGACCAAACTCCTAAACTATATTAGGAGATAACATACCTTAAGATGGGAAAAAGAAAGGAGATTGTCGAGTGGATTGTTGATAACTATAAATTTCGTTACAAATTAAGTGGCCACTTTGACATGAATTTAATGACCTCAATTAATAGATGTCTTAGTTATCTAAGATTACAACACCAAAATTAGACTATCTATGTTCGGAAAAAAATAGCATTGTATGCTTGTTAGGTGATTAAAACTCAAAACTTATGTGTAACCTAAGATAAAAAAAAAATGTGGTGTGTTAGAGCTTCACCAAAAGACACCATCTGTAATAAAAATAATTTAAATATTATAAAAAAATAATTATTTTGTCAACCATATATACAACATTAGAAAGAAATAAAATATTTGTGATCAAAGATAAACTAATAAATGATCTTGGAAGGAGCTAAGAACCATTGAAAAAGCCTAATCTCAACCTCGAGTAAAAACGTGACTAAATATTAAATTTAACAAAGCATTCATATTGATGAAGAAAGTGGATTATAAACCCCTGAATTAAAGATTAAGGATTAGTACTACCACTTAAGCTACTAAAAAATACCTGATTATTAAGATTATGCAAGAAAATTTGATGTCCAAAGAAAAACAAAGTAGTTTGGAGATAAAAAATTAATAAAATATGTGAAATATGTTAGGTTTGAGACCATGCCATCCTTGATTATCAAAGCTGGCATTGTGTAGAAAAATGGGAGATCAACACATTGAGGGAATTGTCAAATCGCTTTTCAAACGACTCCCCATTTTTATTAAGCATTAAATTTTCAATCACTAATATCCGAATTAGTACTTGATTGTCCTCTTTGAATGTGTTTTTAATCGCTAATTCGTTCACTTGCAGCTATTAATTCTTAAACACTAATTTATAATAATGTATATAATAAATAGATATACTATTTTATAATGAGGTATATATATGGCATCTAATAAGGATAAATTATATTAATTTTAATTTTAATCATTAATTTAATATCACTGAAATTTATAAAAAAAAAAATTATATATAATATTAATGTTATATAACTTTAATATATATACAGTTTGAATAGGTTTAATGGTTAAAAGCATGTGTTAGAAGTTCAAATATAAAAAGATAAGGTATAGATATCTATTAATCAAATCTCTATACAGTAAAATAAGTTTACTTTTATCTTTTTATCAATTTATGTATTTTTGGTAAACTTTAATAGTCAAATACCCTAAAATAAAACACTTTACTTTTTCCACTTTCCTTATTAATTTTTTTTCCCAAAAGAAATTACTCGATTTTATATATGGTATAAAATCTTTTACAATTGCTCTGTATCCAGACAAGGCCGAAATAACAATGACAATACAGTACTGACCAAGTAAAAAAACTTGCAAAACTAACTGCCAGTCGAAGAATGGACTGTCAAAGGGACCGGAAAACATACAGCCAACACATGAAAACCTGTTAAAAACACATGGCGAGACCATGCCGTCAAGCGCACCGAGATATGAAACAATTAGCCTCAGCCAAAGACAACATCCGCCTTCATACAGCCTCGAATGTGGACAATGACTGACCCGGCTCCTCCAGAAGAAAAAACAGATCAGAGAGGATAGATACCACAGTCAATTGGCACAACTGACAACAGTGCCACACAGTCTGATAAGAGCAAAGTGAAAATCAATGCACAGGCTGGTACACATGAGCAGTCAATCGCCTGATAGGAAAGATGCCACTTTCCTTATTAATTTATTAACACTAAAAACAGTTTTTACTTTATTCATTACATAAAAACACCAATGAAAACACAAAGGCACGAATGAGACTTTCTCAATGAATGAGACTTTCTCAATGAGAAAGTAAGGGCAGCAATAAGAGTTTCTCAATCTTCCTTTATTATGCACAGTACTTCCTTTATAGAACTGTACGTGATATCAATAGGGAATCCAATCGTTAAAGGCAGCAATAAGACTTTCTCAATCTTCCTTCATTATGCACAGTACTTCCTTTATAGAATTGTACGTGATTTCAATAGGGAATCCAATCGTTACTCCAATACGTGATCTCCTTGCTTACCGACACAGGCCTGGAATTTGACATCTCACAGGACTTATTTTTTATTTGAACCCGTATTTGACACACATGTTATTATCGATAGACATCAAAATACCAAAAACTTCAAATTGACGTTTAACAGTGTAGATTTCCTGTCAAAATCTGTTGTAGGTACTTACATATTAGAGGCTTATAAGTATATACCGCCTAGGTTAATAATTATAATTCATGGCTTCAGCGTTCAAGGAACTAGGCAGGGGCACAACAGTGAGGTTGATGACACCTGGACAATGTTAGTTGAGGGAGTAAATGCACACCTAAATTACAAATTCCAATGCTCCAGCTAGAATCTTCTGAAATTTACACAATATACAAAATATTTTGACATTTATGATTTTGGATAAAACTTGAAATGGCATGCATGAAAATAATTTAACCGTCATCAATTTTTGTCTTGACAGGCTGAATAAATTTGAAATTCCAAGCCTGTACGAACATGACTGTGTGGAAATTTCATTGTGCGGCTATTCACCATACCAAAACGAGAATGTTATGTTTCAAGTGGTTCTGCGCATGAGGAAAATGCGAAAAACATGCTTCACCAGTGTCCAAGAAGATTTGATTCTTCTTTTCGTTGGAGGCATGCAGCTTATAAGTAAGCTCTTTTAATGAACCATTACTTCATTGAAAGTGATTGAAAAAGGATTATTTTTAAATTTAACATTAGCTAAGAAAGGATTATTTTTAAATTTAACATAAGCTAACATATCAAAATAAATCATAGTCCAAATAAGGACGTAAAGTGAATGCTATTACGTCTGGTCTCGTCTTTTTATTCGTCTTTAGTCTCTTAGTGAACTATTACGTTTTTTATTTTTAGAATAGTGTCCATAGTTTGATATTTAAAAGTATAAAGGAATAAGTTAACTTAATCAAATAGATCTGTTTTTTACTTAGAAGAATGGGTTTGAATTTGGTTAAATTTTCAGGTCTAGTAAGATTTGTATGGATTAAAGTTTCATGTATTTCAAAACCATATTTTAGGGGTTTTTTTCCTTTTTAAACCAACCCAAATGCTCAAAAAATCGATAAAAGTTTTAGATTGAGGAGAAATTTAAAACAACATAACACTAAAACCTGCCAAAAAAATAACTTGAGAAAGAAAATTAATCTAGAATTAACCCACTCCAAAGTATAAATTCATTTTAATTTGAGAGGTTAACCTTGAAAGAAAAATTACCACAGAATAGGAGGTGGCAAATTCTATTACCCGTTGTGCTCTATATGTAGGGAATAATCACGCCAGACAGACAAAATATTGAAAAACTATAGAATTGTACTAACATGTATAGAATTGTACTAGCATGTCAAGAATCTCTTGAGCCAGATGCTCCAGCCCCGTGAAGACACGCAGAATACAATGCAGTTGTAGCTGGACGGCCTATACCTGATGACGGCCTATACTCGCCGTCCTCTAGCAATGACGGCCTCTGCTTCAAAATGTGCTCCTCATTCTACCCCGGAGCAGCTTCAAGATCCTTCAACGGTTTCTCCAACTCCATGACCAGTAGGTAGTCTTTTCAGTTTTTAAATGCATTACATCATAAGATGAAGTTCTGGAGCCTACTCCAATTACTATTTATACTAATTTTCTAGCTTTTAAGAATTTGTTTAAAAATATCCTACAAACTCTATGCTATGCACTGAAGACTTATAACTTTGTTGATGCTCCAGTAGTGACAGGGTAGCTGCAAAGAATTTTTGTCTGTAGGATATTTTATTATAATAATAAAACTTTTGTTGGTGTGTTTACCCAGAAAAAAGTTTAATAAATAAGTGTAATTTTTTCATATTTAATGAAAATGAATTTATATGATTTTATTTTAGTATGTAACTATTATGTATTATTATTATGATGAAGAATAGTTTTTTCAACAATTTAATAGTATTATAATAATTACATATTTCAAACAATTTAATAATATTATAATAATTACATATTTATCCAAATTGTGAATATATTTAACTATTCTTAATTATAAATTTATTACAAATATTTAACTTCAATCACATAAATATACTAAATCTTATAAAAATATTTATAATTTTTTTTTTTTAAGAATACAATAGTATAATTTTTTGTATTTATTAAATATTAATAAATATATTTATTAAATAGTAGTAGAGTAAAGAATACTGAATTTTATAAAAATATTTATAAATTATTTTTTAAAAGAAATACAGTAAAAACAATTTTATATATTCATTAAATGTTGAAAGACTGTAAAAATGCTGCTAATACAACATAGAAAAATATTATTGGTAAACCAAATTTTTCTCATAAATTCATATATTTAAGTTAAACACTTCAGGTTTATGTCAATGTTGATATATTTAAATTTAATGCTTAATATGTTTATATCAATGTTAGACATGGTGTCGAGTCCTGAATAGCATGCCCTTCTAAACTTATGAAGTTTGGACAGTTCAATATGTTGACATGCTCTCTTTCATAACGAACTCAAATCCTAATTCATGAATGTTATATTTTCTTACAAGGTTTGACAAAGTACTATGAAAAGACGTGTTCCATCAAAGAGACTTTAAACTTTCCTCAAAAGGTTTTAAGGAATTAGTATCAAAAGTATTCCTTAAAATTTGTGGAGGTTAAATGTGTTACACATTTTAAATTAGTGTATTCACGAAGATAATATACGGTATTTACAGAGGTACTCAAAGATAATAATAATAGAGGTTACTTTTGGTAAACAAGATCTAGTATAAATACAATAAATGTGATAAAGTTTCTAGAAGTTTTTTTTTCTAGAATGATCTTTGGTAATAGGTAGTATTATATGAAGATGTGTAATTGATGTAATGTACATGGTTGAAGAATATTGTATTTGGAATTTATTTCGTTATGAAGTTGCCTCCTCAAAGAGACAAGTGAACAAGAGTGGATTCTTCTATTTAAAAAGATCAAGTGTAAGGTGTTACCTAGGTGAATGGTTTCATATTAATAAAGTGTGGAGTTCTTATGTATTTTTCTTGGATATTTTATATGTGGTTGTATTTTTAGATATAATGAACCTCACAACACGTATGTGAGTGCTTTCTTCGACCAAGAAAAAGGGCAATTTTTTTTTTCCATTTTGTAGATTTTCAAATAAAGATGAAGAAAGAGGATTAAAAACTTAGGGAAGTTCTTGTATCTTTTTTAAAAGAATTTGAAGAAAATGACAATATATCTTAAAATCAATGAGTTTAAAAATAAAAAATAAAAAATAAATCATCTGAATCAAAGTTATTGAGGTCAATATATCATTGATTTAAAATCAACAATTTTTCACGGTTTTACAACCACGTGATTGTGTCGGATTTTTTAACAATTGGTTGCGGATTTTCCCAAACAAATTAAATGTTTGAGTTCTTCTCACAAAATAAACCAATTTTAAAAAAAAATAATGTTTGAATCAAAGCTCTCAAAGTGAATGTGTTGTTGAATTAAAATCAACAATTTTCAAGGTTTTTCTGCGACGACGGTGAGATTGCACAACTCAGAAATTTTGATAGGGTTTTCATATTGCTAGTAAATTGATATCATTGAAGAGATGTTTTTTATAGATTTCTTGTGGTATATTATATGTGTTGCTTCCAATGGAAACGGATGGTTTTAAGGATGGGAATTTATTTTAAAATGTAAAAACTTTGACAAATCTTACTAATCCTTCATATGTAAACTATAAATGTTTGGCGATATTTTCGGAAAAATATTCAAATTTCTAAGTATTTTGTATAGCTTTTATAATTTTTTGGCGATTTTTAAGGTAAAATAATTTTATCCTATAGAATTTGAGCGAATCATTTTTAAAATAGTGAATCTCGTTTTTGGAAAAACCATGGAAAATTAGCCCATGAGAAAAATTTAGCCCCTAAAATCATCCCTGCCAATGGATATTCACTTTCAAATCCTTATGAACATAAACAATGATATAGGAATAATATAATCAAGAAGGGTCTTCTTGGTATGATTTTGGCAGTAATTGTAATGATTGGTATATGGATAGTTGTCATTTATGGGATTATAATCATTTTAGTCTCCTACATGATGAGTCTACTCCACCAGATGTAGAGTACATTATGGAGAGGAGTCAAGAGCCTTCTATAAATACTATTTTTTAGTTTGTTCACTCTCATACTAGTGTGTTATGTGGAAGATCTTTTGGATATAGAAGGATTTACATATTTGTATCCACATGACCAATGTAAACATTTGGAGCAACATTTTCAGTTGGCTATTACTACATGTATCCTTAGAGGGGAGTTCACTTGAGCATTTGGACATGGGACCTAAGTTTACAATGGATCTTGGACTACCTCAACATGTTGGCTAGGTATTCTACATGGGACCCTAATTCTTTAATCCACTTCATCATTATGGTCCATATTTACTCTTTAACAACGTTGGTTTTTTGTCTAGTTTCCATGGGCCCATACTCGATATGATTTTTAAGGTTAAATGTTGTGAATGAATATATGTTTGTAATTGTATAATTATCAATACATAGGATTTTTTTATGCATATCTTCTTTGTTAAATTAAACGCCTTATGCAGTTCAATATTTTTTTTCGAGATCTTGTTCTTCTACCTTATTAATTGTGTTGAGATTTCCCTCTATAGTTCAATTTCTTATGCTATTTGTAACATTCCTCTCTTGCACGCACATGATTTGACTTCTTCTTTGAGGACACTTGCATGCAAGTGACCCGGTTTTACTATATGGTTGTTTGTTCACTCATGGATGCTTATGATGATATTGGATTATAATGTTATGTTATTTGATATCTATGTATAGATAGGTTCGATTGACAAGTTTCTCCTAAGTGTGTAGGACACTTGACAGATTGAGGATGTCGATGGCATCAGTGGACCTCCTTGGACTATGAATCAAGTCAGGGAGTAGATTGTATATGGTTGGGGTATTTATGTTTATGCATATGTGACCTATGATCGAGTATATTATGATTTTGTTTATGGATCATTGACATGTTTCATTGATGGATGAAGTCTCATGATTGCTTTCTAATCAGACTCACATTAGGAGTAAAGGGGATATGCACAACAACCAAATATTGAGGGAGAGGTGTGGCAACAATCCTGTCATAGCCTACTAGCACTCCCTTCGTGTCTCGAATTGTAGGTTAATGATTACCTAGTTTGAGAGATCCACGATGTCGTGTGGGCAGACTGAGAAAGTCACGCACGAAAATTCTAAAGGGCGTGCAATAAGGCAGGGTTCTTATTCCTTAGAGTCTCTTATTTTCTCACAAGGTTGTCTGATGGATTATTAGCTCCAAGGTTTGGAAAACTACCAAAATTAGTCAAAGGCGTGTGGCACTCTTGGAGGACATAGTGCATCTTGAAGGGCACGTCACATAAATAAAACAAGAATAATGGAGAGTGGCACCCTTGGAGCACGTAGTGCGTCTTGAAGGGCACGTCGTGATTTTTAATAAACGAGAGTCAATGACCCTAGGTGCCTAGAAAACAATATTTGGTTTTGACATGGTGAGCCTTAAAATAAATGTTAAATGAGTAAAATTTTACTAATTACAAAATTCCCTTAAAAAAAAAAGGAAAATAATTTCTAAGCCTAGTTGAAAATTAAGCCTAGGTCTAAATAGGGTAAGAAGACAAAAGATAATAATAATAATAAATAATCAATTATTAAAAGGGGGATGGAAAAAAAATCAAACTAAGAATTTAAAAGAGAAATATTTTATCTAAAGAGTTAATTATTGATTATGTTCAAGACATGTTAAATTCGAACTTACAAAAAGGGAAATGAATGTAAAAAGGAATGGGAAACATAGAAATGAATCTAGTCAAGTCTCACTAAAGAACATTCCTAAATAAAAACAATGAAGTTTTAGAAAGACATGAGTCATTAAAAGAAAATAGATGGAATACATGGACAACAAGGAGCACTTTTAGGATGGGTGAGAGAAATTGGCATTTGATTTAATTAAATAAATGAATTTTTGGTGCAAGTAAGGGATCAAGTAACAAGTCTACTAGGGAGAGTATTTCCTAATTAATTTTCAATAAAAAGAATTTAACGTGCAACTGGAAAATGGTGACTAAGAAGAGCTCTATAAAAGTAATGACGGAGAGGAGGAATAGATAACGACTGGTATGTGTAACGTTATGTTGCCGAAATTTCTTTGACTATTTTTTCTTGTGGGAGTTTGTATACCCAGCTTGAATAGAGAGTGGTAACTCGACCTTGCGAGGCAAGCTCTGAGCTAGATTTTTCTCTAATATTTTGTGTGTGGCCCCTTTATGACTCAAGGGGATAAGGGGGAAGAAGAGTACCCCTAGATTTGGTTGGGAGGTACTGGTGAGGTCTCAACGATTAGCAAGCGATAGCAAGGAGGATCGCCAACAACCAAATATCACCAACAAGTCCATCAGCCGGTTATGATACACATGTTTAAAATTTGCATTGTAAATTAGTTAAAATTTTTTGTATATGGGTTTATATGTTGATGGAATTTGTAAGGGATTTGTGTAACTAGATGTGTGTGAATTTAATTAATCCATTGCTCTGATAATAAAGAGGCATGTGTTTATAATTTAAACATTTTTTTTTCCCTTCAAGATCACTGCGATCTGCATTTACCCTCATCATTTTGTAATAGGTTTTCTCTGAAGTTTTATAACTTATGCGTCCGCGCTAGGATTAAAATGCCTACAAGTTTTTCTCAACCACAATTGTTGTTGGACAACAAATTAAGGGTGATCTGCATTTTATTTTTGTTTCCTACACATTTTTTCCCAGCTATAGATTTGCATTCACATCCTGAACTCTGTGTTTTTGTCAAAACTTTGAGATATTGTACTCCACGTTTATTTTTGTTTTTTCCCCCAGATTTTCATCTTGATTTTCGCTTAGTGTCTCCCTTTCTACATAGAACGATCTTCTCCCTGAAGGTTCTGTGATTTGGGGGTTTTACATAATAAATTTGTTCTTCCATCTAGCGATTCTAGAGTGTCACTGCCAATTGGTTAAAACATTTTATTTTACCCAGCAAATCCACTCCTTGTACAACGAAATTACCCCCTCTCGCGTTGTGCTTAAGTGTTTATTTCACCCAGCAATTTCATTTTTGGTTTTCTTAGCGAATCCACTCCTTTTATAGCCAACTTACCCCCTCTATCTATGTGTTTCAATGTTTATTTCACCCAACATTTTCATTTTATTTTTCTCAGTGAATTCATTTCTTGGTACAACGAAATCTCCCTTGATACCCATGAATTTTCATTTGGGTATTCATCCCCTCTGTTTGACATGCATTCACCCAACTCGTGGGGGAATCAAGCCTTCATATTCACCCWTTTTCTCTRTGTTTTTCTTGAGAAAATTGTTCGAAGCTTGTGGGGGAGGCAAGAATATGTTTTCACCTTTTTATCCCTACATTTTTCTCTTTCTTCGCCCAACAATTTCATATTGGTACCTATGCATACCCCCCCCCCCCTCTTATCTTTGTGTGGGAAGGAGTCCTCTAGCTCGACGCAGTTCGAGTTTGTTATCACCATAACAATTTTATTTTGATGGAATCCAAGTCTCARATTTAGCGATGGGCTAGATCAGTGTGGAGATGCGATAAATTTGGAAGATAGGGTCACACATAGCGGAGAAGGGCCAAATATAGYAGAGGTGTGAAAGTTGATGGGACCCGGTGGGCCAATACATATATTAAAGAATCCAGATCGACGCTCAGGAGACATATCGGGCGAGGAAATAGTGTGAAAGTTAATCGCTTGAGATTGGGCTGGGGAAAATATCATGGTTTCATCTCACAGACACATGGCACCACCAGAGGCATATAAGAGACAAAACAAGGTCTATGTTAAGAAACAAATATCAATATAGCATAGAAAATCTTCAGAAAAAGTACTCAACGCCTTGAAAAGGAGAGAATTTCAGATAATAAGCATCTTTGAGGGGGAAACCTCCTTTTACCCCACTTAAACGTTCAAGTACAAGATGATTCAAAATGAAAATTTCTCCTTGGTTTATATAGGAGACTAGGAGGTATAATTACAACTAATGGCCTAAGGCTGGCATAAATAAAATAACATTACTAATCTAGTATGCCCCAATTAAGGGGTAATGAGCCAATAATAGGGCTTAACATGCCCCTCCCCTTGAGACAAGTGTTATCCGCAATGCTTGAGTAACTCTAGATGCTTCTGTATAAAAGAATCATCTTCCCAAGTGGAATCTTTAGCTGGTAGTTTCCTCCATTTAATGAGATAATTTGAAATGGATCTATTCCTCAGTTGGCGAATTCTTGTGTCAGTGATGGCTTCAGGCTCCAATATGATTTTTCCTTCCTCATCAAGTTCTGGAAATATAGTTTGAAGTGGGATCTTGTCGCCTATAACCTTCTTTAAGCATGAAACATGGAAAACTAGGTGTACTCGTGAAAATGCAGGCAACTCCAGTTTGTATGCCATAGTACCAATATTTTGCAACACCTTATAAGGGCCATAGTTCTTTGGTGATAATTTATTATCCTTCTTGGCTGTCTTGAGGGACATTTGTTTGTATGGTTGTAGTCTTAAAAATACCCAATCCCCTACTTCAAAACTTCTTTCACTACAATGTTGATCTGCTTGTTGTTTGTGCCATGGTCAGGTTGTCCTTTAAGATTTGGAGAACTTGTTGTTGATTCTCAATGTGATCTTCCACTGCTTGAACATTAGATTTTTATTTTAGAGAAGAAGTGATGGAAGGAGGATGGTATCCATAAAGTTCCATAAATGGTGTCATTTTTGTTGCAATATGAAAGGAAGTGTTATACCACCATTCTGCCAAGGGTAACCATTTGAACCATTGTGTTTGTTTATCAGAGATAAAGCAACGAAGGTATCCTTCCAGACATTTGTTCACTATCTCGTTTGTCCATCAGATTGAGGATGATAGGATGAGCTATGAGCCAATTGAGTACCCAAACAAGAAAATAATTATGTCCAAAAATGTCCAGTGAAGATGGGATCTCTGTCACTTACAATAATCTTTGGGCTTCCATGTAG
>ML784707.1:459956-473408 GCA_009831015.1 Picea engelmannii | reverse complement strand
TTGGTTGTGGTACATGTTGAGTACATGGTTGAGACAAGTAGTTGATGAGTTGGCGCACATACATGAGGTGTATAGTTGATGATGTTGGTACATATTGATGAGTCATAGTTGATGAATAGTTGACACATGATTGGTACATACTTTGTACATGGTTGGATGCACTTGTTTATGGTACAGGTTGATTACAGGTTGAGGTACAGGTTGATGCATGGTTGATGGATGGTTCAGATTTATTGGTACATGTTTACAACATTATATCTCATAGTGATAGTGTGACTGGTTCCATCATTCTACTTCTACTTCAGGGTGACAGGACGGGACAAAGACAGGTGGTTGTAGCCACCTTCCGGTTGTAGCTGGAGAACATTGGGTGTTGTAGCCTCCTTCTGGTTGTAGCAAGAGAATTGGGGAATTGGAGCTTCCCTCAGGTTGTAGCCTGAGGAAGTAGGTGTTGGAGCTTCCTTCTAGTTGCAGATGGAAAACAAAGGAAGATGGTGCTTCCAATGAATGTAATTCTTCAAGACATATAATAAAAAGAATTCTGTGGTTTTCTTCCGATTTGGTTTTGCACATAAAACACTGGTGTACTGTGTATGTGTGTGATTATTTATTTCTTACTGCTCATTATTGGATAATAATTCTACATTGATATAACATTTTAAGAAAAATGATTCTAATTACGCTATTATTGATTCACCCCCCCTCTCAGTAATCCAATACCTATTCCATACTCAGACAAATTTTAGGATTGGATAATGAAATGTTTGTAGTAGAGGTCATGTTAGGTTTCCTGTTGACCTTTTTTCAGTCAGAGTCCAGTCAGTCGGTCTGTATCAGTTTTGAATATTTCATCACTGATAATATGCACAAACAAATGGTAAATTTCTAATCACTAAGACACTTCAGGTATTACACAAACTTGCTGAGAATGTTCCTGGAAACAAATAAGATGGAATTTCCCGCAGGTGCATTCATTTCGACTGAATGCAAAAGGATCACAATGCTTATTTTTATAAATAAGATCATGTCTAAGGTTCATAGCTTAATATTCAACACCAGTATGCCAAGATTTTTGGAAGAAATAAAAAGTTATCTACAACCCAATCCAGAGAACAAAGTAGAAGATTGGGTGTTTTTCATGCATTGTACTATGATTTGGGTATGTGGTTATCAAGAGGGACCTTACATTTTTCCTGTTTTCTTGACTCCCAAAGTCTTTTCCCTAGAGTTCATCAGGAAAATAATCATCTCAGAAACATAACATTTTCTGAATATGCACAAAGCATCTAACTTAATGTTTCCTTTCATAATATGATCCTTTGTGGTAAAGACTAGATCTTGTTGCCTCAGATCCAGGCCAAGCTCAATGAATTTGGATTTTCATAGTTACAAGGGAAGAAATATGATCTGCATTAGGTCATATCTAAGAGAAGACTGATGAGCAAACAAGGCCCCTACGAACATGATAATGTCGAAGGAGTTGTCAAACTGACAAATCTAGAAACATGTGCAGATATGGAAATCACTTTGCAGCCTGATCATACACAACAAATAGAGTCATCCCCGCAACAGATCCAGACACAATAAACTTATCCAAAGTTGATTATTAAAGCTCCCAAGATGAGTATTTATAATAAGAGGAGCAGTTCAAAGGCCCTGGGTGCCAGTGGTCAGCAAAATGCTCCCACAAAAATGAAAATCACATAGTCCCCACAGATAGTAAACCCGCAGGAGGAAGAGCCTAAAGAGAAACTAAACATGAAGATGGTGGAAAGTAGAACCAAAAATGAAGAATTTAATATAGGGAGCATGCCACAGGGTAAAATCATCTCAAGATATTTCACCAGCAAGAAAGATGTCTTTAATAAGGCACCTGGAGCAGTCTACCAATCCAAAGAAGATTTAGCAAACCAATACACTGTGAAAGGAAAGATGGACATGAGTGAAATAAGAGATTTGTTACCTGAAGTAGAGAGGATCTCCTAGCACAAGTCTTCCCTATTTTTAGTGAGGGATGTATAAAGGAAGACATTTAACATAGCAGTGGCAGATGACGATAAGGTGTCTTAAATCAAGTTGCATTATGAAAATATCAATGCCCCAGATAAGGTAAAATTCCACAAAAACTCCAATGACATGCTATATTTAGACTACATGAGTCTGAGTTTGAGGGTTTCAAGACTAACATACCATGCACTTAAATTATATGGACAGTTGAAGTAGGAAACAACATCCAACAGAGCCTGGTAGACTCAAATCAAAAGATTGGAATCTGAAGACCCTCAAGGGGTAAAAGATTCCTTAGATGAGAAAGAGAAGATGATACAAAGCCTAAAAAAGAAGTTGAAGATGTTTGTTGCAGAACATCCACAAACAACAGATCTGGATTCTCTAGAGTAAGAAAATGAGACATTTAGACATGAAGCACTAAATTAAAAATCCAAAGTATTATAGTTGGAAAAGGAAAAAGAGAATTGGTCACAAGGACAAGCTATACAATTAGATATGGTTGTTATTGTACCTTCTACTACATAAACTGGATCAAGTGTTGATGGATTGGTTCAGGCTATGTCCCAATTAAGCTTGAACATAGGAGAAATCAAGAACCTTAAGGGAATCATAGAAAAGTTGCAACAAGAGATGAAAATGAAAGATGAAAAGATGGTCCAAGTCCAAAAGGAAAATCAAGATTTGAAAGAAAGGGTAAGCAAGCTGAAGACAAGGTTGAAACATAAAGTTCTTCTGCAAGGAGCTAAACATGTAATCTGGGATGTTATTGCTACTGAGGCTGCTAATTTTAGAGTGTACTTGAATTTTATAAATGACAAAGACAACATGGATATCACTACTAGAAGCAGGTGTACTCTTGTAGATGAGACATTGGTGAAAAATCCCTCAGAATGGATCCATAATGTTATAAATCTGTTGAATTTTGTTCCCACTTATGATATTCAGACCATTGGGGTAAAAGACAGGACTACACTGATCATTTGGGCCATGAGGATCATCTCTAAGAAGAATTTTCTCAAGTCAGTTCAAACCAAAGTTGTAGAGATGGAGCAGAGTATACAAGAGTTTAAGGATACATTTGAACAATTGTTTATCAAGGGCCTCCCACAATTTTTGGATCGCAAAGGAAAATTACATGATCAAGAAGAATATAATTCTCTCCTCACTTAGTGCAGAATGGATCTTTCCAAATTTGAAGCTCCGTAGGAGAAACTGAAGAGACTAAGTTTGGTGGAATATTTCACCACAGACTTTGATATTTTAAATCAGTTTAAGATAGTAAAAATCAGTTTGCTGACTATGAATTATGCTACTTGCATAGAATTGGAGATTATGATAAAATAAATTTTGGATTACGAGATTCCTTCTGACTCATAATGGAAGGAGATCGTGCAGCTAAGCAAGACGAATTGTAGTTTTCCAGGTACCAACAAATAACCTCCAGATGTCACCAGATTGGTGGATTGGACATAATATAGGAGCACGACAGATAGTGAAGAGAAATCTGAGCAGTCAAATAAATCCATCCTTATTTGTGGTTTTTTTTTTATTAATCATTGTAAATCAATTCGCCTACTGAAGTCGTTGGCTTGTAATTATTGTAGTCAGTTTCATAAACGGAAACACTTCATTTTTATCCATTGTAATCAAATTGTATAAGTACTAGAATTTTTGAACGAATTAATGTTGGGAGATGTTCAAGGGCACCTTTTTGTTGTTTCTAGACTCTATTGTAATTTTCAGGAACTGAATTGAATACATATGCAAAATCTTTTGAAGTCTCTATGAAAAGATTCTAATGGTGGTGATATGAGTTTTGTCTCCTTTCATTGTATGTATTTCATATGTTCTTTATTTCCATTTACATTTTATTCTGTTTAAATTGGGATTTACATGCCCAGATTTCATCTTATGATGTTCTTGACTTAAGTAATGTAAATTGTGTATGTTTCTTCTTAACTAATTCAGAGTTCATTTCAGTAATTCTCTGATGCAGTTGTTTTTTTTCTCTTTCTTCCTACACTTCCCTTAAACTCAATTTACATCTCAGATTCATTGCCTCATTTATCCTTTATCCTCTGGAGAGTTCTACCGTCCAGTCATTGTTTTCATTCATTTTCATAATTTTGACTCCATGGCGCTAAGTGTCTCTCCCCTTCCTTGCCAACAACTTTATAAAAACACCAAAACAAACTAAATCTAGCCACTGATTGTTAAAGAAATATCAAGTGACACGAGAGATCCCTCTATGAGTTGAGAAGGCTAGTGTTGAGCTCTAAAGTAGGTTGAAACAATTACCTTTGTCATTTTTATATAAACCAGAAAAAATTTACAGAGTGCTAACATTCTGGCATCATTGTCGGGGATGAAATTGAAAAATCTTCCCTAGGAAAAATGACTTAAAGATTTATTTTGATCCCTAAGGGTGACAGTGGATCAAATACCTTATTGGATGAAATTATTTTTTCCTTTTCTACTCCATTACCAAATAACCAGTTTCACCAAATAGTGTGAGCTAGAAACACTGGCTCCCAAGAGAATTCACACCAGAAGGAACCGAGACCCAGAAGATGGAATCCTTGTGTATGACTCTGAAAAGCTTGTACATAAAAGAAAAGAAAATCTAATAACCCAAGTGTTGTGTCCAGACCGATATTTATCCTTACCCAAGGACGGAGTGACAAGCATTGAATACCTTGAGCTTGACGTGAAATTTGGGCAAGCTCTATTCAGAACTAAGTTTGAATCTTGTTTAAGCAATACCATCTTTGACGAAAAGAGATTTCAAGATTTGATTTTAGCCGCATCTTCCAGGCCTATAGTGATCCCCACTTAGAACCAACATCCACTCCGACCCCTCACAACAACCATGTCAGCTAGATTTGCTTTCCTCATACTGCTTGCTCAACTACATGATTTACCTCAAGATTATAACCTAAGGATTAGACTATATTATGATCAAGGCAACATATCAACCTAGAAGCATCTAGACTGGTTTAATGATTTCATAGACTTGGAGGAGGTGGACTTTGAAGATGTGAAAATGAGGTTGTTTACACAAAGACTTGCAGGAGAAGTGAGGAAGCGGTTCAGAGCCCTTCTAGTAGCTAATATCAAGAATTTCGAGGCCTTTGAAACCATCTTCCTTGCAAAATGGGGAGACAAGAAAAATCCCCTTCTGTTGTTGACCTAGTACAACAACATGAAGAGATCACCTGACGAAACAGTGGAGGGGTTCTCAGCTAAATTCATGAAGGCCTATAGTTTGATTCCTGCTAAGGTAAAACCCCTCCCTAAAGCTGCTCAACTCAAATATGTTGATTCTTTTGAAAGTGATTTTGATCTATTATTAAGAGAACGAAGATCTGCTACATTGGATCATATGATGAATGATGGCACAGAATTCGAAGTGAACCTAATGGGTTCAGGAAAGATTAAAGCTAACTCTGACAAGGACATGAACAAAACTTAGGATAAGGCACAATCTTTAACATCTCAAACATCAGAAGAAAGGTTTGAAACAATGATGAGAACCATGCAAATAATGATGGAAAGAATGAATCTCAATAATAGGCCTAACCCTAGAGAACATGTTGATGCCCCACCCAGAAATCTGAGGAGACCAACAATCCCACAAATTAGATGAAGATAATAAAGAAATCAGTGGAATCAGGAAAACCAAGCAGATCAGAGAAATCAAGGAGATCGGCAAATGAGACCTCCTTTTCAAAATAATTATGTAAATGAGAATTATGATGGATATTTTAAAGACAACATGAATTGTTTTAATGATAAAGAAACATAGGTGTTTTCGACCAGAGAAGAACATGATCAGTTCATGGATGCGAGTGAAATATTTTTGCAAGATGAGTAGGAGAGGTTATCAGTAGAAAGGGAAGATTACCAAGCATGATTGGAAGATACCATCATGAAATTCCAAAGACAATACAACCTTAGAAATTAGAGAGTGTCTGAAAACCTCCCAAAGGGAAATCCTCTAAATGGAAACCTCACCAAAGAAGCTCAGAGTAACATACCTTCTTCAAGTTAGCCCAAAATATATTCTGCTGCAAAGGATTCTGCTGCAAAGGGTGTTATAGACAAAGGAACGTAGAAAGAAGAGCCTCAGAAGAAAATATTAGAAGCGAGGAAAGAAGTGGTCACCAAATAGGTAGAGAAGACCTCATTCTCCTTTAATTTTGAAATGACATGGCCAAGATAAAAAAATTTGTACCATTTAATGCATTAATCAAGAATAACGAGTACATAAATCAGATAATCTATATGATTAAGGTGGAACAAACCTATGATACCCTGAACATACAAGATGATCACCCAACCATCTTATTTGTGCCGAGAGTAGAAGAAAGTAGTGATAATGAAGAAGTTCCCCCTTTTTATGTCATCCTGAAAATTCATGACATGACTCTACACAATGTCATGTTGGACTCTGGAGCATCTCATAATCTAATTCCCAAGGTGGTCATGGACCAACTAGGTATGGATATTACAAGGCCTTACAAAGACCTGTTTTCTTTTGATTCTAAGAAGGTGAAGTGCCTAGGTCTTATTAAATATTCTGTGGTATCTTTGGCAGAAATCCCAACAAAGAATATGGTTATGGATGTAGTGGTTGCTGACATCCCTCCCAAGTTTGACATGTTGTTTTCAAGGTATTGAGCTACAAAATTAAAGGGAACCCTCCAGATGGATATGTCATATGCCACCATCCCTTTCTTTGGTCAGGACAAAAGGTTGTATAGAGAAGTTTTTCTAAAATGCATGGCCTACAATAAGTCATAGCCAAGTAATCACCCCATCTACTCCATGGAAACTGAGTTGGGATATTCTATTTTCTTCAATGACCTTTGTTGCAAAGAGAAAGAACCAAAAATTGACATGGCTAACAAAGAGAGATCAGATCAGCAGATTGAGGAATATTCAGAGCAACAAGATGAAGCAGAAGATCAGATATGGAAGATGATTTTTGATGGGGTTGCCTGCAGAGAGGGACCAGGGGTTGTCATTTGGATCAATCACCCCAAAGGAGATTCGAAATTGTGTTCTTAAAAATGTGTTTTTGAGTGCACAAATAACATGGCAAAATATGAAGCATTAATATTGGGTTTAAAAGTTTTGAAAGAATTGGGTGCCAAAAGAATTGTTGTACATGGAGACTCTGAGCTAATTATAAATCAAATCAAATGCATATACCAAGAAAAACATCCCAGACTGAGGGCCTATAGGAATCTCATACTAGACATCCTTGAGAAATTTCCAGAATGCAATCTTTCAACAATTCCAAGAGAACAAAATCAGGTTGATGATGCCTTGGCTATCTCAACAATGGTTTTCAAAGTTCCAATTTTCATTTACAGAAGTTACAAGGTTGAGGTCAAGTACAGGCTAGCAGTACCATATAATATGAATCACTGGCAAGTTTTTGAAGATGACTAACAAATAGAAATCTTCCTCAAGACGGAGAATGAATTCGAGAATTTGAACATTGATGATGAATATTGTGATGAAGAAGTAGATGCAGTTGCTTTCACTGTAGGTGGTTTCTTTGAAGGCTAAATGATTTTCTTATTCAATTGAGGCATCAGATAAATATTTCCACTTCGTCACATACGACAAAGGACTGGGATTTGCAATGCTAGAAAAAATGACAACCAAAGTTGTGCAGACGACATTGGCATGCACATGGTGCAGAGTTTGGGGAAAAAATTGGAGGAAAATTTAAGAGCATGAGGAAAATATATGCCAACCTCTATGGAAAGTCTGCACGATAAGAATGATGAATAAATACTTAAACAGTCTTACCTGCAAATTGTAAACAGTAAACAGTAAACAACGAATACGAATGAAACTATGGTATTGAAACTTACTCGTCAATGATGAACGACAGAACTGCAGGTCCAATGGAGGGTGCAAGATTTGAACCCTGTAAAGTGAAAAAACAACTCCAACTGTGGGTGCAAGACTCCAACCTTGCAAAGTTGAAGAAAATAAAAAGAAAACAACAAGAAACAAACTAGTGAGAAAGCACCAACATGTCCAACTGCAGGTGCAGGACTTCAACCTTGCAAAGTTGAACCAAATAACAACAAGCAACAACCAATGAACCAACGAACTGGTGAACAAGCAACAAACAATGAACCAGTAAAGAATATATGTATCTTCAATGATGACTAAATTGCATTCCAAACATAGAAGAAATATGAAACATATGATGACTATGTGAGTGGCCATGGACAACAATGTTGTCCAAATTCACTGCAAGATTGTATGCAAAAATTGGAGGAAAAATGTACTATGACATGCCTATTTAAGTAAACATTTAAGGCCATGGGGCCTCTTTAAGGGCTTTGTGCTATGTAAACATTTAAGCTGTGAGGCCTATTCAAGTACCTCAAAAAAGAGCTTGAATGGTCAAAAGTTTCAGTATGTAAACATTTCAATAAAAATGAAAAATTCAAAAAGAGCATAGATGCTCAAAACTTTGGATATCTAAACAGTTAAAACATTGAGAATAGGGAAACTCCCAATAAGACTTCTAATTTAAAAATTTATAGTCAAAGGAAAAGTTAATATGAAGTCAACCATCTATCGATAGTTATAGTCCCTCTCCTAGCTACTAATAATGTATATGTTAAATAGATATACTAATTTATAATGATGTATATAGTAAATAGGATATGGATAAACTATATTAATTTAAAGTTTAACCATTAATTTAACACCACAAAATTCATGAAAAATTATATATAATATCAGTCTTATTTAAAATTAATATATATACAGATTGAGTAGGTTTAATGATTAAGAGCATGTGTTAGAAGTTCAAATATAAAGAAATAAGATATACATATCTGTTAGTCAAATCCTTATAAAATAAAACAAATTTACTTTTTCCACTTTTTCCACTTTATCTATTTATGTATCTTCAATAAATTTTAATAGTCAAATCCCTATAAAATAAAACACTTTACTCTTTCCACATTATCTATCAATTTATGAACACTGAAAACAGTTTATTTTCTTTCTATCAATTTATGAACACTGAAAACAGTTTATTTTCTTTCTATCCATTAGATAAAGACACCAATGAGAACCTAAAGGTACGAATGAGACTTTCTCAATGAGAACATAAAGGTAGCAATAAGACTTTCTCAAGCTTCCTTCATTATACGCAGTACTTCCTTTATAGAACTGTACGTGATTTCAATAGGGAATCCAATCGTTACTCGAATACGTGATCTACTTGCTTACTGACATGACTGTGGGAATTTCCTTGTGCGGCTATTCACCATAGCAAATCAAGAATGTTATGTTTCAAGCGGTTCTGCACATGAGGAAAATGCAAAAAACATGCTTCATCAGTGTCCAAGAAGATTTGATTCTTCGTTTCCTTGGATGGATGCAGCTTATCAGTAAGCTCTTTTAATGGGCCATTACTTCATTGAAATGGATTGAGAAAGGATTATTTATAACTTTAACATTACCAAACATATCAATCAAAATAAGTGATAGGTCAAATGCTTTATTTATTTATTTATATTTTTTTAGCATATGTTTGGATAAATTTTATCAGAAATCTAGTAAGAAATTTAGAAATGTAGGATTAAGTAGTTTAGTCAGTATAATTTTATTGTTTCAAGGATTTTGAGAAAGCCTAATTTATTTATGTATTAAAAAATACAATTTAAAAATAAAAATATGAGAATTTACCAGATACATTATATATTAGGGGTTGCTGATAAAAAATTAAACAAAAACAATAAAACTTTTAAAGAAGAAAGTCATCAAGATAAAGAGTGTAGTGTAAATGTTTTATCTTTTTGTATTTTAGGAGAATTTTCATATTTAATTTTACCCTAAATTAAGTCTAAATTAAGTGAGGAATGGTTGGATTTGCAGATTTGAGTGGCTAAGTTTGTATAATTAAAATGCCTCTTCAATACATTTAATTTATTTATGCATTCAAAAATACAATTTAAACAAAAGAAAATAAAGATTTTATCCAAATTTATAGTACCTTTACAAAAATACCAACAAAATAGAACATTTAATCATTAAACCATTATAATTTTTTTAAAAGATTCCTCTTTTCTATTACTTCTATTACTTCTCATGCTATTACTTCTCTGGTCTTTTTATGACTAAACTTTCTTAGTGAACTATTACTTCTTGTCTTTTTCGAATAACGTTCATTTTAAAATTGTTTGATATTTAAAAGTATATATTCATTTTAATTTTAGATTTAAAAAAACAAAAGTGTAATTCCTTACTTTTAGGTTTAATAATCTGAATATGGGGTGTTGGGAGGATCAAATGACCATTGTAATGGAGAGTACGGTCGCCAATGTTCGCACGCTGGACTAGGTGCATTCACACGGTACAAGTGTTCTTTATTATGGAGTAGGTTAATTTCAGAGTACGAGGAAAAGATATGTCAATCTCAATGGAAAGTTTACAGGATAAGAACGATGAATAAATACTTATCATGTCTTATTTGCAAATTGTAAACAGTAAACAATAAACAATGAATACGAATGAAACTATGGTATTGAAACTTACTCGTCAATGATGAATGACAAAACTGCAGGTCCAATAGAGGGTGCAGGATTTGAACCCTATAAAGTGCAAAAACTACTCCAACTGTGAGTGCATGACTCAACCTTGCAAAGTTGAAGAAAAAAAAAACCAAACAATAAGCAACAAACCAGTGAGCAAGCACCAACATGTGCAACTCCACGTGCAAGACTTCAACCTTACAAAGTTGAACCAGATAACAACAAGCAACAACCAATGAACCAACCAACCAGTGAACAAGCAACAATTAGTGAACCAGCAAAGAATATATGTATCTTCAATGATGACTAAATTTCATTCCAAACATAGAAGAAATATGAAACATATGATGACTATTCAAGTGGTGGTGGACAACAACTTTGTCCAAATTCACTGCAAGATTCTATGCAAAAATTGAAGGAAAGTGTACTCTGAGAGGCTTATTTAAGTAAACATTTAAGATTGTCTGGCCTCTTTAAGGACCTTGCGCTATATAAACATTTAAGTTGTGAGGCCTATTCAAGTACCTCAAAAAAGAGTGTGAAGGGTCAAAACTTTTGGTATGTAAACATTTCAATAAAAATAAAAAAATTCAAAAAGAGCATCGCTGCTCAAAACTTTGGATATCTAAACATTTAAAACATTAGGAATAAAGAAGCTTGCAATAAGACTTCGAATTTATTGTCCACTGAAATGATGACAAATAAGTATTTTTTATTATATAAAAAATAATGCTTTCTATTCTCTAGTTCTAACAATAGAGATTGTGTAAAAATTTATAGTCAAAAGGCAAGTTAATATGAAGTCAACAATTTATGAATTTAAGGACTAATAATGTATATATTAAATAGATATAGTAATTTATAGTGATGTATATAGTAAATAAGTATATATATCACATCCAATAAGTATAAACTATATTAATTTAAAGTTTAACCATTAATTTAAAGCCACTTAAATTCATGAAAAATTATATATAATATTAATGTTATTTAAAGTTAATATATATATAATTTGAGTAGGTTTAATGGAGGTTTAATGGTTAAGAGAAGTGTTAACAATTTATGAATTTAAGGATTAACAATGTATATATTAAATAGATATAGTTATAATAATATATATAGTAAATAGGGATATATATAGCATCCCATAAGGATAAACTATATTAACTTAAAGTTTAACCATTAATTTAACACTATTGAAATTCATGAAAAATTATATATAATATTAGTGTTATTTAAAGTTAATATATACATAGTTATTTAAAGTTAATATATATAGTTTGAGTAGGTTTAATAGTTAAGACCTGTGTTAGAAGTTCAAATATAAAGAGATAAGGTATGCATATTGGTTAGTCAAATCTTTATACAGTAAAACAAGTTTACTTTTTCTACTTTATCAATTTGTTATTTAAATTTAATATATATACACTTTGAGTAGGTTTAATAAATTTGTTATTTAAAGTTAATATATATACACTTTGAATAGGTTTATGATTAAAAGATGTGTTAGAAATTCAAATATAAAGAGAGAAGGTATGCATATTGGTTAGTCAAGTCTTTATACAGTAAAACAAGTTTACTTTTTCCATAGTCAAATCGCTGTACAATAAAAACACTCTACTTTTTCCACTTTATGTACCAATTTATGAACCCTAACAACGCGTTTACTTTCTTAATCCGACGCCGATGAGAACATAAACGCACGAATGAGACTTTCTCAATGAGAACATAAAGGCAACAATAAGACTTTCTCAAGCTTCCTTCATTATACACAGTACTTCCTTTATAGAACTGTACGTGATTTCAATAGGGAATCCAATCGTTACTGGAATACGTAATCTCCTTGCTTACTGACATGACTGTGGGAATTTCCTTGTGCGGCTATTCACCATACCAAAACAAGAATGTTATGTTTCAAGCGGTTCTGCGCATAAGGAAAATGCCAAAAACATGCTTCATCTGTGTCGAAGAAGATTTGATTCTTCGTTTCGTTGGATGCATGCAGCTTATCAGTAAGCTCTTTTAATGGGCCATTACTTCATTGAAATGGATTGAGACAGGATTATTTTGAACTTTAACATTACCTAACATATCAAAATAAGTGATAGGCCAAATGTTTTATTTTTGGTTTTTTTTTAATATGTTTGGATCAATTTTATGAGAAATCTAATAAGAAATTTAGAAAAATAGGTTTGAGTAGTTTATTCAGTATAATTTTATTGCTTCAAATATTTTGAGAAAGTTTAATTTATTTATGTATTAAAAAATGCAATTTAAAAAATAGAAAATTTAGATTTCACCACTTACATTATATATCAGGTGTTGTTGAAAAAATAAATAAAAACAATAAAACGTTTAAGAAAAAAGTTATCAAGATAAACAGTGCAGTCTAAACGTTTCATCTTTTCGTTTTTTTCTGGGTATTAAACCATTATAATCTTTTGTAGAAGATTAGTCTTTTCGTCTATCTATTGTAAAGTGAATGCTATTACTTCTCTCGTCTTTTTATGACTAAAGTTTCTTAGTGAACTATTAGGTCTCGTCTTTTTCGAATAACGTCCATTTTAAAATTGTTTGATATTTAAAAGTATATATTCATTTTAATTTTAAATTAAAAAAACAGAAGTGTAATTCCTTACTTTTAGGTTTAATAATCTGAATATGGGGTGTTGGGAGGATAAATGACTACTGTAATGAAGAGTATCAACACCATTTTGAATCTCGAGATCACCAATTAGTGTTCTTTATTATGGAGTAGGTCGGCAACAAGTCTTCTTCATTATGCAGTAGGTTAATTTGGAGCAAACAAATTAGTTTTTCAAGCATAAAAATAGGTCGGAATCAGATTAGATTTTCAGAGATAGTT